>OY776253.1:8465000-9065000 GCA_963675405.1 Cosmorhoe ocellata | reverse complement strand
GCATATAGTACCACTTATGGAACACTATAAAAAAAACCTTTTTCTTCATTTATTTTAAAATAGAAACTATTTTTATTGTTAATTTCTAAGTCTAGACCCTAAACAATAACAAATATATTTTATTCGTATTAAAAAAAAAAACATGCATTGTAGGGTTAAAGTATAAAAGGCCTCACAGCTCAATTGGTAGTAGCTCTGCCTTTTGCGCTGTAGGTTGTGGGTTCCATCCCCACCGTGGATAAACGATTGTGTTATGTACACAGATATATATTCTCTAACTGGGTATTATTATGGATGTACGAAAAAAAGTATATATTAACTAATCTATCAACTATCTGGTTCCCATACAAGCTTTGCTTTAGTTTGGGGCTCAAAAACAAGTCTATCCCACGGGAACCGTACATTTTTCCGGGATAAAAAGTAGCCTATGTGCTATTCCAGACTTTAATCTATCTCTGTGCCAAATTTCATTTAGATCCGTTCAGCCGTTTCAACGTTATAGAGTAACAAACATCCCCAGACACCCTCACAAACTTTCACGTTTATAATATTAGTAGGATGACCAATATTTATTAATTTATTTACTAATTATTAAGTTTGTTGTAGAATATGATCTGATCCCGACTCGAAAAGGAAAGTATCTGGTGATGTGGAGAGGATATACATACTCTGAAAACAGTGGGATGTATTACTGTTCTTCTAAGACGACAAACGGATGCACTGCTCGTCTGAAACTGATAAATGAAAATATCAAAGTTGTTGCTGACAACCATACACACAGTCCGCCGAAATATGTAAAGATGTATGATGGGAAATATGTAAAAGTATGAGCTGTGGGTCGAATGACTATGGTTTCCGTAGAATACTGCCTTACCACATCAGTGATCACGACTGTAATCCCCAGGGTTGGTAGATCTCCTCAGACCGCTAGTTACTTAGATCTTTGAGAATATGTAAACAGTGTAGCCTGGGGCACGTTCAAATATGACATGTCACATTTTTCACAGTAATTAGTATTCTGTACGTGACAGGTTGCAAGCCCATCGCCGTTTATAGCTAACACAATTGAATTTTAAATTATAAATGCGAAAGTTTGTGTGCGTGTTTGTACCTCTGACTCTGTGATGATGGCTGAACGAATTTCTATGAAAATTGGTGTGAATGTAGCTTACTCGTATACCCTGGGTTAACATAAAGTAATATAATAACTTACAAGTTTTTAATATAAATAAACAAAATTGTGACTACATCAAGTTCGTTTCGATCCATATTCATCTTTATTTATGATATTGATAATAAATACGTTAAAACTGATTTATGTGTAAACAGTTCTTAAAGTAGAACGATACAAAGTGCATGACTTTAGATAATAGTCAGTATGCACCTGATATTTCCTTATCCTACCTTGTTAATGTACAGTCAGCAGTTTTATATCAGCAGCCATTTTAGTAATCATCCCTTTTTATGTTTGATTCTTTGGCTAACACAAGGGAAATCATTAACCAATGTCATCTTTTAATTACTTACATACATTATATACCAATTGATATATTACAATTATTATTTAAAAAACCTGATGACGACTGTTGTCTCAAGGCTCGGTAGATATCTCCTCACACCTCTAGCGACTTAGATCTTTGAGGATATCTAAAGAAAGTAGTCAGAAGCACGTCCTAGCATGCCATGCCCACATTTTGCAGTCGTAGTATTCCGAATATTACAACAAATAAGGCATCGAATTATTTAATTCAAATAAGAAAATCTTTCAGATTACATCCTCATACCAAATACAAATGGCAAGGCTATGGTGCTGTATAAGGGTTTTACATATTCAAAGGCCTATGATACATACTACTGCACTTACAAGCGATCCAACAAATGCACTGCTCGTATAAAACTAACTCAGGATGGAATAGTTCCAATATCAGAAGCTCATTGTCATGATCCGCCGACAGTTCGACAAAATCTTATTGTTCACAATTAGTGAGGTCTGTTGTTCCACAGACTAACTTAAATGTCATCATCATCTTCCTGCCCTTTTCCCACGTTATGTGAGATCGGCACAACATTTGATCTTTTTCCATTTCCCTCTTTCATTCGTCATCTCAGTATTCACACCTTTCTTTATCGATGTCACCTTTCTCAAATCTCTCACACAAACTTAAATGCATAATCTTATTTTGTTCACTAGAAAGACTAAATAGCGTAACATTTCAAGTTAAAAGATTATTAAATTGTTTCTAATTTTAATTTTAATTTCATTTCCGTATTTTTCCGTAGTCAGCACCAATTTACATGGCATCTAAAATAACACGTCGATCACACGTCAATTTAGTTAAATTATGAACTGTCACGCGTTAGTCTTTGAAGGAGAACAAAATAAGATTTGCATATTTGAGAATTTTTTGTTAATCTGTGTGCCACTGTTTGCTTATTTAAGGTTCGTGCTAAAGTAAGACTTTTAGGATTAAGATTATAAAGTATTTTTACCGGCTTCATAAAATGAGGTTATCAATTCTGCTGTTTTTTTTATCAATATATACAATTATTTCGTTGCTGACTGACAGAGCAACGTACAACTTTGCTACGGACCCATAAGTCCGAGAGAGCTGAAATTTGAAAGCGTCCGCATGACAATTACCTTATTTCCGGCATCCAATTTTAATGAAACATACCCCAAAATTTTGCTCTGACCACCTATGAAAACTACTTGAAAATCTATTCAGTAGTAAGGATGTAAATATATTATAGATGACATACCATACAAGCGAACGATACAAATGTTTTCGCTACAGAAGACGAAGAAATCTAACAGAACATTATTTTGAACAGGATATCACCTCATACCGACGAGAAAAGGCGAGAATCTCGTAATGTGGCGAAGATATACATACTCCAAAGCTTACGGGGCCTTACACTATTGCTCATCATATAGAGCAAAGAAGTGTCTGGCCCGCATAAAGTTTACAGAAAAAGGAATTGTACCCTTGTCCGTAACTCATAATCATGAACCACCTCATTATTTGAAGACGGCATGTGGATCCTATATTAAAGTTTGATTTTTGAATGTTAATAATACTGTATTAAATATTGTACGTAAATTAAAGTCAATTATAGAAATATACGATCTATCTTATTAAAAACACTTACCAAATACATGTATATTATGTGAAACAGTTAAGCTATTTAAGACCTTTACAAACGATCTATGGATGAGTTCAAATGATTCAAGAGCACTGCCAGAGAAAAGCATCTTCAAGACGCCTGGCGGCATTATCACCTTTAATGATGACGAAAAATAAAAAAAAAGTTCAGATATAGTCAACACGTAAAGAGCCTCCGAGGCACACTTAAATCATTTCACCACTCTCGTCAAAAGACCTAATGCCATTTTAAGAAGAAGAAAACAATAACGCCATCCCTTCTTCGGGCGACCTTGACGCCACCTACACTCCCTCAATATCAGTAATATAGCTTATAAAAATGGGTTTCTTGTATATTTACAGAATACACACTCATACCGACTCCAAGGGGGAAACATTTAATTATGTGGCGAGATTACACGTATTCTGAGACGAACAAGTATTATCTTTGTTCTTCAAGAAAGAGGTGCAAATGTTCAGCTAAGATCAGACTTGAAGAATACGGCGTAGGAATAAGACCAATATATTTGCATCACACCCATGAACCTCCAAAGTATGTAAAGAAAAAGGATGGAAGCTATATTAAATTGCGATGAAGTGTTATTTGTTCTGCCGTGACATAAGCATTTTTAAAAATAAAATCACATTCAATAGTGAGTGAGTTTTCTAATGCATTCGTAAATTTAAGTAGCCATTTTATAATAGGTTCTCAATTCAGAGCCTATTTTGTTCATATGAACCGGCTACTTCTTATTTAAATGGAGCCAATTTTAATGGAGTTTTTATAATTCAGTAAAAATCCGCTAAATATTTTTTTTTGTGAAATCGATACTTTTTGGATAAATAAACCAATTTTAAACTCATGAATATTATGATATTTACAATGTCTATGTAATGTACATGCGATTACTTTAATTATTAACTTAATTAATTTTAGACTCCTGAGTAAGCTCTGGCAGGATTAAGAATACGTAACGTTAACAGTACCTACTATTATACGATGGCTTTATTGATTTTTTATTGAATTTCAGACTATGTACTCATACCGACACGTAAAGGCGGCCATATTTTGATGTGGAAAGGCTACACATATTCTGAAATGACCGGAAAATATTGCTGCTCCCGCTATAAAAGCCTGAAATGCAATGCCAGACTGAAACTGGATGCTAAAGGAAAAATTGTACTAGTCCAAGGCAATCACTGTCACGAACCACCGAATAACTTGAAGACTGAGGCTGGAACCTATGCCAAATTTCGTAAAAGCACAGAAAGTAAAAGTAAAAGCAAAAGCTATTAAAGTAGATTTAAAAGATTTTTTCTTATAAGGTCCACTTCAATCATCATAAAAAGAAGCAAAAAGCAACCATGTCTTTTATGAATTATTTCAAAAACTATTGTTGATTAAATTTTAAAGGTCATTTATCATTGGAGTAGATTATTCATGTAGGTAACTTTCAATACTAATGGTCCGGGTATTGATCCTTGCGCTAGCCTTGTGTTATGACTGACACCATAACATGCTTTGATACAATGTACTGACGTCAACCTCTTTGTTTTCTGTCTCTTATGTAAATTATGACTTGAGAAGGACCAAAGCAAATCTATTAATACCAAAGAGATGGAATTTTCTAATGAACAGTAGATGGTGTACACAGTAAAATGCATTTTCAAATATACAAATACGATTGGCTTGTCGATTGTTTTAGAAAATCACACTGCTCTTACACCAGCTGAAAAGCAGAGACGCTATAGAGAAAAATGCAAACGAGATCCAGCAAAGCTCGCAATAATAAACAGGAAACGGAGAGAACGATACTATGCAAGAAAACATTAAACACAAGATTCCATACGAACACGTGAAGAATAAAATCAAGTAGAGGATGGTGAAAGGCAAATCTAGATAAATTGAAAACACCTGATTGCGTTATTCAACATAAGTAAGGATAAATATAATAAATAAAATAAATAATGCTGGACGCCCCAAAGTAAGCTACTCAAAGCTTGTGTTATGGGTACTAGATTCTGCTTAGTGTGTAGTTGATTCCATTGTTTTTATGCTTTGATTCTACATTCTCGTTCTATTTAAAACCATAAAATGCACATGAAATAAAAAGAACGAGTATATTTTTAGAAATATATTGGACTTTGAGGGAAACAGTCGTATTCTTTAAAACTAACTCGCAAACTTTGTAAAACCGTAAGCATTATCTTTTCAAAAAACTCTAACATTCTAAGAGTTTCATAAAAGTTTACTGACTTTGAAATAATTTGCAGAGACATCAAGTTATACACTTATACCGACGAAAAGGGGAGGTCATATTTTGATGTACCGAAATTATACGTATTCCTATATACAAAGTAAAGGAAGGTATCACTGCTCTTCTCTTAGAAGAAAGCGATGTAGAGTTTATCTCAGATTAGACAACTCTGGAAAGGTTCTTTCAGTACAGGGTGAACATTTCCATGAACCACCTAACTATGTCATGCATCATGGAGAATACCTAAAAATCTGACATTCTTAGACTGTGTCAAAAATAACCAAGCGTTAAACATTCCATGTAAATATCTTTAATAAAAGTTACAACCTAATACTGATTTTGATTTTATTTTGAGACCTCAACCAAGAAATTATTGTCTATTTATTATTCCATATACATTACTAACAAAACCAAAGTTGTAACTAAATGCACGGTTCAAAAGTCTAGACCACAGTACATAACGTTTTAAAGTATTTAATTTGATTGATATAGGCGTGACAGCTGAAGACGTGGAAGTTGAAAAAGATGTGGAAGTTGAAGAAATTGTGGTGAAGCATAAGCTTATCGAAATCAGTGACGACAGCAGCGATGATTTAAACGAGGAAGATTACAAGAAGTCCATTTCCATCATCATGGCACAAGCGAAAGAACAGTTCGATGACGGAAAGCTAGATGAAGCTCAATACAACGCTCTCTTGCTTCAAGTTGTCGAATTGTATAACAAGACAAAAAAGACAACGCCTGAAAATTTATTAGAATTTGAATTGTAGGCCTTCATTTTTTACCTCTTCTTTTTTAAAGCTTGAAAAATTTTGATTATTTTTTCGTTTGTCATGTATAATGTTTTGTTCATCAAAGCCATATTAAGTTTCAGTACCTGAAATTGTATGAATGTTCATTAAATTATTTTTGGTTTTGTATAATAAAATACTATCTACATCTTCAATGAATTATGGTGAATATCGCATTGATCTTTTTTGTAATCATACGTAATTAATAAGTTTAAAATATGAGTATTTCAACAACAATAAAAAGTTTCAAGAAACTGTTTTATCTAGTAATTATTATTACCTCAATTGTGTCTACAACTAAAACAATACAAAAATAATACCTAGACTAAACTAAAATAACTTGAAGTTAAATATTTTAAAAATCTTACAGACTACGTCCTGATACCGACAGCTAAAGGCAAGAATCTTCTGATGTGGAAAGGTTACACCTACTCTGAGATTACGGGAAAGTACTACTGTTCCGCTAAACAGACTCTCGCGAAGTGCAAAGCCCGACTGAAGTTGGATGCTGCTGGGAATATAGCTTTAACAGAGGGGAAGCATCAACACGATCCCCCTAGATATGTAAAATGTAATGGAAGGTTCATTAAAATTAAATAATGTTAAGGTAATTTGCTATTTTATTAGCAGCTGAATACACAACCGACACCTTTGACGGACTTAACAGGACTGCTCGTGTGTGGTGAAGAGTAGTTTTAAAGAAAGGTTTAAACTCTCTCAGGTACTCGTAGGAGATGAATTTTGAAAATTTCACTTTTTTTTTTTTTGAAAAGACGTACTATTTTCACTACTTTCGGCTGTGCGCTTCTTGTTAGTCATCAATATAAAATTGATAAGTATACGTAATTATAGAAAACTTTGAAGGCTCATAAATAATATTGAAGTAAGAAAAAATTCATACGAATTATCATGTTACAGATTTCAAATTTATAAAGACCCGCCGCAAAGGAGCCAATTTACTAATGTGGAGAGGTTATACATACTCGGAGACCACTGGTAATTACTACTGCTCAGCCAGAACCAGGTTAGGTTGCAAGGCTGGTTTGAAGCTTGAGAATGGAAAAATAATAAAGTGTAAAGGGGAACACCTCCACCCACCACCCAGACACGTAGTCACTGGTACTGGCATTTATATTCAAATTTAACCACCAAAAAAGCTTATCGGTCTTGGCAGTAAAACGCATATCAATATTAAATTAAGAAAAAAAGTCATTACGTGCACAGTATTTAAAGTATCTAAAATATATCATAATCACCGGACACTTTTTAGAGGCAGGAGACAAAACAATCTGGTTTATGATTTTTGATAACAGTTTGTATAAGTACTGCTAATTGCACAATGATTAATTTAAGTAGTTTGAAGGGCAGACAAACTTCTTACTAGCTAATAGATAAACAAAAACTTAAGGTCATGTTAAGTAAAAGTTTGATTACTGTTTTGTGACTGAAAATACTCGTATATTAAAGTTTCAACTCGTCAACTACTTTTGAAAATTTAAAGCATATACTTATTTATTATGATGCCGCTTGACATAGCAATTAATATATCTCAATAAATCGTATTATTAATGTGTATCATAATATTATTTAGCTCATTTTTATTCCCCATATATCGAGGGATAAAGGCAGGGGGCCACATATCGTGGGATAAGCGAGCAAGGGGGTATGGAGATAATAGTACCCTAAACCGACCCGCGAAATGTAGTGAGAATGAAGCAAAAGAGGTCTCTTACTACCCCGTCGGGAAACAGGTGTGATTTTATGTATGTATGTACGTTTAATTAAAAAATGATACTTTACAGATTATGAGCTCATACCATCACAAAAAGGACGCCAGCTTCTAAGATGGCGGCAATACACGTATGTCGCTCACGTTGGCAACAGATACTATTGCTCTAAGCAGCAAAGGGGTTGCAAGGCTCGTATCAAACTCGGGTCAGATGGACGCATCATATCAGTAACAGGCAAACACTCCCACAGTCCACCTGTTTATCTAAAGACTATATCTGGACTCTTGGTTAAAGTATCTTCTTAATCGCAGCATCCAAAAAAATATTTTATACCTATATTATAGTACCTCTATTAAATAGTCGAGTGTCATCTAAGCATGTTGTTTTGCAAATGTTTAGAATATCAGTTTATCTGTCATTCTCCTCTACAGCTTTATCTTTTCATTCTTTGTCATTATTCGCAACAACAATTTTCGTTATCTCTTATATTAGTTCATTTGAAATGTACTCTTCGTAAAATAACTTATTACCAAACAATCTTTTATGGCTTCATCTTCATGCTATCCTTGAAAGAAGAGCTCTAAAATCAAGGTTAAATTTTTATCAAAAATTTCGGCAAAAATAATAAATTGAGAAAAACCAATCTTATACCATCTTGTCTTTATTTTATTTTTTTATACCTAGGTACATTAACTAATTTTAAATTAAATAAAGCAAAATAAATAAGTTAAAATATTTGTTTTTCATTTATGTTTTATTTCATATATTAGGTGTCCAAGAACTAGAAAACTCATATCCCAGCCTTATTCATATGATGCACGAGTAATAACTTAAAAAAATATACTACCTGTCGATATTTCAAACACAATTTTTTCGTTATGTGCCTTATTATTCCATGATTTTGCAGAGTTTTATGAAATTAAACCGTCTTGGAAAGGCAAGGGGGGTTACCTGTTGATGTGGAGACAATACACATATTCCCAGGACTACAATGAAAGGCAATATTACTGTTCCATGCTGACGACCGGATGCAAAGCTCGTCTGAAACTGGGAAAGAACGGGAACGTGGAATCGGCTACGGGGAAACACCACCACCCCCCACCGGTGTATGTTAGGACTGCTTCTGGGCAAATGGTTAAAGTGGATTAGATTAAAATGGAAAATAGAAAATTATTTAATACGCAAAAAATTTAAAATACACAAATTTTGCCCGCCATTTTGTACTGGCGGCCATTTTATATTTGAAATTTGTCATAGTGTATTCTACTACTTAAGCTCTTTCATTTGATACCTATATTGAGGGAGTTGTGAAAAATTATGTAATCTGCTATTTTGAGGCGGCGCGGCGGCCATCTTGAACCGATTTCCATCAAACATAGGTAATAACACTCCTGCCAAATAGAAAATTATTGATTACACGCTCGAACACTGAATCAAATATAACATAAATATTGGTGGACATATCACACAACACCCCCAAGACCCAAAAGCAAAGCTTGTACTATGGGAACCAGATAGACCTGATATTTTAATTATTTACTTTTTTTTACATACAAGAAATAACACCCAGACAGAACACTGCGTTCATTACACAAATGTCTGTCCTGGGTGGAGAATCGAACCCATAACCTGCAGCGCAGAAGGCCTACCATCAACGGAATGGTGAGGCCAGTCAAATCGCCACCTATTAAAACAAATGAGGCTTAGCTATTATAACATTTAACCAAACGATTTTGGTACATGATTAAGGGTGGTCTCAAAGATTTCAAAAAGCGGTGTTTCAGTATTCGGGCGATAATCTCCTTCACATTATTAGTTAATATTGAGTTTGACTATGTACCTAGTTAATTAAATAATGCGTTTTAGGGAAGCTTTCGGCTGGTGTATGTAATATGGTAAAATCTATGTTTATATGATATTATTATTAAGTATCTGTAATGAAATACTTAACCTAATAATATATTTAATAAAATAAATATTTATTTTTTGAAACTATTCGTAGTAATAAATGTATACATATCAAATGAATATACAATAGTGGGTGAAAGCTGTTTTTTTAATATAAAGTTACTAACAATTTTAGCTTTTGCTCTTTATCATCAACGCAACGTCACTTTTTACTTTACTGTGGATAGTTTTTTGTTTTTTGAATCACAACTCTATACATATGTACATATATAATGTAATGTATATAATACAATGTATAATACTAGCAAAAACTGAAACCTTATATCGACAAACTGCAGTAGCCAACCTTCATTTAAGCAGCCATAAACCAAATACCTAAAACATTAAAAAAAAACTCATTTTGAATCATGCGTTAAGTTTTAAAGAAAAGAACTTTAACTTCTCATTACGCATCCTTCCAGAGTATCAACTCATACCAACCAGAAAGGGTAAGCATCTTCTAATGTGGAACCAGTTTACATATTCTCAAGACCATTATTCGAAAAGATACTGCTGTTCCAAGTCGCTAGCTGGGTGTAGAGCTCGTCTGAAATTAGGAGATGATATGAGAATTGAATCTTCTGAAGGTCAACATAACCACGAACCACCCGCTTATGCGAAAACTGCTGATGGACTGTTTATTAAAATATGATAAATATCATTATACAGTCGTGGTCAACTAATTAGGGACACTCTTTGGTTAAACCGAATTGTGAATTTATTTTTTATTTTCCAACGAGTCTAAACCATATTCCATATCTCTTACATGTAAGTATAATTAGTCATTTATGTGCCCGATTATACAAACAATAACAACTTCTTAAACATTAAACCTCTTTACAGTATAGCTGATAGATTATCGTAGTGCTATTTGTTCAAATAATGCTGGCTGGCCATTTAATTAGGGACACTGAGATATTGCGTTCTATTTTCAAAATTTGAATCTCAATACTTTTTTACTTCTTCTCTTATTGTTTCGTGGTAGTTTTGGCGGCAATCCCGATATTTATTTTAAGTTTTGAAAAATATTTTGAAGAAAAATGGGTAAAAATAAAAGTTGCGATCCAACACTACGAAAAATTATCATGAAGTTTGTTGTCGAGCATGGTTGGCCATACCGAAGGATAGCAGAACATTTAAATTGTTCAAAAACTATGGTATACAATGCAGTGCAACATGTCAGACGCAATAACACAGATTTAAATGTGCCCAGAACAAAAAGATCGAGAAAAACAACTCCGCAAGAAGATAGAATGATAGCCAGGTTAGCTAAGAAAGATCCGTTTCTAGGCTCTATTTTAATTAAACACGAAGTGTTTGGGACAGACGAAAGAGCTGGTGTCTCAGCTAGGACCGTTCGACGACGTCTGGTAGAAGCAGGGTTGTTCGGAAGAGTGGCTCGCAAAGTACCGTTGTTGAAGAAAGAACATAGAAATGCTCGTTTGGCGTTTGCACGTAAATATGGACATTGGACCTACGCCCAATGGCAACATGTATTATTCTCTGACGAGACCAAGGTTAATTTGATTTCTTCAGATGGAAGGCAATACGTACGGCGTCCAGTAAAAGCGGAAATGAATCCAAGATTCACAAAAAAGCAGGTGAAACATGGCGGTGGAAACATTAAAATGTGGGGTTCATTTTCTGGACGTGGAGTGGGACCTGTGAGGAAAGTTCAGGGTAACTTAGACCAACATCAATACAAGGCAATATTGGAGGAAACGATGCTTCCCTATGCTGAGGAGCATCTCCCTATTATATGGACGTTTCAGCATGATAACGACCCAAAACATACCGCCCGTTCAGTCAAGTCGTTTCTTACCAGTCAGTCAGTATCGGTGCTAGATTGGCCAGCAAATAGCCCGGACCTTAACCCAATCGAGCACCTTTGGCACGAAATCAAGAAAAAAGTAGCCACTTATCGTACCACAACTTTAGATGAACTTAATGAAGCTTTTTGTGAGGCATGGGCAAACATTCCTGTCGAAACATGCCAGAAACTGATAATGTCTATGCCACATCGGTGTCAAGCGGTAATTACTAACAAAGGTTTTGCTACTGGGTACTGATTTTACACGTAATAAAATGGAGCTGTTAAAGATATTATAATACTGCAGATTATTAGTTTTGTTTAACTCTATTTTTCATTATAGTTTACTGTCCTTAATTAAATGTCCAGCTACAGAATTATACCTTAAAATTGAATACATGTTCAACCTTTGATATTAAATACTTTTTTCTATTTATTTATTCTTTTATTTACAGCCATTTAAAGCATAATAATCGGACCAAATTATGCAAATAATAGTTACTGAGAAATCAATAGGGTTTTATATTTGTATGTACATAACCGGTTATTGTTCTTCACTATCTTGCATGTCCCTAATTAGTTGACCACGACTGTATATGTATGTATTTCAAGTTATACTAGAGTTCTACTTTTGACTAAAAGTATGAAAATTGTATTGTTTTATGATAAATCATGTCAAAATATGAGATACGGTAATTTTGCCGCATATTAAGTTATATTTTTAAATAAACTCTCTCTATCTTTATGTCTAGCTAATATTTGTGGTTTTGCTATATTCATACCATCAATTATAGTGTGACACGTTATGTACGTGTGTTACATTATACCTAAATATATCATCCCTTCATAATGAACTAATGCTTACTATTAATCGAACTAACAATGACGTCATCATCATCTTCCTTCCCTTTTCCCACGTTATGTGGAGTCGGCACTACATGTGAGCTTCTTCCATTTTCCTCTGACCTCTACCACGTTTTAACTTATATTACTGCTCATCTTTTCCGTCACCGGCACCACTTTCTGACTTCTTATTTATGCTCGTCACTCCACACATCCACCTCAATATTCTTATCTCTGCCGCATGCATTCTTTTCTCGTCCGTTCCCTTGGTGGCTCAACACTCAGACCCAAATAATACGACCAAATTTAAAAAACAGTACCCAGTCAAAACGCGTTTAAAAAAAACTGCGACCCGTCAGAAATATCTTATAATATAAGAGTACTTATTCATGTTTCAGAATATCAACTCATACCAACTAAGAAGGGTAGGCATCTTTTAATGTGGAAGAACTATACATTTTCCCAGGATCATAACGGTAGACGATACAACTGTTCAAAGTACTTGACCGGCTGCAGAGCTACTTTGAAGCTGGGGATCGATGGAAACATCGAATCGGCTAAGGGCGAACATACTCACCCACCACCGGTCTACGCGTTGACTCCGAGCGGAGAATATGTTAAACTATCATGAATCATTTAACATTTAAACTATAACGATAGATAGCACTGAGCTATGAATCATTAGAAAAATAAAACAATACGTTCTATAAACTCTTATGCCGGCCTTCCACTGCGAGCGGAGCGGGCTCCGTACGGACTCCTTTTAACTTACATTACCCTTTTTGAGTGTAAAGCGGACCCCAGCTTCCACTAAAAAAGGGTAATGTAAGTTAAACGGAGTCCGTACGGAGCCCGCTCCGCTCGCAGTGGAAGGCCGGCATTAAACTTCGATGGCGAAGAATCTATCTGTAAGTGGGTAACTCAGTTTGTTCACTATACCTCACACTTCCCTTCCATCCCTCTATCTTAAAACCCATTGTATAAACCTTTTTCTCAGTTAAATACAATAATACAACAATTTCGTATTCTTAAATTATTAACTGAAGGGATGGCTGTACACCTGGTGTCAGAATGAAAAATACGAACTTCCCAAACGTGGTCATACCATTTGCTTGCCGTCACTTTTGCTTTAGGGACTAACAACCATGTATAAAACTTGAATGACATTTGTATTTAATTTGCAGTAATGCAGTTTATACCATCGGGCAAAGGGAACTATCTGCTTATGATCAACAAGTATACATATTGTCAAATCGGAAAATATGGAAACTATTACTGTTCGAAACACGGCGCTGGATGCAGAAGCAAACTCAAAATGGATCCCAACGGCGTAATCTTAAAACTAGAATCTAACCACAACCATAAACCGCCGCTCTTTGAAAGAACATCTAACGGAGATTATGTTAAGATAAAAGAGAATAAAAGAAGAAAGTACACACGACTCACTAGGTAGTCCCCAGGACACCACTTAACCACTAATCTAGGGCGTGTTGGCAATCGAATATCTCGTCAACAAACTAAACAAGAATAGGTAAATAAGTAAAGATAAAGATAAAGATAAATTTATTTCAGTAACAAACTTATATAATGCTAAAAGTAGGTACATCGGAGTTATTTATTTATAATTAAAGTGTAAATGAACAGTGCGTGTATGTATATTAAATAAGTTATACGTTAAATTCTTGATTGATGTGTGTGAAAGATGACATGGGTAAGAAAGGAGTGAGTACTGAAATGACGAATGACAGAGAGAAATGGAAGAAGATCACATGTTGTGCCGACCCCACATAACGTGGGATAAGGGCAGGAAGATGATGATGATACGTTAAATTCTTGCTATTATCTAAGTTATGCATTTACGAGCATTGCCCGAGTTGTTCAGGATTTTGAAACTATGAGACCTCATATTTAAATGTAGCTACTCTATAGTACAGTTTACGGGATTAAAAGTGTGTTTTTAGAATGTTGATAGAATTTTACCCCAATCCGTTTAGTAGTTCATTACAACGTGAAAGGATAACAAATATACACGCTTTAGCATTTGTAATATAAAGCTTTTATAAGTACGATTTATTGATATGGTGAATATTAACATGTTATCATTCGTATGAACCATTACTCGAAGATAAATTATAGGGCCTTAAGATAACGATTAATTGTAATTATTTTAGTGCACTGCACAATAAATATAATAACATTTTAATAAGAATAAGAAAAAGATATTGATTGTAAAATATAATCAACGAAGTCATGTTCATTGGTGTTTATTTTCTCTAAGGCAACGTGTATTTCCGAAAAATGTTACTGAATGATATAAAATAACTATGCCAGGATTATCGAAAGACTGAATTTAATTATCTCATCTCCCCGCGAAATTTTAAGCGAGATTTTATTTAATGAACAACCTATCGACCTATAAAACTTGCAAATTTAATTCCTATTAATCTTCTTCTTCTCCTTATATATAAAAATGAATTGCTGTTTGTTAGTCTCGCTAAAACTCGAGAACGGCTAAACGGATTTATCTTATATTGGTCTTGAAATGTTTGTGGAGGTCTAGGAAAGGTTTAAAAGGTAAGAAAAATTCGAATAAATGCCGGGAAAACCCTAAAAATAGCCCTTTTCTATTTCCCATACAAACGTTTTCTAAATAAGTACGAAGTCTGCCGGGTCAGCTAGTCAGAGTTAATAATAATGTTGGTTTAACAAAGTATTACTTTTTATTCGCTTACAGGATTCAATTAGATCGTTGTGTCACCCGGGATTTTTTACCCGATTATGGATCTTTGCTTACAATCAATGTCAATATGTTTTCATTGTAATCAAGTAATTTGGTATGACATAAGAGTGTTTATTCAATAAATTTGAGCCAGTTTTTACAAGTGTTGATTGTATCAGTCAGAGTTCCGTAATCGCACTACGGGTCCCGGGTTTAGTTTAAGCGCCATCTAGTTTTTAAAACATGAAAGTTTCACAATCAAAATCTTTGCAGACCATGTGTTTATTCCGACTGGAAAGGGGAAGTATCTGCTCATGATAAACAAATATACATATTGCCAAATCGGAAACTGCGGTCATTATTAATGTTCCAAACATGCTTCTGGATGCAGAGGCAAGGTGAAAATGGATTCAAGTGGAATTATATTAAAAGCTGATCATACGCATAACCATGAACCACCACTGTTTTATAAAACATCTACTGGAATCTATGTTAGGTGTAGATAATAAATATAAAAAAAATATTGGTGGACATTTCACACAACGCCATCTAGCCCTAAACTAAGCAAAGCTTGTATGGGAAACAGATAACTGTTAGATTAATTATATATACTTTTTTTTGTAAATATATCAATACACAATAACACCCAGACACAGAACAAACATCTGTGTTCATCACACAAATGGTTATCCTGGGTGAGGATCGAACCCACAACCCAACAACCAACTGAGCTAAAAGGCCAGATAAAAATCTAAATGTAACTCTACATCTATTTACTATAGTAAGCTGCCTATTTCTAGAAGTTTAACGGCACTTTGCTGTTGTTATTTAAGTTATTTTCAATATAACATTGAATTTATATAAAATAGATTTGACGAAACTACCTATGTCGTAATAAAATGTAATGTACCCAAAAATCTGACAATGTTACCTGATTCAATAGCTATACCGTAATCGTTATTAGAAAACATTCGCGTCGTTGACCATAACTAGGAATGTAGCACCTGGATATATGTATAAAGTGCCTAATACTTGCAGGATACAAATTAGTTCCAACACGCAAAGGGAAACAAATGCTAATTATGAACAATTACACGCACTGCCAAATGAACAATACCGGGACTTACTACTGTTCGAGATACTGGTCTACTGGGTGCAAAGGAAGAGTAAAGTTGGACAGCCAAGGAGTCGTCTTAAAAGCAGATCTGTACCATGACCATAATCCGCCGCGTTTCGTAAAAACTGCCGCTGGATACGTTAAAATTTAAAATTAAATTGAATAAATCAGTATTGATTCTTAGATAGACGAGGAGTGTTAGGTATGAATGTGGATGGATAAAGGGATAGAGATAGGCCACAGAAAAGATGGATGGACTGTGTGTCGAAGATGAGTGAAGAGAGAGAAAAGAGTGAGTACTGAGATGACGAATGATAGAAGGAAATGAAAGATCACATGTTGTGCTGACCCCACACAACGTGGGAAAAGTGCAGAAAGATGATGATGGTCGTGAAAGAAAACTAGATATACGAATACAATTAAGCCATCAATACATTCATTTAGAATGTAGGTGTAGAGTAATATTATAAGAAGTGCATGCAGTACAGATAAAATTAAAGAGCTATGTAATTCAGATGATGCTGTTATGTGAATACAAAACTGTAGCTGTTGGGTTATACCTATTCTAAGAAAATGATCTAGACCGTAATCTCCAGGTATGGTAGATATCTCCTCAGATCTCCAGAGGGTCTACCATGAGTTTTTACTATCTACACTCGCTAGCGATTGTAGTTACAAAAATGTATGAAAATATTGTACAGCGCCTCTAGCGGATAGTTGGGTACTAAAACCTCACGTAGCTAACTATCCTACGTCACAGCGTACTACAGCGACTGTAGTTTGCGCTCATTAATCTGCTTAGAATTTGGTACCATGAGTAACAATTTCGACAGATGTCATGGTTACGAACTATTACTACTGTAGTAACGTCAGCTGATCTAAATGTGACAACTCATGGTAGACCTACAGTTACTTAGATCTTTAAAGATATCTCAAGAGGCTCGACAGAGATACTCTAAACATAGTATTAGGCACATGCCTACATTTTGCATAATAATTAGTATTCCGTAGGTTGATAGCCATTATTATTGTTTTGTATTTCTTCTGTGTTTACGATATGTTGATACCTATTATATTTTTTCTGTGTGTTTTCAATATGTTAATACATATTTTATTTTTGTTTTGTGTGTTTACAATAAAGCTACATAATACTCGTAGTATTCTGTCTATTCTATTTTTCGTTACACAGTTTTTTGGCAATAGTAACATGGATCATTTGAGCTATTTATTGTCTACCTATCTATAGTTCTTAGATAGCTTAAACTTGTTTTGTGTGTTATAAGTTATGTAAATAATATTATAATACATTCTGAACAGTACTGTTAATAAATGTTTCGAGCTTAATAATGTAAGCCCTAAAGGTGTAAGCACATGATCGCAGTCCTCCGTCCGTTCGTAAATTAAAATTCAAATTCAGTTTATTAAACTCAAAATAACCTAACAGATAATAATTATCCAATGCGTTATAGAGGAACAGATGGTAGAATAGAATAGAATAGAAAATAGTTTATTGCCTAAAAAACACAGTAAAAAATTTAGACTTAAAGTACCTATTTAAAAAAACAAATAATTTAAGGCAAAAGGAGTAAATTCAGCATTTTGCTGCTTGCATTGATACGCAAGCAGCGCGCTGTTTTTCAATTAACTCCTCTCGGATAGCTGGTCACCGAGAGATTAAAGAGATTGCGGGATTACAATAATTATAACATGAAGTTAGAACAATCTAGAGTACCTAGGTATTTTGACATAGGAAAAATAAAAAACAAAAAAAATATATTAAATAAACGGCGTTTTAAACAATCACAATACGCATTTTCAGAGGCTGGAAGATGATGGAGTAAAGATGTGTTTGCGCCCTAAAACATTTGTTTTTGCAGATTATCAGTTCATTCCAACGGGTAAGGGCAAGCACCTTCTGATGTTGAACGAATACACGTACTGCCAAATGGCACGAACTGGCAACTATTATTGTTCTAAACATGCAGCCGGTTGTAGAGCCAAAGTTAAACTAGTTTCTAATGGGGAAGTCTTACTATTAGTTGAGTCTCATAAGCATGAACCGCCGCGATACCTTAAAACTACAGATGGAAAATATGTAAAAATTCGATAAAAATGTCATAAAGTAACTTGTCTATCGAGATTCAAATCATTTGTATCTAAAGCATTTTTTCTTTTGATAAATTTATCTGTTTTTATTTTTATACTAGCTTTCGCCCGCGGATTTGCCCGTAAGGTACCTTCATACAATATTCACATACTTCATAGAAGGAACATAGAGTATATAAGTATATAGTCTATGTTCATTCTATACATTAGTGAAAATTTTTTTTAAATCGGATTGGTACTTTTGGAGATTAGGTACCTCCTACACACATACAACAAAGAAACAACTTTACCTCCTTTTTATAATAGTTTAGATCTAGAATTTTGTGCAATTACATCACTAGATTATAAGGTCTAATTTATAAGTCTACTAAGTAAACATTAAAGCTTGTGTGCAATAATGATTAGTTTAAAAATAAATAAGAATATAGCATAACTCATTTGGTAAGTAATCGATATAAATAAGAAAATATTGATGGACTGTGTGAAAAACCCCCAAAGGGCAGGGAGATGATGATGAATGTGATTTTCATCTAGCTCGAGCAGTATTTATCATTCAAATTCAAATTCAGTTTATTAAACTCAAAATAACATGACAGATAATGATTATCATATCCTTACATAAAATATTTTGAATTCAGTTTACCAATTCATCACAACGCTGAAACACAATTCGTTGCTAATGATGAACAAGTATACATATTGGCAAGCACAACCAACGAAAAACTTCAGAAACTACTACTGCTCGAAACAGAGCTTCGGGTGCAAAGCCAAAGTGAAATTGAATCTTAACGGGGCAGTCGTCACGGCCGATGAAACCCACAATCACGAGCCACCAGCGTATGTAAAAACTGTAAAAGGATATATGAAGATTTAAATACCAGCAACGACGAAGACGACAGCAGACGTTCGAATGTTAGGCAAGAACATATACATATATATTATATTATTATATACTATATATTATAGCCTATTATAAAAAAAAAACCAAGATACGTCAGGATCGTAGCAGCTAAAATCCGTGGTCTACTTGGAAAACAGGCGTTTTATGTGTGTATGTACCTAGTAAAGGTTACCGGGATTCGTTACCTGGATCAAAAGAGTCATTTGAAATAATAATAAAAAAGAAAAATTTGTACCATTCCATAATGTACCACTTGCTACCAATGAAAATAAAATAACTACGCGGCAAGTTTCACTCGTACATTATAATTCATGTTTTGCTTTAAACATCAAACACAATAAAATATTATGAATATGGTTGTGATTGTGTTACATTATTTGATAAATCCGTGTTATTTTTTTAATTTTATACTTTTCTATTAAGAACACTGCCTAAGTGAGTGAGGTTCTACTTGAAGTTATATAAATCATCAAGAACAGATACATAAAACATGTTTTGTCTATACTATTATTAAATAGTAATAATAAAAAAAAAAAAAAATATATTAAAGCATACCTATATTATTTTCAGTATCAGCAAAAAGGTATCTAATATGGAAATATTACGAAAACTTAGGTTACCCAAAGGCGCGGTGCAGGTCATGTCAAAAAATTCTGTGCTCAAGTAAGACGAGACATTTGAAATCAGTGCACCCTAAAGCTTTCGAGGAACATCAGGAACTTGCGCGACTGGAAATGATGAGTGAGTTATCATAATATTTGGCTATAATCGATTGATCATATAACATGATACTTAGTTGAATTTTGAAGGCATGGGTATGATGATAATTATGCTTGATAGAGCATGGGTTCTGAATTCACAAATGTGCAATATCTACATATATCTATACTTATACTAATATTATAAAGAGGAAAACTTTGATTGTTTGTTTGTTTGTTTGTTTGTTTGTTTGAAATGAATAGGCTCCGAAACTACTGAACCGATTTGAAAAATTCTTTCACCAATGTGTAGAATGAACTTTCAGGATGAACATAGGCTATATTTTATGTAGGTACTTCGCGGGCGACGCCGCGTGCAGAAGCTAGTAGGGAATAAAACTTATAGCAGTAGTGGTTATTTTGATGCTTTAATCTAGTTTTGGCTGCCTGCGATACATTATCGATATTATATCACTAAGAAGTTCTGTTGATTATTTATAATACCTCGCATATTTTTATATGAATATAATTTTCAGATGAGAACACAATCATATCGGCATCATGTACCGAACAAAGTCCTTTCGATAAATATAAGATAATTATTGATGCAGATAATATCAAATGTAACATATGTGAAGATATTATCAAACACACTGGTATTAAAAATCACATAAAAGATAAACATCCCGATATTTTTGAGTCGGAAGATATTTTAGACAATACAACTACCGTAGAAGATGTTGGATTACAAGATACTGAGTAAGTAAAATATTTTGTTTAATATAATAATTATATTCTGGTGTTTTTCTGTTTTGGACTTTTGTATTGGATCTTTGTATGTTTGAATCGCGCATGCGTCGATGTATCTAATCCTCAAGGAAGAAGCAACGATCCACAGAAATTAAATATCATTATTAATTTGATCTTTTTAAGACCTGACAAAATTTCATAGTCCTTACAATGTACTTTGTTCCTTTAGTATCACGAGAACGAGTTATATGTGGATTCATTTCAAGGATTTGGGCAACTCGTGCCTGAGTTGCAAACTATGTAAAAACGAAGTGACGGACATGGAAAAACATTTGAAGGAAAATCATTATGAAGATTATCTACTTCTGCAGGCTCGTAATTCAGGTACTATTTTATATAAAACTAGCGACTTCTTCTTCCATTTCCCTCTATCATCAGTCTTTAACATTTATTTTATAACATATCGGAAAAAAGTGGAGTAAATAAATCTTCATGTATGACATGGTTACGTTTTGTTTTTCAAATTAAGTAAGTAGTATCTTATGTCAGAGGGTCTACCATGAGTTTTCACAATCTACACTCGCTAGCGACTGTAGTTAAAAAAATGTATGAAAACTTGGTACAGCGCCTCTAGCGGATAGTTGGGAACTAAAACCTCACGTAGCTAACTATCCTACGTCACAGCGTACTACAGCAACTGTAGTTTGCGCTCATTAATTTGCTTAGAATTTGGTACCATGAGTAATAATTTTGACAGATGTCATAGTAACGTACTATTACTACTGTAGTAACGTCAGCCAATCTAAATGTGACAACTTATGGTAGACGTACAGATGTGTACGCCACTCCCTCGTCGCGTTGCCCGCTGCCCGCTGCACGGCCAGTAGTTTTTTTTGTTTATTCGTTACAAACAAAATTACAAAACTTTCCTCATTATAATATTTTAGTATAGATATAGATAAATAATGACATGGGTAAGAAAGGAGTGAGTACTGAGAGGACGAATGATAGAGGGAAATGGAAGAAGATCACATCTTGTGCTGACCCCACATAACATAGGAAAAAGGCAGGAAGATGATAATGATAGATAAATAATAGGTAGAGGTTTGAAATTGAAAGTAACATTCTTAGCTGATTCTTCTTTAGCATCAAAGAATAAAAAAAAAAACATTTATAGAAAAGCTTGGCTGATCTATGTGAATTGATGTGATTAAAATCTAACAAAATATAACCTTAAAACAATATATTTTATTTCAGCCAATCTTTTGAAGTCTTCTGGCCCTAAACCAGGTTGGAATCGCGGTTGGGTAAACAAATATACTAATAAACTTAGTGCTACGACGCACGAATGTGACTTGTGTAAAAATGTTTTTCATACTGAAAGAACGGCGAGTTTGATACGACATTTTAAAAACCAGCATCCATTTATTTACGCCAAAGAAAGGTGTCAGAGTATAGATCCAGATTCAGATGACAATAAGACAGCTAAAGTAAACGACGACACTATGAAAGGTAAGAAATTCTGAAAGTAGATAATTTTATTCAAGACTAGCTTCCGCCCGCGGCTTTGCCCGCGTGGTACCTTGTAAAATAAAAACAATCTATCCCGCGGGAACCGTACATTTTTCCGGGATAAAATGTAGCCTATGTGTTATTCCAGACCATAATCTATATCTGTGCCAAATTTCATTCAGATCCGTTCAGCCGTTTTAGCGTGAAAGAGTAACAAACATACATCTATCCGTCCATACATTCTTACAAACTTTCGCGTTTATAATATTAGTAGGATTCGCGTGTCTTTGATATCTTACAAAAATGAAGTTTATTTAAATATTAACATTAATAAATATTTAATACTAGCTGCGCTTCTTGGTTGGGATTTTATAATAATAAATTCATATTAAATTTCATCGAAATCAGTTTATCCGTTACAAAGTTTTAGAGTTACAAATATTAGGAGGATGGTTGAGCTATCTGAGGATCGTTATAAACGATCTATAGGTAGTGTTTACCTATAATAATAGTTGTATAGAAAATAATATGTTTTAACATTTTAAATAAATTAGTAAGTACACTTCATCTACATATATTATCTGGCTTACAACTTTTTTTCTTTTCCTTCTAGTGGAAAAATATTTTACTAAAGTTGACAATAAGCAGCATATATGTAATATATGTAAAAACTTTGTACTTAAGTCAAAAAGTTCCACGGGAAACTTACTAAAGCACATAAAACGGTGGCATTCATCTATCTACGAAAATAGAGAAAATCAGCGCTCAACTTCAGAGGATGAAGATAATGAATCTAGCGATGAAGACGGTAAGTAGTCGAAATATTAAAAATGTGTACCTAACTAAGGGTTGAATGTTGTAGAAAGAGGCGACATACTCCACAGCTTTCTAGAAACTATGGTTTAGTCTGCGTTGGTTGTTTGTCAGGCGCTTTACACTTTGATATTGATATATTGATTGAACGAGCGAAATCTCAGTTGCAAGTTGGGCGATTTGGCGTCGTATGTCTGTGTTATGTTTGTTAGAGCAGAATTTAAGAACCGTTAATCCAATCAGCATGAAACATGGAAGGTCTTGAGATTCTGCTGTGTATATTTGCTGAGAAGTATATGAGCTTAAACGGTGCAAGGGTTGTAAGGATATTGGGTTCCAGTCGAAAAAAAACTTTATTAAATTTATTGTGTGGGGTCAAATGAAAGGCCATTACGTGTAAATTCTAAAATAGTAATTATATTTATTCTAGGATGGATATTATTTGAAATATAAGGAAAAAAGTAAATTTAAGAAAACCGCTGACGTCTTAGCACAGTGATACCTATAAGTACCTACCTACGTAGATAGGATAATCATAATATTTGTTTTTGATTAGGATCAACTTACGTAGACATAGGCACCTACAGTTTGGGGTGAACTATTAGTGTAACTTGAGGTTGTTTATAAAGACGTTAAAAGGAGAAATCGGAATAGCAAAATAGGACAGTAAATATTATGACTCTTTAACATTTTCAAGATTTCAGAAAACAGTTTTCCAAACAAACATTTTTATCTGATTTTAGCGAGAACATTGAAAGTTTCTGGACGAAGAAAGTATCGATCGTGGGTGAGACAATATTTTACTTCAGTTGGTGTCGGAGTGGATCAATGTAATTTGTGTAAAAAAACTGTACGTGACTCAAGAAATTCCACGGGAAACTTAATAAAACACATGAAACTATGGCATTCATCGACCTACGAAAATAGAGGAAATCAGTGCTCAACTTCAGAGGATGAAGATAATGAATCTAGCGATGAAGACGGTAAGTAGTCGAAATATTAAAAATGTGTACCTAACTAAGGGTTGAATGTTGTAGAAAGAGGCGACATACTCCACAGCTTTCTAGAAACTATGGTTTAGTCTGCGTTGGTTGTTTGTCCGTCGCTTTACACTTTTATATAATTTGGGGTTGTTTATAAAGTAAGGAAGGGGACGCTGTTTAAGAATGATGGGAAACATGATGATGATATTGAAAGGAGAGTGAATGCTTTAAATCGTGTGAATGGGGCACTTCACTCATTTATGAGCAGTCGGATCGTGTCCAAAAAGGCACGACTGGCTGTGTATGGTGGAGTGTTAGTGCCGACATTAATGAATGGTAGTGAAAGTTGGGTGTGGCAGAAAAAGCATCAAAGTACTTAGAATAAATGCAGTGGAAATGAGAGCTTTAAGAAATATGTGTGGTTTAACTTTGAATGTTAGAGTGAAGAATAGTGTGATAAGAGAACGTTTTGGAGTGAAAGAAGACGTAGTGATGAAAATTGAGAAGGTGGATTGGGCATGTAGAAAGGATATTAACGAAACAGGTGCATAAGGCGAGTGTGAATGGGACAGTTGGCAAGGGAAAACCTCGGAGTACGAACCTCGATCAAATTGGGGACGTTTTAGAGAAAAGCCAGGTCCAGAGTACCCTAAACCGACTCGCATTGTATAAAGAATATAATGAGAGTGAATGAAGCAAAAGAGGTGTGTCAGGATCGTAGCAAGTGGAGATCCGTGATTTCTGCCTACTTCGTTGCGAAACAGGCGTGATTTTATGTATGTATGTATAAAGATAATAAAAGTATTGCGAACTGGAAAAAATAGATTTCGTCAGGGTAAAGAAAAATAAAAACTTCGTTTAAAGATCATGGGGTTAAACTAAGAGATCACATGTATAATTTGTTTAGTAATTGTTAAGTAAACTTATTTATCGTTCTTAATTGTTTTTAGACTTGTTAACTCTTTTCAATTAAGTATGTTAATTAATAATTTTCTCTTGATTTCAGACAAAAAAAATACATCTCCCACACAAAACGAACTTCTGAACAGGATATGGGTGAAAAATTATACGACAAAAATTAGTGAAACAAAGCACCAGTGCAATGTGTGCAAGGAAGTTATAAGTTTGGTCGCTGGAAAAAGTAACATAATAATACAACATTTCATAACTAATCATGCAACTATCTACGCTAACAAAAATGTTCGCTATGGTACACCAACAAAATGTAAATTAATCGAGGATAATAACGAACAAGAAACCGAAGATAACTTAGAAGTCTTGGAAGACTTTATAATTGAATGTGGCGAAGAGGCTCCGGCAGAAACGTCTACCAACATTACTGATACTGGAACTGTTTCTGATGATAATTAAATGAGGCTTCTAAAAAAATTTCTAGTTCAAGTTGTAAATAAAGTTCGTGCAGATACGTGGTATTTAAAACAATTTTCAAACTGCCAGATGTTCATTTCAATATAACATGATAAAATATTACTTATGTTCAATTAACATTAACGATGTTAACTAAACCGTTTATGTTCTTATTATTAAAGAGACGTGTTTTCAAAATCACAAACCAATTTAATATTAAAAGTTTCATCACATTAATAAATGTGTTAGTTAGAAGGTTTATTTTATATGTTTTGCTATAGCAAAGTAAAAAAAGTACCTACAAGTTACGTCTAATGTTACTATCGTTCCTCACGTTTTCGAGTTGATGAATATTTTTATTTTTTAAGTTATATATGTGTAAATGAGCTGGACGTGAAACCTAAACTCTATTTCTACTATTATAACGCATAAACTACTACTGCTCGAAATAGAGTTTAGGCTTTAGGGTGCAAAGCTAAAGTGATATTGAATCATAACGGAGCAGTCGTCAAGGCAGATGAAACCCACAATCACGAGCCAACAGCTTATGTAAAAACTGTAAAAGGATATTATGAAGATTTAAATACAAGCAACGACAAAGACAATAGCAAACGTTTACCATTCTATATTGTATCACTTACTACCAATGAAAATAAAACACCTACGCTGCAAGTTTCACTAGTATGCATTGTGTTTATTTTAATTCATGTTTTGCACTACCGACATGATAAAATAAATAAATTATTATGAATATGGTTGTGATTGTGTTACATTATTTGATAAATCCGTGTTATTCATCTAAATTTATGCCTTACACACCATTAAAAACGCTGCCTATGAGTTCTACTTGAGCTTATTTAAATCTATTATTTAATAGTAATAATAAAAAAAACAACTTATTAAAACATTATTTTATTATACTTACTATTATTTTCAGTATCAAAAAAAAGGAGTCTGCTATGGAAATATTTCGAAAACTTAGGTAACCCAAAGGTGCGATGCAAGTCATGTCGAAAAATTTTGTGCTCAAGTAAGACGAGACATTTGAAAATAAAGCACCCTAAAGCTTTCGAAGAGATGGAACATCAGAAACGTGCGCGACTGGGAATGATGAGTGAGTTATCATAATATTTGGCTATAATCGATTATTCATATAACATGATACTTAGTTGAATTTTGAAGGCATGGGTATGATGATAATTATGCTTGATAGCATCATGGGTTCTGAATTCACAAATGTGCAATATAGGGGATAAACCTTATAGCAATCGTGGTTATATATGATGCTTATATCTTGTTTAGGCTGCCTGCGTGCGATACATCATCGATATTATCTCACTATAAGGTACTGTTGTTTTTAACAATAACTCGCATATTTTATATTCATACTATTTTCAGATAAAAGCAGAATCATATCGGAATCACGTACCGAACAAAGTTCTTTCGATAAATATAAGACAATTATTGATGCAGATAATATCAAATGTAACATATGTGAAGATATTATCAAACACACTGGTATTAAAAATCACATAAAAGATAAACATCCCGATATTTTTGAGTCGGAAGATATTTTAGACAATACAACTACGGTAGAAGATGTATTACAAGATAATGAGTAAGTAAAATATTTTGTTTAATATATATGCTGGTGTTTTTCTGTTTTTGACTTTTGTTTTGGATCTTTGTATGTTTGAATCGCACATGCTTCGATGCATCTAATGCTCAAGGAAGAAGCAACGATCCACAGAAATTAAATATCATTATTAACTTGATCTTACTAAGGCCTGACAAAATTTCATAGTCCTTACAATGTACTTTGTTTCCTTTAGTATCACGAGAACGAGTTATATGTGGATTCATTTCAAGGATTTGGGCAACTCGTGCCTGAGTTGCAAATTATGTAATAATGAAGTGACAGATATGGAAAAACATTTGAAGGAAAATCATTCTCAAGATTATCTAAATCTGCAGGATCGTGACATAATTAAAGGTATATTTTATACTAGCTGTCCCGGCCGCGACTTCGTTCACTTAAAGTAGGTTTCTAACTAAACATGAGTTTCAAACAAATCACACTAATAAAAAAATCCCATAATAACTTTGACACACAATTTTACCCTTTTTAGAGGGCTATTTTGAAATATTTTGAAAGAGCGCTGGTGGTGTAGTGGTAGCACCCCGGCCTCACGATCCGAAGGTCGTGGGTTCAAACCTGGTCGTGCACCAATGAGTTTTTCCATTCGAAAAATTTATGTGCGCAATGCCAGTGCTCTTAAACGGTGAAGGAAAACATCGTGAGGAAACCGGCATACCCTAGAACCAAAAATTCGAAGGTATGTGTCATGGGTTAGTATTGTTATAAGCGGCGATGGGCTTGCAACCTGTCACGTACGGAATACTACTGTGCAAAATGTGGGCATGTACCAAATGTCATGTTTGGACTTGCCTCTGACTACCCCCTTTAGATATCCTCAAAGATCTAAGTAACTAAAAGATCTGAGGAGATATCTACCGAGCCCGGGGATTACAGTCGTGATCATATATATTTTGAAATATCCAGGAATACGTTTCCATTTATTTTGCATTTAAAGTATCCAAACCAAAATTAAGACCAATCGCACCACCCTTTAAAAAGTACCCATAGAAACATTGACCCCACATTTGACCCCTTTTTGAAGGTCATATTGAAAAATCCTGAAACACGGAACAAAGTTTCAGACCAATCGCACCAGGTTAAAAAGATCCCATACAAACATTCACACCCTGGTTGACCCCTTTTTGAAGTTTAAATTGAAAAATCCTGAAATACGTGTCCATTTATTTTGCATTTTTAGTACACAAACAAAGTTTCAGACCAATCGCACCACCCGTTAAACAGTTCCCACACAAACATTGACCCCACATTTGACCCCTTTTTGAAGATCATATGGAAAAATCCTGAAACACGTGTCCATTCATTTTGCATTTACATTGCACAAACAAAGTGTCATGAAAATCGCTCCACGCGTTAAAAAGTTTCATACTAACGTTTTCACCCTTTTTCACCCCCTTAGAGGTGGAATTTCCAAAAATCCCGCCTTAGTAGGTGGTTTTGTTATAAAAGGAAACCACCTTCCAAATTTCAGCTTCCTAGCTTCAGCGGTTTCGGCTCGGCGATGATGAATCAGTCAGTCAGTCAGTCAGTGAGTCAGTCAGTCAGTCAGTCAGTCAGTCAGTCAGTCATTCATTCAGTCAGTCAGGTTAAGCTCTTATATAGGTATAGATAAAACTAGCGGCCCGTCCTACCTTCGCACGGATGGACATATTTTCAACTCTTCTAACTCCAACCAACTCTTTAACAACTTCTTCTTCCTACCCTTTTCCCACGCTATATGGGGTCGGCACACACAACACGTTTTCTTCTTCCATTTCCCTCTATCATCAGTCTTTAACATATGTTTTTTAATATTTTGGAAAAACGTGGAGTTCATTCATACTTCTGATGCTAAAGAATAAAAATAAAAACATTTTATAGAAACGCTTGGCTGATCTATATGAATAGATGTGATTAAAATGTAACAAAAAAATTATAACCTTAAAACGATATATTTTATTTCAGCCGATCTATTGAAGTCTTCTGACTCTAAACCAGGTTTGAATCGCGGTTGGGTAAGAAAATATACGAATAAACTTAACACTACGATGCACGAATGTGACTTGTGTAAAATTGTTTTACAATCTGTAACAACGGGGAATTTGATACGACATTTTAAAAGCAAGCATCCATTTATTTATGCCAAAGAAAATAGTCAGAGTATAGATCCAGATTCAGATGACAATGAGACAGCTAATGTAAAAGACGACACTATGAAAGGTAAGAAATTCTGTAGATTATTTTATTTAAGACTAGCTAAGATTATAGTCTGGAATAACATATAGGCTACTTTTTTTATCCCGGAAAAATGTACAGTTCCCGTGGGATAGATTTTTTTTTTGTTTTTCAAGGTACCACGCGGGCGAAGTCGTGGGCGGAAGCTAGATGTTAAAAAATATTTAATACTAGGTGAGCTCCGTGTTTGGGGTTTTATATAATAAATTCATATCAAATTTCATCCAAATCAGTTTATCATTAATATTAATATATAAAAAACTAGCTGTCCCGCTCGCGACTTTGTTCACTTAAAGTATGTATATAAACCGAATTTCAAACAAATCGCACCACCCGTTAAAAAGTTCTCATACAAACATTGACCCCACATTTGACCCCTTTTTGAAGGTTATATTGAAAAATCCTGAAACACGTGTCCACTCATTTTGCATTTACAGTACACAAACAAAGTTTCAGACCAATCGCACCACCCGTTAAAAAGTTCCCATACAAAAATTGACCCTACATTTGACCCCTTTTTGAAGGTTATATTGAAAAATCCTGAAACACGTGTTCGTTCATTTTTTATTTACAGTGCACAAACAAAGTTTCATGAAAATCGCTCCACGCGTTAACAAGTTTCATACAAACGGTTTTCCCTTTTTCACCCCCTTAGAGGTGGAATTTCCAAAAAACCCGCCTTAGTGGGTTGTTTTGTTATAAAAGGAAAACACCTTCCAAATTTCAGCTTTCTAGCTTCAGCGGTTTCGGCTGGGCGATTATAAATCAGTCAGTCAGTCAGTCAGGTTAAGCTCTTATATAGATATAGATAAATTAAAAAAAAAAAATTGTATTAATATATAATTTATTTTTACAAATATTAGGAGGATGTTTGAGCCTTCTAAGGACCGTTATAAACGATCTATAGATATCGTTTACCTATAATAATAGTTGGATAGAAAATAACATCTTTTAATATTTAAAAGAAACTAGGTAAGTTCTTATATTTTTATAAGTATTATCCGACTTACAACATTTTCTTTTCTTTTTCATCTAGTGGGAACTCTAGCAGCTTCCGACTCAACTGGCCGATATCGCTCATGGTCGCATAACTATTTTACTAAAATTGACAATATGCAGCATATATGTCATATATGTAAAAAAACTGTGCGTCAGTCAACAAATTCCACGGGAAACTTAATAAAACACATAAAACGGTATCATTCATCGATCTACGAAAATAGACCAAAGCGGTGCTCAACATCAAAGGATGATGATAATGAATCTAGCGACGAAGACGGTAAGTAGACGAAATATTAAAAATGTGTAACTAATGGTTGAATTTTGATCGTTTTAGAAAGAGGCGACACTCCACAGCTTTCTATAAACTATGGTTTAGTCTGCGTTGGTTGTTTGTCCGTCGCTTTACACTTTCATATAAATTGGGGTTGTTTAATAAGACGTTAAAAGGCGAGAAATCGGATACTCAATATTTTGTGTTAAGTCTTTGAACGTTTTCAGGGTTTCGGAAAACAGTGTTTCAAAATTTTTATCTGATTTTAGCTAGAATATTGCAAGTTTCTGGACGAAGAAAGAATCGATCTTGGGTGAGAAAATATTATACTTCAGTTGGTGTCAAGGAGCATCAATGTAATTTGTGTAAGAAAATTGTAAGTGATTCAAAACATTCCACGGGAAACTTAATACGACACATGCAAGTGTGGCATCCATCGACCTACAAAAATAGACCAAATCAGTGCTCAACTTCAAAGGATAAAGATAACGAATCTAGCGATGAAGACGGTAAGTAATCAAAATATTGAAAATGTTTCACTAAGCGTTGAATTATGAATGATTGAGAAGGAGTAACTATGGTTAGTCTGCGTTGGTTGTTTGTCAGTAGCTCTATATTTTTGATCTAGCGAGATCTCAGTGGCAGCTAGGGAAATTTGTCCTTGTATGTATATATGTTACTTTGTTGGTGTAATTTTTGTTAGAGCATAACTTAAGAACTGTTGTTCCAATCTGAGTGGAATTTGGAAGGTTTAGAGATTCTGCTGTGTAGATTTGCTGGGAAGCATATGAGCTTAATCGGTGAAGGGGTTGTAAAGATATTAGGTTCCAAAATAAAAAATAAAAATATTGAGTGGAGTATCACATTCACATGAAAAGCCTTTAATTGTACATTACAAAATGGTTTTTATTTTTATTCTAGGAAGGATAGTTTTTGATAAACATAAAAGAAAGATTTAGAAAACCACGGACGGCTAGGCACAGAGATTCTGCTGTCTAGATTTGCTGAAAAGCATATAAGCTTAACACAGTGGTACCTATAAGTACCTACATAAATAGCATAATCATAATATATATTTTTGATTAGGACCAACTTACGTAGACATAGGCACCTACCTATTTATGTAGTACATAAAGTGCGTCCAAACACTTTAGGGCGTGAATACAAATGAAGATTGTGGACATCGCGCGCGAAGTCTCAGTTCGGGGCGAACTACTAGTATAATTTGGGTTTTTTATAAAGACGTTAAAGGCGAGAAATCAGATAGTAACTAATTATTTTGAGTTGTCTCTTTTTCAAGATTTCAGAAAACAGTGTTCCAAACAAACATTTTTATCTGATTTTAGCGAGAACATTGAAAGTTTCTGGACGAAGAAAGTATCGATCGTGGGTGAGACAATATTTTACTTCAGTTGGTGTCGGAGTGGATCAATGTAATTTGTGTAAAAAAACTGTACGTGACTCAAGAAATTCCACGGGAAACTTAATAAAACACATGAAACTATGGCATTCATCGACCTACGAAAATAGAGGAAATCAGTGCTCAACTTCAGAGGATGAAGATATTGAATCTAGCGATGAAGACGGTAAGTAGTATAAATATTAAAAATGTGTAACTAAGGGTTGAATACAGAATGTTTTAGAAAGAGGCGACATACTCCACAGCTTTCTAGAAACTTTGGTTTAATCTGTATTGGTTGTTTGTCAGTCGCTTTACACTTTTTATAACTTGGGGTTGTTTATAAAGACGTTAAAAGTAAAGCGAACTGGAAAAAATAGGTTTTGTCAGGGTTGAGAAAAATAAAAACTTCGTTCAAAGATCATGGGGTGAAACTTTTAGCACTCCTGTGAAGGTTAAACTAAGAGATCATAATGTATAATTTGTTTAATTGTAAACTTATTTATCGTTCTTATTTGTTTTAAGACTTATTTGACTTTAGCTATATTGATTTCAGACAATAAAAATACATCTCCCACACAAAACGAACTTCTGAACAGAAGAAGATGGATAAAAAATTATACTACAAAAATTAGTGAAACAAAGCACCAGTGCGATGTGTGCAAGGAAGTTATAAGTTTGGTTGCTGGAAAAAGTAATATAAGACAACACTTCATAACTAAACATGCTACTATCTACGCTAACGAAGATTTTCAGCATGTTACACCATTAAATTATAAATTAATCAAAATTAAAAAGGATAATAACGAACAAGAAACATACGAAGATAACATAGATGTCTTGGAAGAGTTTATACTTGAATGCGACGAGGAAACTCCGACAGAGACGTCTATCAACATTACTGACACTGGAACAGTTTTTGATGATAAATAAATGGGGTTTCTAAAAAAATAAATAATTAAAAAGTGTATAGTTTAAGTTGTAAATAAAGTTCGTGTGGTATTTAAAGCAATTTTTGAACTGCCAAGTGGTCATTTCAATAACATGATAAAATATGTTCGAATAACATTAAATGATAACTAAAACTTTTGTTATTTTTATTAAAGAGACGTGTTTTCAAAACCACTCATCAGTTTAATAATAAAGGTTTCATTGCATTATAAGATGTGTTAGATGAAGGTTTATTTTAGATGCTTTGCTATACGAGTATAATGTAGTGCTAATAATTCATAAGCAACTTAAACTTATATAAATTGTTTAAGTAGTTTTACTTAGTTGTCATAACCTTAAAATGTATTTTATTTCATATGTATAAATATAAAATAATTAAATTATTTAATATTTTTGGTGACTGGTGAATTCATTTTTTGCTTTACCGACTTGATAAAATTAATAAATTATTATGAATATGGTAGTTATTGTGTTCCATTATTTAATAGATCCGTGTTGTTCACCTAAATGTATACCTTACCTACTATTAAGAACGCTGCATGTCAGTGAGTGAAGGTTCTACTTGAGGTTGTTCAAGTCTATTATTGAATAGTAATAATAATGAAAAACAACTTATTAAAACATAACTCTATTATTTTCAGTATCAAAAAAAAGGAGTATGGTATGGAAATATTTCGAAGATTTAGGTTACCCACTGGTGCGATGCAAGCTATGTCTAAGTACTCTGTGCGCTAATAATACGAGACATTTGAAAACAAGGCATCCTAAAGCTTTCGAGGAGTTTAAACGTCAGAAACGTGCGCGTATAGGAATAATAAGTGAGTTATCATCAAAGATTTAAATCGTAGATATGCCCGTACGGTACTGAGACCGCGGCGTTTTGTTGCCACACGAAATGAGATAGCTCTACATTTGGCACACCAAATATTTTAAATTTCAGGGTACAAAAGGAATAAGTATATTTTTTTACGAAAGATCGTGCAATATAATTGCACAATAAATGGTGAAATAACTGTTTGGTTCATTTTTTACTAATCATTAGTATGCGTGCATCGGCATTTTGTTAACACACACAAGTATAAACAGTGCCACAGTTTTTGGCGTCCGGGCATATCTATGATTTAAATCTTTGGTTATCATAATATTTGGCTATAATCGATTGCTCATAAATTTTGAAGGCATGGGTATGATGCTAATTATGCTTGATAGGATCAGTAGAGCATGGGTTCTGAATTCATAAATGTGCAATATAAGGAATAAAACTAGCACTCGTGGTTGTTATAATATGATGCTTATATTTAGTTTTGGCTGCCTGCGTGGGATACATCATACATATTATATCTCTATGAAGTTCTATTGATTATTTATAATAACTCACATATTTTTATACACCACACTCTTACATACCTACACTTGCTACTCACACACACACACACTCACACTTGTACAACGGTAACTCCTGATGCCTGGACTCTTATGAGACCGGTGTCCCCAGGAGCTTGACACTCCTAAATACCTACACACACACACACCCTCACACATGTTAACTTTGTAATGCATAAATTATTAAATTATTAGATTAGATTAGATTAGATTAGTTATTTTTGTCTTCTAATATCTTTAGATGGAACATATTGTTTCGCTAGCGGAGGAGGGCGCTGACTCTGCTACACAGTTTTTTAACTTTTGCAGTAGTCAGCCCACAACTGTACCTATTCTACATTGTTTTTCTTTGTTCCTAATAAAGATTTTTGTATTTGTATTTGTTTTTATATTCATACTATTTTCAGACGAGAGCACAGTCATATCAGTATCAGGTACCAAAAAAAGTTCTTTCGATAAATATAAGATAATTATTGATGCAGATAATATCAAATGTAACATATGTGAATATATTATCAAACACACTGGTATTAAAAATCACATAAAAGATAAACATCCCGATATTTTTGAGTCGGAAAATACGGGATATATTTTAGACAATACAACTACGGTAGAAGATGTTGGATTACAAGATAATGAGTAAGTATAATATTTTGTTTAATATAATAATGATATTCTGGTGTTTTTCTGTTTTGGACTTTTGTATTGGATCTTTGTATGTTTGAATCGCAAATGCGTCGATGTATCTAATCCTCAAGAAAGAAGCAACGATCCGCAGAAATTAAATATATAATATCATTATTAACTTGATCTTACTAAGGCCTGACAAAATTTCATAGTCCTTACAATGTACTTTGTTTCCTTTAGTATCACGAGAACGAGTTATATGTGGGTTCATTTCAAGGATTTGGGCAACTCGTGTCTGAGTTGCAAATTATGTAATAATGAAGTGACAGATATGGAAAAACATTTGAAGGAAAATCATAACCAAGATTTTTTAAGTCTGCAGGAACGTGATATAATTAAAGGTATATTAATGATACTATTGTATATAATGTAAATCAAAAATAAAGGTTACAGTCTCAGCTCATTCTTACTTCTGATGCTAAAGAATAAAAAAAAATATTTTATAGAAATGCTTGCTTCTATATGAATATAATAATCTATATTAAAACAATATATTTTATTTCAGCCGATCTATTGAAGTCTTATGGCCCTAAACCAGGTTGGAATCGCGGTTGGGTAAAAAAATATACTAATAAACTTAGTACTACGACGCACGAATGTGACCTGTGTAAATTTGTTTTACATACTGAACACACAGGGAATTTGATACGACATTTTAAAAACCAGCATCCATTTATTTACGCCGAAGAAAGGTCTCGGAATATACGAGTATATCCAGATTCAGATGACAATGAGACAGCTAATGTAAAAGACGACACTATGAAAGGTAAGAAATTCTGAAGATCACCCTAAACAAAATTCGTGTGTCTTTGATATCTTACAAAAATTTAATTAGTTAATTGTTTATAAATATTTAATACTACCTGCGCTCCGCGGTTGGGGTTTTATATAATAAATTCATATCAAATTTCATCCAAATCAGTTTATCTGTTACAAAGTTTTAGAGTTACAACTATTAGGAGGATGTTTGAGTCTTCTAAGGACCGTTATAAATGATCTATTACCTATAGTTGGATAGAAAATAATATCTCTAAGATTTAAAGAAACTAGGTAAGTTCAACTATTTTTGCATATATTATTCGGCTTACAACTTTTTCTTTTCTTTTTCATCTAGTGGGAACTTTAGCAGCTTCCGACTCAAGATATCGCTCCTGGTCCTATAACTATTTTACTAAAGTTGACAATACGCAGTATATGTGTCATATATGTCAATCTATTCTACGTATAACACTTAGAAGTACGGGAAATCTGATACGACATATCAAAATTAAGCATACATCCGTATACATAAAAGAAACGGCTAATAGCACATCGATAGAAGTTGCAGAAGTTGTGACAGATAAAGAAAAAGACGATGTTAATACGTCAAAAGGTGAGAAATCTGATTGTAAATATTTTGAGTTAAGTCTTTAACATTTTCAGGGTTTCAGAAAATAGTGTTTCAAAATTTTTATCTGATTTTAGCGAGAATTTTGAACGTTTCTGGACGAAGAGTGTATCGATCGTGGGTGAGACAATATTTTACTCCAGTTGGTGTCGGAGAGCATCAATGTAATTTGTGTAAGAAAACTCTACGTGAGTTAAAATCCACGGGAAATTTAATAAAACACATGAAACTGTGGCATCGATCGATCTACGAAAATACAGAAAATCAGTGCTCAACTTCAGAGGATGAAGATATTGAATCTAGCGATGAAAATGGTAAGTAGTCGACTAATTAAAAATGTGTAAATGTGGCGGACATATACATATAGGCGGGTATAGTTAATATTTTGAGTTAAGTCTTTTAACATTTTCATGGTTTTAGAATACTTACAGTGTTTTAAAATGTTTATCTAATTTCAGCGAGAACATTAAAAGTTTCTGGACAAAGAGTGTATAACTCTTGGGTGAGAAAATATTTTACTTCAGTTGGTGTCGGAGAGCATCGATGTAAATTGTGTAAAAAAACTATTCGTGAGTTAACGAAATCCACGGGAAACTTAATACGACATATTAAAATGTGGCATCCATCAATTTACGAAAATCGAGAAAAACAGTGCTCAACTTCAGAGGATGAAGATAATGAATCTAGCGATGATGACGGTAAGTAGTCAATATATTTAAAATGTTTAACTGGATGAATATTGAATGATTTAGATAGAGGCGACATACTCCACAGCTTTCTAGAAAGTATGGTTTATTAGTCTGTGTTGGTTTTTTGTCAGTCGCTTTACACTTTTATATAATTTGGGGTTGTTTATAAGAATTGAAGAATGGCGAACTGGAAAATTCTTATAATTTCTGACTTCTCCATTCTAACAGTTCTTGATGTTTATTTAATTAAATACTTGTTTATGCACAGCAATTTATAAATATTGGACCTTTTCGCCGCACACATAGAGAATGTTTAATGTCTAACTTTATAAGTACACTGTACTTAGGTTCAGTTTTAAAATCCTTAGATTATCTTGGGTTGTTGTTTCGCTACTTTCCCCTTGTTATCTGTGTATGAGATACAAAACAAAATGCTTTGATTTAATATTGATTTCAGGCACAAAAAATACATCTCCCACACAAAATGAACTTCTCAACAAGAGATGGGTGAAAAATTATACGACAAAAATTAGTGAAACAAAGCACCAGTGTGATGTGTGCAATGAAGTTATAAGTTTGGTCGCTGGAAAAAGTAACATAAGACAACACTTCTTAACAAAGCATGCAACTATCTACGCTAAAAAAAATGTTCGCTATGGTACACGAATAACATATGAATCAGCCGAGGATAATGACGAACAAGAAACCGAAGATAACTTGGAAGATGTCTTGGAAGAGTTTTTAGTTGAATGTGACGAAGAAGCTCCGGCAGATACGTCTATCTTTAAAATTATTGACACTGGAACAGTTTCTGATGATAATTAAATGGAGTTTCTAAATCTATACTAATATTATAAAGAGGAAAGATTTGATTGTTTGTTTGTTTGTATTGAATAGGCTCCGAAACTACTGGACCGATTTGAAAAATTCTTTCACCTATGTGTAGAGTGAACTTTCAGGATGAACATAGGCTATATTTTATGTAGGTACTTCGTGGGCGACGCCGCGAGCGGAAGCTAGTAATTTATGAACTAAACAGTGTATGGTTCAAGTTGCAAATAATTCGCAAAGCAATTTTTAAACCAGATGTTAATTTTAATAACTTAAAAACTTTAAAACTTAATAAGTATAAATGTAGGAAAGAAAACGTTAACGATGATAACTGTTTTTATAACGATTATATTATTATTATTAATGAGACGTGTTTTCTAATACACAAACCAATTTAACGATAAAGAGGTTTGTGCATTATTAGATGAATGTATATATTAGATGCTTTGCTATAATTCATAAGCAACTTTTTTAAACTTATTTATTAATTGTTTGAGTAGTTTTACTTAGTTTTCATGAACTCACAATATATAATCACGTTATATCATATACTTACATAATTTTAATAACAAATCTAATATTTCTTTGGTTGTTATTAAAATATTATAAATAAACAAACAAAAAACCTAACCTACAACTCACAAAACATTAAATACTTATTAGTAGGTAAGTAGGACATACCTAGTTATAAAAAATGTTGTTACGGTGTCAAATAAAGTAGATAAACCTGAAATATATTGTTTTTAATGACTACTAACTTTGCATACTATAGTCAAGCAGTTGGTAGAACGATAGTAACATTAGACGTAACTTGTAGGTACTATTCGAATCGCACGCGCCGCCGGCCGCCTTCGCGTAGGTATCGGGATGAATTACTATTGGTTCGTGGTCGCTTTCGAATCACATTTTCACAATGGTATATCTGTATTTTTTGTTTTTAATATTTAATTTGTTTATACAACGATTGTATTACCAAGACAAACCCATTTCGCTGCGGGAAAACAACCATTAAAATTTCACGGTGTATATAATTACGTTCCAGGTACATTTGATTATCATCTGATAGACTCCGGCCGCAGTAGACCACTCCTGGTCTTTAAAAGTTATACCTACTATAAACAAAGTACTTATGGCTACTACTGTTCTAAAAACTATAATGGCTGCAAAGTCCGTGTTAAACTAGACAAGGAAGGAAGGATTATAAATCCGCAAGACTGCGTATATCATAGTCATCCACCACCATCATTGAAGTCAGACGTTCCGAATATAAAAGGAGTTTCAAGAAAGTAATGTAAGCAAGTATTATTGGGATAAATTATCTGGTTGTTGACAATTAAACAAGCAAAATACACTTTGATATAGGAATCAAAATCGTTTGCTACGAAATTCCTTTCATTTATTTGTTTTAAGTTATATTTGTGTAAATAAATCTATGCATTAACATAATATATAAATGTTGGATTGTGAAAGTCAAAGTATATTTATTCAATTAAATCACAAGGATCACTTTGAAACGCCTGAGGTGAAAAACTAAAAACTAAAAACTCTAAACTACGCCGACTGAGCTCAAATTTTGACACGAATACAACCCGCTTCAAATATTGCTTTTATCTATTTTACGTGTCAGTAACATACCGGCATACCCTAGAACCAAATATTCCAAGTTTTAAGTTAGTATTCTTATAAGCGGCGATGGGCTTACAACCTGCCACGTATGGAATATTTACTACTGTGCAAAATGTGGGCTTGTGTCAAATATCATGTATGGACGAGCCTCTGACTACCCTTTTTACTCTATAACTTAGTTATTTGAAGAGATATATACCGAGCTTTGAGATTATAGTTGTGAACATGTGCTTATTGAAGTTATATAGTTTCTCTGGGAGAAGTACCATATATAAAAAAAAATGACTGTATATAAAGCTTCATGTGATCATACTATTGATTCCAGAACGTTTCAACTACCAATTCATTGACTCCGGTCGCTGCCGAGCTCTTCTTATGTTCCAAGGGTATACCTACTCCAAGCAGAGTGCTTATATGTACTACTGCTCCAAGAAAGAGTCTGGGTGTAAGGTCCGCGTCAGGATGAACAAGAATGGCATGATAGTCAATGCTCAAGAGTGTGTGCATAATCATCCCCCGCCGAAGTATATTAAGTCACATTTGGGGACATATGTGAAAGTATCTTCGTAATGAGACAAGTAGTTGGCACTATGCATTTAAAACAATTACAACTCCACAGATTTCTCGGATGAAGTAAAATTTACTCAATTCAAAATTCTTAATAGTAATGAGGAATAGTATCAATTTAAAAACTTCTTCTTCCTGTCCTTTTCCCGCGCTATGTGGGTCGGCACAGCATGTTTTCTTCCTCCATTTCCCTCTATCTATCTAATAATTTAAAAAAAAATTAGAAAATAAAATAATGTGGTAGGTACCTACGTTATTTTTCTTCTATAATTAATGTAGTTATCTGTCACTTTTGAGATATTGAGAATTTTGCCAGTGTCATGTTTATGGTATTGTCAACGTCAACAGAAGCACACTCAAATTGACAAAAAAATCAAAGTCAATTTTAAACAAAAGCAGTTTTGTTTAATATTCTCGGTATTTTTTCTGATGGATTTCTAAAGAAACTATTCACATATTTTACACCAATGTCTATAACTTTATTAAATACACTTTATTGGAAAAATAACCACCAAAACTCAAAATAACACGATACAAACACTAGAGCAATAAAACTCACTATCGAAGCATCAGAAGAATATATGATGTGATACGTTAAGACTTAGATGTTAAAGATTATGATCAATTTGTACTGTAAGTTTAAACCTTGGTGGACTGTTATATTTTAAAATCAATAAATGATATTTTTAATAGTTCAGTTTTGTATGTATTTTAATGGCTTACTCTGGCATGGACGCGCTCGGTTGTGAAACAACAGCTATCGGTCGACTCCAAAACTAAAGTACTATTGTTTTCTATCTGGTTACCATACTATTAGCATACATATTTCACGTATTTATTTGATAACCAAGATGCATTTTACGTTACTTGACTGATTAATTATTTAGTTAAAGAACAACTAGCTACGAGTATAATACGACTGCGATGTTTTGTAAATTGATGTATTGTTTTATATCTAAAAAAATATGCATGATTTTATTCGTATGGCCTTTTTGTCGCTCTTTAAACATTCCATAAAAATAGGTACTTAACAGAAACTGGTGCTAAACTTCTTTGAAAATTTGGCTGTTATTGTTATTTCAGTACTTCCGTACAAGATGATACCGACTAAAACCGGTGGATTTCTTCTCATGCTCGATGGATTCACCTTTTCAAGGCAAAGCAGAACCAACAACTTCTACTGTTCGAAGAAAGATTCCGGCTGCAAGGCTAAGGTGAAATTAAGCCCTGATGGAATGGTTATAGCGGCTCCGGAAGCGGAAGGTCACACGCATCCAAGACCAGTGTATTTGGTGAAAGAAGACGGAACACTTAGGAAGATTAATATGGAGACGCGTAGGCTGCTAAATACGTACAAACATATCGACGTACAGATAAACAAGTGACAGTAAAAGATACTGGGCGTCTACGACAAAAACGACAACTATAAAATCGGAAGGAATTGGAGCTTTACCACGAAGTGTTCCAGAACGATTCCGTAACGAGTCCACTATAGGAACGTCACTACTTCCATACAATTTTCATAGGACATGGTACGAAATAACAATGTAATATTAATTCGGTAATGTATTGTGAATTCGTGGTCGTCGAATTCAGTCGAATTTACGATTGTTTTGTTGTCAAACTCAAACTATCGAGTCGCCTGTAATATCGTCTGTGTGTTATAGTAGGTTTTGCACGATTAGTATACTTAGTAGTTTTGCAGGATTTGCACAAAACGATGTAACTTGAGTAGGTTTTGTACGATTATTGTGGCCTTACTATCGTTGATTGCATTGCGGAATAGACACCCTGGGCGATTAATATCGATGTTGCCTTTCATAGACTGAACTAGCTCTTTTTATGGTCACCAAGCTTAAATTTATCAGAAGACCAAGAAATATCTAATGACACTGAAAAAAAGTTAATAATCAACAAAATGAGGAAATTATCGAAAATTGAGCTACTATAGAGTAGCTGAAGTCTTCATTTCAGCCAGTTCTACCAGTACCCACAAATAAGTAGGTGTAATAAAACTATGAAGATATAAAGATCTTTATTTTGATTATGTAAAAACTGCATTTTTTTAGATAAGCTTCAAGTGAAAATCTTATTGTTTTTTATTTTTTGTTTCATTCACACATAACTTCTTGTGTCAGCATTTATTTTGAACCAATGTGGCGAAAGGATAAAAGTGCGCCTCAGAAGTTTTTCGTGCATTATACAGAACTAAGATACCTACTGAATTCAATCAATATGCATTACTATGAAATGTAATGTAGTAATGCTACTATGCATAGTAATGCAACGTAAAGACTAACGTAAGTATTACATAGTAGTATGACGTGTAAGTAGTACTTACGATTACTAACACTCAGAGGTTCATTCCGCTTTGCAGCCTCCCGCTGCTGGAACGACTTGCCGCCACCGATGCGGGCCCTGAAGACATTACACTCTTTTAAATTTTATTACAAGCAACATCTTTTACAATTTCAAAAGTCCACGTAGGTTGGGAGTGGGTGTGTGGGTAGACGTTGATAGACGTCTGCCCTAGCTTACCTTATTTTTGCGCCCGGCAGGCTGGACGGCTCCAGTTTCGGTCCTCCTGGTTCGGTTGTCACTCGTTCGATGCATCATTTTACTCATCACACCAATTTTCTTCTTCTATTGTAATATTTACTCATATAGGTATGTTTCCAAAGATGCCACGTTTGCATGGTGTCATTTTTTGCCAAACAGATCGACAACCACCCACATTTCTAGATATTCTACACTTTGGAGTTCGAGCGGTTGCTTGACTGACAATTGTCAATTGACTTGACAGTGACATTGACGGTAGAGTGGGTGGTTGGCCGGCCTGTAAGCTTGCCAGTTTATATATAAGTATTTTAATTATGTTATTTTTATATGCAGTAAGCACTGATATTTTCATTTTTCATATTATTATTTTTTTTTTGTATATTATGTACCTATTTTATGTATTTTGCGCTATCCTATTGTATGTAATGGTATTATATTCTGTTATTTCCCGTTAATAACTACCTATTTAGAGCTATGTTTGCAGTAGTATTATATATCGTTTTTTTTTCAAGTTTGCTGTGTTTTCGCTAGTGATGTCACTTCTGATAGGTCCAATCCGAAAACCAGCGCTACCTCCTTAACATTAGGTGGTAGCATTAAGCTGAGATTGGTCCTATTCAGCCACGCGACTTGCATGCAGGAAAGACAATTTATATCTTTTTTTTAATTTTACTTTCTGTGTTACTTTTCTAATTTTGTTTGGTTTTACCTTTGTTTTGTTTTTTTATCTACTTTTATTTTCCTGTATGTGTCCGTGTCTGAATAAAAATCTATTCTATTCTATTCTATTCTATTCTATTCTAACTAAATACCATGATTTCCAGAAAGGTACACCAGAATACCAACTAAAAGCGGCAAGTACCTTATAATGCTGGATGGCTACACCTTCTCCCAACGAGGAGAGACCAGGTCCTACTATTGTTCCAAAAAAAGCTCAGGATGCAAAGCGAACGTGAAAATAAATAGTGTTGGTGGACTAGTGAGCGTTAGCAATAATCATGCTCATGCAAAACCTGTGTATTTCCGCACTCATGATGGGAAACTTTATAAAGTGCCTGAGGACAGAGCGTGCCGTAAGCGTTCTGTGATTTCGTGACATGTACTTCGCAGTTACCAATCAGTTTGACGAGTCAATTTTTGATCCAGCTTCCCTACAACTTCCTCCGCATGACGAAAATCATTCCGCATCATTCAGCTTCATTCCGCATTTTACCGATTATATTGTGTTCCCAATTATGCCCTGTCCACCTGTGAAAATCGAGGATTTGTGCCTTGTGGATTGATTTTAAAAGCCATGTTTTAGAGATATAGTAAGTATTCGTGAATTAAACCACGGAAGTATGAAGCTGACACTGCTATGCTTGATTTCTGGAATACGAATCAATATCTGATTGAAGTTTTATACATTTTTGTTGTGCAACCGTGCGCTGTTGAGTGAGCAAAATTAAAAGATAAGTATAAAGTATTGTGTTCTCATTTTTGTAGATAGGCTTATGCCTAAAAAATATTTTTTCTTAAAGTCAAAGTCAAGACAGTTTTTATTAATACACAAGGCTAATTTTGTCACGTCTTATTGACTAAGTGAATTTAAATCATATATTCAGCCTAACTCAGTCTTCTATCGGGGATTTCTAAAATCACCAAAAGGATGAATGTCGTTACATGATCCATCAGCAGTGGTCAGTAAGTACCAATTTATGGTGTTCAATTTAGTTGGTCCTTAGAAGCTCTAGTCTACTCAAGTGCAAGATGAAGTGAAAAGAAACTGAAGTAAAAGCTTTTATGTTTCAGAAGACTTTGTGCCCTATGAAGTTGTTAAATCTCAGAAGGGATGCGACTGCCTTTTGGTTGAGGGTTATATATTCACCACCATCGGAAAAGGCCCCAACAAAGGAAGATACTGGGTCTGCTCTAGGAAAAATAACGGACAACGCTGCAAGGCAAGATTTGTATTACATGATGGACTAATAAAAAGATATAATGGAGATCATATTTACCATCCGGCTAGTAGAATAAGAACAAAGAAGTCAAAAGATTACGACTGAATCAATATACTGATACTTAACTTACTGGACTCTAAAGTTTTAGTTCGGATATGGATCCACTGTGCACAAGCTCGTAATGATAATAACTTTTTAAACTGTTTTTCTTATCATGTTCTCTAGACTTTTTGTTCTATAAGACTGAGTTTCATATTGAAATAAAATTGTATTCTATGTGTACCTATATTTGTTTTTAATTCGATTCACAATTAAATTCCAAAGTAATAATGAGTTAATTGAACCCATCCATCCGATTTTGCTTACAGGTAATGGGTATAAGGTTATGAAGTCTCAGATGGGGAAGGATCTTATAGTTATAGATGGTTACACCTTCGCTAAAAAGTCTCGCTTCGTCTGGCCCTGCTCCACAAGAAACCCTAACTGCAAGGGAAAGTTAAAGTTGGACAATAACGACAGGATTATTAGTATATGTAACGAGCATTGTCATCCTAAAAAGACGAAATATATGCCCGCGTCAGATAGTTATATTCGTATGTAATAAAAAAAATATACGTGATGTTTTTATAACCTTGCTTGCACCTTTTATTGTTTGATCAAAAAATATGATCATTGCTGTAATCCTCAAGCTTGGTAGACATGGACATCTCAGCTGGTTAGTACCAGCGTATTACTCGTAATAGGACTGTCAATAAAAGTGGTAATGAATGTCTTAACTCTTTTAATGTTTAATTTAATTCCAGGTTACGGATATAAAGTCATACAATCTCGAAAAGGGAAGAATCTGCTAGTGATACATGGTTATACCTTCGCTAAAATGTCTCGCCACATTTGGCCGTGCTCCACAAGGAACCCTCGCTGCAAAGCCAAATTGCAGTTAGATGATAACCACAGAATTGTCAGATTGAACAACACGCACTGTCATCCCAAAACGGCTATATACATACCGGCGTCAAATACTTATGTTCGTTTATAATAAACTAGCCGACTCTCTAGCAACTTTGTCAGCGTGTTTTAAGTTATACATTTATCATTTTTTATTGATGCTCCGCTCTTATTGGTCGTAGCGTGATGTTAGAAAGCCTTCCTCGATAAATGGACTTTACAACACAACAATCATATTTCAATTCGAACCATTAGTTCAACCAAACAAACAAACTCTTCAGCTTTATAATGTTAGGTAAACTGTTGCTCGCGACTTCGTCTGTATTGATTTTTTTGAGACAAAATGTTGCCATGCTCATGATACAATTTATCTCCTTACAAATTTCAAATCTGTTTAGTCGCGAATATACATATAACAAAGTTACGGAGTTTTTTTTGTTTTTATTAGGTCTATTACTAGTTGTTGCCTGTTGAATCATAGATATCTTAAAAAAATACGTTTAGGTTAGGTTAATAAAGATAAAATATGTAGGTTAACAATAAATTCAAATATTCTGTTTTCAAAACGGTATAAAACGCTAAAATTTCAATGCGATTTTAACACTTTAAATCTCTCCGTTCCATAAACAGAAATAAAGTATCGTGTCATAAAATCCCAAGCAAAGAGAGATCTACTTGTCGTCGATGGATATACCTTTTGCCAATCTACAGGAAACTCGAGACAATCCTGGCGGTGCTCCAGAAAAGGGAGGTATTGTAAGGCGAAGCTCAAATTAAATAGTCAGAATAGAATCATCAGTTTGTACAATGAACACTGCCATCCAAAAAAACGTTCGTATAGAAACAAGGAAATTGAATATTTTAGCATTTAGGTGATAAAAGTACTTTGATATGTAACTTATAGATATGAAAACTTAGTTATAAAAGAATGTTAGGCAGCAGTTCATCTTCATCAAGTGATTTTTTAAATACCTATGTAGATATTTTCGTAAGTACCTACATAAATAATTTTAAATATTTAAATTTTTTTCTTATTACTTACCTACTATTGAAGTTCGTTGCGATAATGCTCATTCAAAGTAGTACTTACATCCATCTTCTCAGTCTGACTAAGATATAACACACATAATTGCAGACGTAGAGTATAGAAATAAAAAAAAATACGATCACGACTGTAATCCCCAGGCTCGATAGATATCTCCTCAAATTCTAGTTACTTAGAGCTTTGAGGATATCTAAAGATGGTAGTCAGAAGCACGTCCAAACATGATATTTAGCATGCCCACATTTTGCACAGTAGTTAGTATTCAATAAGAGATAAACATAGAAGGGAAATTTGTAAATAGACCACAAGCAGTAAAATCTTTTTCATTGAAATGGACAGCCTTTCTGCCAAAGGACCCAGTATATACTCAAAGCTATTGTAAGGTGAAACTGATGTTTAACCTAGACTACAAGATTATACAACTGAAATATATCGAATAATAATATTAGATGTACTTCATCATCATCATCATATCAGCCGCATAACGTCCACTGCTGAACATAGGCCTCCCCCATAGATTTCCAGAGTGATCTATCTTGCGCAGCCTGCACCCAACAGCTCCCAGCAACATTCACTAGGTCGTCTTTCCATCTAGTGTATATATCTAGATGTACTTGAATTATGCTAAATTCCTAAAACCTTCCCTTAGCGACTGCCTAGATAAGGCAGTCGCTGTTCCCCAATATAACTGCCAAGGTCGGAATAGTAAGTACCTATCTTAATTACGATGATGTTTCCACAGAAAGGGAGAAAGTAAATAAAAGAGTCCTTTTTAAAGTTATACCGGTGACTGTCCATGGGCTGAAAGGCGCTGTCAACACCTTTGCAATACTAGACGACGGCGCAGACTTCAGTCTTATAACACCTTATATTGCTGAGATAGCTGGACTAGCAGGCCAGAAAAAGGTGATCAGAGCAAAGAGCGCCTGGTCTTCAAGCGAATCAAACCGCAATGTGGAGAATATCAAGTGTGAAATATCGAACGCAGATGGAGAACGCTTCAACTTCCGAGCCAGTATCATGGAAGGCTTTGAAATATCATCTCAAAAGTTATCAAAGACTGATATTGAGAAGTACCCTTATTTAAGGAATCATATGAAGAATTTTTTCCTCTACGATAACACAAGGCCACAAGTGCTGATTGGTCATGATCACTATCATTTAATGGTTACGAAGGAAGTTATTTGTGGCAGGAAGTACGAACCGTATGCTACAAGAACTCCATTGGGTTGGTGCGTCCACGGGACTTTTGGTAAAGCAAAAAAAAAGAAATAATCGTTTTGATATATTTCCCACAAAACATCAGAAAAAGGCAAGATAATGGTCTTTGATTTAGTAATTGTTTGTTTTTTGTAGTAACTTCGGAAAAATTATTGTTATTTCTCGTTCCTTAAGGCGCGGTGGTCAGCTGATCGCGGAGTTTTGCTGTTTTTCAGATGCTTTACCCTCGGTAAATAAGAGTAGTGGAAAATAACTGAAAGATCACTAAAAATAATCAATATTTTATCTTTAAAGTCTAAGTTTGAAATTTTGTTTAAACGTCGTATTAGCTTTAGTATTAATTATCGAAAAACCCTCAAAAAATAAACAAAACCTGCTTCTTCTTCTAAAGTTGAGGTCATTTTCATAATTTTTTTACACCAACGGGTAGATAATTTATTTATAAATAAAATGTGTGTTTCATTTTTATTATTTAAATTTAACACAAGTTATTATTTCAAATTATTACAATTCGAAGGTATAAAACTTAGACTTTTCATGCAACGGGCAGTATGCCGCTGGCCACTGGCTAGCCACCGCTCCTTAAGTGAATTGAACAGTTGTTGAACAGAGAGATGGAGTTCCATTGCATTATTCAATTCAATTCAATTCAAATTGTTTTTTTCAGCTTTATATACTCGTATCATACATATTGTCTTCACTTACTATCAATACATCAGTACCCCTAGTATAAGTTTTTGATTCACGAAAACTTTTTTCGAATAGTATCCTTTCATACATTTACCTCCATCGGAAATGTCAAGGAACTAAAATAAGGTCGATAATATCGAAAATATTATCTAATCGGCAGTCCCAGCAATGATTTTCAAACCAAGTTTTCACGATATCGACTTTATTTTAGTTCCTTAACATTTCCGATGGAGGTAAATGTATGAAAGGATACTATTCGAAAAAAGTTTTCGTAAACTATCAAAAACTCATACTAGGGGTACTGTATTATAATTGTTATGTTTCACTCACTGTAATACACGTAGCTTTTTATAAAATTGTATCGACTCTAGTCCAAAGGAAACCAATTTAAAAATAAGATATCAAATACTCAGCTCTCGTTGCATTTTATTTATAAATCCATATTTTCCTTTTCAACGAAATCAAATCAAAAATCTTGTAGCAATTAAGTTAGGGTAGCTAGTGTAGATAGTTTATTTTTATAACTTTGGACGCAGACTGGATATTACATACATGCTTTATTTTTTCAGGTCCAGATACTGAATCTCCATTCTATACAGAGACACGTACAAAATCTACAAACACCGAGTCTATAACTACAGAGGTACCGAGCCCAGAGCCTATCGAGATAGAATACAGTATCATAAAATCGCTTCGAGGAAAAGATGTCATTATGATTGGCGGGTATAAGTACTTCCAAAGAGGACGATTCACATGGTGGTGTCCACAACATAGGAACCTTAATTGCAAAGCCAAACTGAAATTTGACAAATACGGCAGGCTTGACATATTCGATGATAATCATTGCCACCCCACCGGGAAACTGGTTCGCAGGACTGCAACTGGTAGCTTCAACCGTTCTACGTCACAGAAATCTTTACCATTATCTATTGAGAACGCTCCATGGTTAACCCAACAGAGGCCCATATAGATAAGTTGTAGATTTTCCCGTGTATCTTAATGTTCTGTTTATTATAAGTGTATGATACGTATAATCAAAAAATGGTAGATTCTAGTACGTTTTAAATCAACTTCAGTATTTTTGAGATCTCGATGTTTAGATTACAATTATTATGAGGTAATTTTATTCTAACAACTTACTATTATTATTTATTACTAGTGTAGTTTCACGCGACTTTGTACTCGTGAAGTGATATTTTTTCATACAAACTTTTACCTCTCGGCTGCGTTTAAGGAATTATATTCTTACCCCGCGTTTTCACTTTCAAACAATGTGTTCGATACAAGATAACAACGAAATGTTTAAAAGAGATACACTTTTCTAAAACTGAAAACATATTTAATAGTCTTTGACACGTTATATTTATGCATGTTTCGATACATGTTGAATATCTGTTTTACACGTCGTTGGTATAAACGTGGGGTTAGTTCGCCTAAACTCAGTGAAGAACAAGTGAATATTAGCTGCGGTTGGAGTTATTTTAGTATACTACTACTTTAACACCTCCCTTAATTAAAATATATTCAAGTTGGTCTTAAGACTAGAATCAAGATATTGTCCTGTAGTGTGAAAGTAGATATTATCGTGTAGTGTTCTTTTTCGCTCAGACATATTATTGGCAATTGTAAATGAATGAAAGATTAAATTATTAATGTATAATAAGCACTATGTATGTAAGTTTATGTATCTACACTCGAGAGCGATGAAAACGGGTCACTTAGAGAAATCTATAAATTTCAAAAACTAAGAATGCTCTCTCTCTCTCTCTCTCTCTTCCCGACTATTCATCCCGCATGGTGGTGGGGTCAGCCTTCCTAACACTCTTCCTCCACTTCGCCTTATCCATGACGTCATCATGGGAATTGTTGCATGCCTTCATGTCTCGTTCCAAAACAGCTCCCCAGGTGGTTTTTGTTCTCCCTCTAGTTCTTTTACCGGAGATGTACAGTCCCAGTACCTGGTTGCCAACGTAATCGGGTGAAAAAACTAAGAATGCTGGTTTAATGAAATCATTGTGCTTAATAGACAATATAATACCCCTTAAATTAAGGTATTGAAACTTCTAAGTTATAATAAAGCAATGCCATAAAAAAATCAATGTTGAAAAAGGGAGACTTTTGAAGATGGATCTACGAAATTCCTGCATTTGATTTTGTGAATCCAAATTTGCTCTCACAGAGGAATGGGTAAATATTCCCCAAAATCGTGTAAGGAACTTGGTGTACAGCAAGCCAAACCAGGTAAACGCCGTAATGGAATCACGAGGAGGCAATACAAAGTATATAGTAGGGGAGGCCTATGTCCAGCAGTGGACTGCTATAGGCTGATGATGAATACAAAGTATTAAAATTCAAGAAAATCGTAATGTTGTTCAAAAATTACATGTTTCCTATTTTTGTTTTAAGGCGAGATCAGCAGTTTTTTTTATGTAATTTTTAGTAAGTAGAATGTAGTGGCTCATAAATTTTATTACTTTCATTTCAGGGATATTATTATTGTCTACCCTTTCAGACCCTGGGGTCACAATTGTACACATTAAAGAAAATAATTTATAAAACACTTTTGAAACTATTTTTCGTATTTGAGAACGCTTGCGGTCGCTTGTACACATAATAATCTATCGAAATCAGTACTAGTAACCCCATCTCTTGTCGGTAGTCTGTAAGTTTTTGCCAAATTTGTGGTCGGCAAAGTTTGAAGGTGTGCAGGTAAGCAATTATTATTAGTATTAGACGGGTATTTATCGCGTTTAAATTACCTTATATTTAAACGCGATAAATACCCGTCTAATACTAATAATAATGTGTTCAGATCGCGTAAGTTTAAAAGTACATACAGGTAAGCAATGTTTGTCATTTTTAAAATTATGAGTTTCTGTTCGAATTACGTTTAGAAAAAAATCTTCCCTGATGGATAAACTTATTCAAGTCATGTGAGACGTATTTTTACAGTGATTTTGGTTGGTTTTGTAAATAAATCTTGAATAATATTCATGTTCACGTTTGTGTACATCAGGCATATATTACAAAAAAAAAATTCGGTATTTAAAATCTGTAACCGGCAAATAAAATGCAGTATATTTGAAATTTGGAGTGGAATAATTGTTCAAAATTACTTGTATTAGGTGTATACGAATGTGTTTTGTTTTATTTATAGATAAAAATACATACCTGCTATGCAAAATATTTATGCCTGATACATTAGCTGCCTTACATGACGGAAATTTGTCGGATTTGGATTTGTCTTCAGACGAAGAAAACAGAAGTGATAGTGTAGATCCTCCTAGTCAACCTCCGCGTTCTGTCCGTGTGGGTGCAGACGTAATAACCCGACACCAACGAGAGTTTTACCCTCCTGAATCTGACGATGAAGAAGAACCATTTGGTCACGCTGTACCTGAGTTAGAGACGGAACAACAATCGATTTCTGGCATTGCTGGATCCTCTTCTACTGAATATTTTGAAGGTCTCACACCAAAGCAACAAATCAGATGGAGACACAGAGAAATAGTAAACCAAATAACAACAGAATGGTTCCCACCTCTAGTCATTGACCCGGCCGTCCAAGCTCCAATAGATTATTACCACAGGTATGTTCCAAAAGGACTATTTCATTTGATGTCTGAAATGACAAACCTCTACGCGGTGCAGTCTGGTATAAAAAAGTTCAAACCTACTACTCCAAACGAAGTGGAAGTATTATTCGGATTACATTTGGCCACCGGAATATTCAATTATCCTGTATTGAAAACGTACTGGGAATCCCACATCGGCATTAGTCTGTTCACAGAAAACATGTCACGAGACAGATTTTTTGAGTTGCGCACTAATTTACATCTAGTCGACAACACACAGATGCCCCAAGATTGCCAAGATCTTTTTTACAAAGTTCGTCCAATTTATGACGCAATCAGAAAACGATGCTGGGATCTGCCGTTGGAGAGAGAACTGTGTGTGGATGAGCAAGTTGTACCTTTTACTGGAAAGCATGTTGCAAAGCAATATATAAAAGGCAAACCTTGTCCATGGGGCATAAAGTTATTCTTTTTGTGCGGTAAAAATGGACAGGCATATGATTTTATAATTTACCAGGGATCATCTCCGGAACTGGATCAAACAAGCTTGAAAACACTTGGGTATGGTGCTTCTGTGGTGCTGCATCTTGCTAAACGAATTGGAGAGAGCAGAGGTCATGAACTGTACTGCGATAATTACTTCTCGTCCTACCACTTACTTCAAATTTTGAAACAAAAAGGAATAATGGCTTGCACCACCGTTCGTGTCAATAGATTCGCAAATCCTCCATTGTTGAGTGATAAGGCAATCAATAAAAAACCGAGGGGCTTTTCTGAAGAAGTTACCAGCATGGATGGTGATGTGACCTTAGTCAAGTGGTTGGATAATAAAGCCACCAATATCGCATCAAACTTTATTGGCGTTGGTCAAAAGGACATTGTGAAAAGATGGTCCAAAAAGGAAAAGCGGTTTGTTAATGTGGAACGGCCTGAAATTGTAAAGAAGTACAATCATGGAATGGTAGGTGTAGACTTGCTCGATCAGCTACTGAGTTACTACAGAACTTTTATAAAGTCGAAGAAGTGGACTCTGCGAATGATATTCCATGCGTCAGATCTGGCAGTCGTACAGGCATTCAAAGAGTATCAAATTGATAATTATTTGCTTGGCGTTCCAAAAAACAAGCAGCTAACATTATTGGACTTTCGCCGTCGTCTTTCTGTGAGCTTAGTTGTGTGTCAGAAAATGTCTGCCGCTAAAAGAGGTCGTCCATGCAGTAGTAGCCCTTTGCCAGAAGTAGTTCCTAGAAGAGCAGGAGAACTTCGCCCAGGAACAGATATAGCTCGTGATGGTGTTGGACATTTTCCTATACACGATAGTGATGGTCGATCTGGGACCCGTTGCAAATTGGTTGGATGTAAGGGAAGGTCACGGATCCAGTGCATGAAGTGCAAGGTACACTTATGCCTAACCAAAGACAAGAACTGCTTCTTAGCTTTCCATACCTAGACCTACGCCGCCTGCGAGAGAGTCACCAAACTACTAAATAATTTTGAGTTATGTGTCAATTTTAGTTATTGTGTAAGAGTTTGTGCAATTTTGTTACTTTTATTAAATATTTAATAAAAAAATATAAAATAACTTACGTCTATGATTACGTACACAATCACGACTTTTATTATAACTTAGGCCGGATGTACTCATTTGTGGACATGATGAAAAACTACACGATTTCCTGTAAAATACACACGAGTGAATTTTTTTTCAGTGTTTTTTTAATCATTAATACTTACCCCTTTTATCAACATAATTTTTATTAAAGTTAAACTCGATAAAAACAAAATTCAGGTCTGAAAGGGTTAAATACAATTTATTTCATTAAGCTAGAATTATTAGATTCCGAGATTTATAGGTTTCTTTAAGTGACCTGTTTTCATCGCTCTCGACTAAGTATTTATTAGATGTCAATAAAGAATATCAAAACATAATTATTTTAATCATCATCATCATCATCATATATCATATCATCACCCTATAGCAGTCCACTGCTGGACATAGGCCTCCCCTAATGAGCGCCATTGCGCCCTGTCTTCAGCTCGACGCATCCAGCCTTCACCAGCAGCCTTACGCAGATCGTCACTCCACCTGGCCGGAGGGCGTCCTACACTACGTTTGCCGCGGTCTCCACTCGAGAACTCGTTTACCCCAACGGTTATCGGTTCTTCGACAGATATGGCCAGCCCACTGCCACTTCAGCTTGCTAATTCTCTGAGCTATGTCGACAACCTTAGTTCTGTGTCGGATAGTCTCATTACGGATTCTATCCTTCAGAGAAACTCCGAGCATAGCTCGTTCCATAGCTCACTGAGCGACTTTAAACTGGTGGACTAGCCGTACCGTGAGTGTCCACGTTTCGGCTCCGTATGTCTATTATTATTCTATTAGGATCCTACAATGTATAAAACATGTTTGTAAAACTATGTTTAATCAGAGTAATCATTTTTGTCTTTCAGGCATTGAATACAGCTTCATAAAATCGATACGAGGTAAAAACCTTATTCTAATCAGTGGTTATACATTTTGTAAAAATGGCCGCTACGCTTGGTGTTGTTCAACCAGAAATCCCAGCTGTAACGCGAAACTGAAATTGGACGACCATAACAAGATTTATGTAATGATCACTGTCACCCCCAAAAGAAAGTCATTATGAAAGGTTCCAGTAAAAATGACCAAATATAATTGTAAAAAATAAACGTTTCAAGGTTTTTTATAGGTTGGTATATAATATAAGATAGTATTCTTATAAGCGGCGATGGGTATGCAACCTGTCTCGTACGAGATACTAACAACTGTGCAAAATGTAGGCATGTGCCAAATATCATGTTTGGACGTGCTTCTGACTACACTCTTAAGATATCTTCAAAATATCTAAGTAAGTAGAGATCTACCGAGACAGGGGATTACAGTCGTACATTTGTAAAAATAAATCAAAATACAGGTAAATTAAATAAATAAAAATGTTTTATTCGGCATTCCTTGACTGATATTACGAACTATCTCAGCTCTGTGGTGAAGTCTGTTCTCTTTCCCCGAAAAATAAGTGCCATCTTGACATCTGTCAAATGAATCTTTTTTTTATTGTATTTTGTGTTTAATAGTTTAATTATATAGTTAAACACCAAAATCAAAGCAAGAGTATGGTAAATAGTACACTAAGAAATAATCAAATCTAAACTTTCAGCTAAAATAGAGATGATAAAATCTAGAAAGGGTAAAGATCTAATGTTAATCGATGGTCATACATACTACCAGATCATGCCATACCGATGGTGCTGCTCAACAAGGGTGAACAACTGTAAGGCGAGACTGCTTTTTGATAAGAATAAAAGGATCATCAATTCAAACATTGTTCATACCTATCCAAAGAGGAAAATGATTAAAACTTCAACCGGTGAAGTTATCTTTCTATAACGTAACTTGTTTCCGCTCGCGTTTTTGCTTGCAAGGTACTTAAAATAGAGCCTATGTTCATCCTGAAAGTTCATTCTACACATTGGTGAAAGAATTTTTCAAATCAGTCCTGTAGTTTCGGAGCCTATTCAATGCAAACGAAGAAATCTTTCATCTTTATAATATTAGATGTTGTTCGCGACTTCATCCGCACTTAATTCATTTTGAAATGTTTTAATAATTTTAATAGTTTTAATTTATTCTGCTATTCGGGACAGAGCCAAATACAACAAATAAAACCATGAAAATCGGCCAGCCGTTCTAGAGTTTTAAGTGTTCGAACAAACCCGACATTCTTTTATATAATGTACGTGCATACTTAAAGGTATTATAAGATTACTAGATAAGTGCCTTTGCTTTTCTATAAGTACCTACATTATTAGTAAAATAAATAAATAAAACTACGATATATAATGTATGTATATCCAAAGAAATCTTTTTTTTTTAGTTATTTAAAACAATATTAATTACTTGTTTATACTGTCATAAATTGTACTTTTTTAGGAATAACTTTGAGTCATTTTCTACTTCATATCATAATCAACTGTTACGCTTAGGCGTAAATATTTTTCGAACTGGAATATAATTAGGTAGGTAAAGTTCCTATTAAACTATATTTTAATTTTTGAGATTATGCTGAAGCCTTTAAACGACATTAACTTTGCATGCGCAATCACTCATTTAAAAATGTTGCAGACTGTGGTTACATTATGATGAAGTCACGAAAAGGGAAAGACCTATTAGTGGTAGATGGCTACACATTCCGCAAAACGAACCCGTCCCGACGTACGTGGCAGCATATATGGAGATGCTCTAGAAGCAGTAATGTCAGATGTCGGGCGAAACTGACACTGGATAAATATAACCGAATTGTCAGTTTGAACAATGAGCATTCGCATCCCAGAGCGAATTTGTTAATGACATCATCAGGCGAGTGTTTCCGCGTATGACCGTTTTTGTTTTTTAATGTTATTTTTTATCTTTACTTTAAATACTTTAATGAAATAAAAATCTGGTGGTTGTTTACTATTTTTTTTTTTGTATCTAAACGAAACTTGGGATATATTTTAAAGTACTAACTAAAGTTTCCGAAGAATATAGTATTCTCAACGCTATACTAGCCAAACCATCTCTGGCCCGACTCTAGAGTCGTGATCTTTGAATATACTGTTAGTGTTATTTTATCATTTTATCAAACCCAAAGTATTTTACTTGTAATTGAACTCGAGTGTAATTTAGATTAACGATGTAGTGAAGGGTCATAAGGTCTAGCTAGCTACAAGTGCGTATAAGTAGTGCGCGTACCTCTCTTTTTACAGGATATCAAATACTAATGTCACAAAAAGGTAACAAAATGCTATTCCACGCCGGCTACAAATATTCACTGCACAAGAACAAATATTGGAGATGTTCTGGTACTCACTGGAGGTATCTTGCGAAGCTGGTTCTTGACAAACAAGGAGAGTTCGTCAGGATAAAGGGGATGCATACGCACGGCCCGAAACAAATGAGCATTATCGAAGGAGGAAGATTCGCTCGGTTTTGAATCTGTCATACTGGTAACTCGGCGGGAACATTTTTTAAAAATTTAAAGTAAAGATATAAAATTATTAAATTAATTTTCTTAAAAAGTTGTAAACTAAGTAAGTATATTTAAATAACTTATATATATATTTTTTTTGTTAAAAAGTTCCCAATATGTAACCCATCGTTTGGGAACCCATTATTTTAACGTTAGTTTACGTAGATTGTATGTTATCTATGATAATAACAAAATATATAAAACTGCGGGTTCACCAAAGTTAAAATTAAATAATATAAGTACTAAAAGTAAAAAAAGAAACGAAAATGAATGGGTACTTTTGACTTTCTTTATTGTGCCTAATACTCGTAGAACATGTAAAAATACTAACTGTCCAAAATGTGGTCAATCTGCCAAATGACGCGCCTTTGACTACCTTCTTTAGATATCCTCAAAGATCTAAGTAACTAGATCTGAGGATGTATCTACCGAGCTTGGGGATTATAGTAGATATTATGTTTATTTTTTGAACATGTAAAGTAACTCAAAGTAAAGCTGCGGGTACTGGTACTCGTAGGACAATTTCGTAGGAAAAATCAGCATTTCTTCAGACAATTCGCGGGACAAAGAAATGTCACCAAAGTATGTGTTTAATTATGTTTTCTTTCAGATCCAATAAGATACGACATAGTAAAATCGCAGAGAGGCAAACCTCTTATTCTGATCGATGACTACACTTATTTTGAAGTTAAACATAATAAATGGGCATGTTCCTATAAAACCACAAGGTGTAAAGCAAGATTGACCCTTAATAACAACAAGAGTATAACTAAATTGAACAATGAACACAATCACCCGCCTAGAAAATTTATGCGGACTTCAAGTGGCCGCTTCGTACGAATTTAATTTTTCAACTGACGAAAATGGAGATTCATCATTATCTTCCTGCCCTTTTCCTACAATATGTAGGGTCGGCACAACATGTGATCTTCTTCTATTTTCCTATATGATTCGTCATCTCAGTAGGTACTCTACCCTTTCTTACCCATTTCATCTTTCACACAGTCCATTCATCTTTGTTTGGCCTACCGCTACCTCTATATCCATCCACATTCATACCTTACACTCTCCTTGTCACATGACATTCATCTCTTCTCATAACATGCCCATACCACGCTTACCTATTACTCGTACATTATCATACTACGAGTATTATGTACGAAAAGAGAGCTATGTTCTAACATAGCTCTCTTAACAGTATTTGTTTTTTAACAAATACTGTTAAGGATATGGGAATACAAAAAAATAACGCGAGCGATCTCGCGAGGATTTTAGCTAGTTTAAAAATAAAAAATTTAAATATATCCTTTATGCGAGTTAATTTTTTCACGAAGTCCTCTGTTATGACATTTAATTTAGATATAAGTAAAAGATTCAAAATTAAATATTTCACCAGATTTCGTGAAATAAATTATGCCTACCTTATTTACTTTTTCAAATAATTAATATACTTAACTTATTTCAGTGCAATTCGTGACGTCGCGGCGAGGAAGAAAACTCATCTTCCTGAATGGTTACACCTACAGTTTCCGGCAGCACAATTCCTGGGTCTGTTCCATAAAGCGAGCGAAGTGTAAGGCCAAACTCTGGCTGAACAACAAGTTTCATATTGTTGAACTAAACGCTATCCATAATCATCCACCTAAATCAAACCAGCAAAAAACACGTGTAAAGCGGGCCCGGTTGTAAAGGACAATACTTCCGCTAAAACGCAGCAATAAAAAAAGACATACTTATTCCACTCATAAAAACACCTGTTTATAGAAATGTGTTTTTAAATGCCACTTTCATGGCTATCTGTACGTCTACCATGAGTTGTCACATTTAGATCAGCTGACGTTACTACAGTAGTATAGTTGGCTCAACGAATCTAGGCATTCGTGAAGTTAGCCGCAAGAGCTGCGCAGTATCGTTTTTCGGGAGCAATTGGAGGTATGAGGAGGGGGGGGAAGGAACTGTACATGCGCAAACTCGCAACTGTGGCTAACTTCACGAATGACATCTGTCAAAATTGTAACTCATGGTACCAAATTCTCACAAATGAATGAAGCGCAAACTACAGTCGCTGTAGTACGCTGTGACGTAGGATAGTTAACTACGTGACGTTTTAGTACCCAACTATCTGTTAGAGGCGCTGTACAAGTTTTCATACATTCTTTTAACTACAGTCGCTAGCGAGTGTAGATTGTGAAAACTCATAGTAGACCTACCGAATCTAAATTCAATTAGTTCAGATGCAACCGCTATGGGTGCAAGTGAAGTGGTGTTGAGGTAGGCTCTGATGCAGTTTCTAGGATAAGTGTACCAGTAGGTGCGCCATTTCACGTCACATACTCACGAAATAATATGAGCCATCGTAACGAGTTCATTATTAGGAGTAGAGGTACCTATCCTGGCAATGCACAGTTCGCTAAACATTGTAATATGTAATACTCATATATGCAAAACCGGAATGTATTAACACTAATTTAATTATTAATTAGTACCTATTTAATATTCATTCAATGAATTGTTTAGTAAGTATAGTGACATGTTAGTTTATGACTTGTTAACATTATTTTTATACTTCAACGACAATGTGTTAGTTTAATCAATCATATTTTTTTTATTAAGTAGATAATAAAGTTTGTATTTTATAGCTGAAGACTTATTACTAAATCAATGAGAAAAATACTTCAATTTTATTTTTTTATAATCCAGTTTAAGGTAAAGGCATAGACAGGCATTATTGACCACTTTATTCAATAAAAATCACAAAGAAAAAGATAAACACACATTCAAAGCAAATTGAAAAAGAAAATTGTTTTTGTGCATCACAGCAGCTCTAAAGTGTTCTCAACCTATTGGCTAGGCGCTGGTGTTATACCGAAATCTTCAGTCACTAGACCCTGAAACTACTTAATGTTGTAAGTGATTGCTGTGTGTATTATTATACATAATATAGACCATTTTGAATAAGTAATTACATTAAATACCTCAAAATTCGTAGTACTCCTTACTGTTTGATTCAGCCTGTATATCCTATGATTTAGATCAGTGATTCCCAAAGTGGTCCAGGTGGACCCCCAGGGGTCCACGGGAGACTCGACGGGGGTCTACGTTGGACGTGACAAAAAATGGGGGTTACAATCGTAAGCAGGGGTGCGTGAAAATTAATTTGGTTTCGATAGTGAAGAACTAAAATGTTGGCCACAAACTCACCCACAATGCAAGTTTCCATAGGTAGATAGATCTAATCTTCACTTTTTTTTTTTTCAAGATTTAGAAATTGGTAGTAATGTAGATGCAGGGGGTCCACCGCATCCAGCAAAATTTTGAAAGTGGTCTATGAAACAAAAGAGTTTGGGAACCACTGATTTAGGTGCTGAGTAAGTCTGGAATCTGGATTCAGTAAATAAAATAGTTTTGGTAACTCACAACGTTTATTGCGCACGCCATCACGGACGGAAGAGAGAGAGAGAGAGCAAGAAACAGTGTTGCACTATAGGTACTAAATAAACTAGTAGAAAATTAACATTTAATGTTGCCATATTTGTATTCTATGCAACATTTACATATTTTTACCAGGTCTGGGTTACGAGGTCGTGGAGTCCCAAAGAGGAAGGCAGCTCATCTTGATCGGAGGATATACCTTCTCCAAAAACACTAGAACCATCTGGCTCTGCACTTCCAGGACACGACGCTGCAAAGCCAGACTGACCTTGGCTTTAGACGGGAGGATTATCAGTATCACAAACGAACACAACCACCCTGGAAGATACTATTGTTTCAAGTCGGATAAACCGGTGGTAGAATTTCCATTTTTTCTTGATGGGTTTGGAAAATTGGGGACGGAGAAACATTGAATCATGCAATAAGACAGGTTATGTTTTTTGAGATGTGTGGAGTTTATATTATATTTTAAATATATATTTTCCTATCAGCGTTTAAATTTTAAGATTTCGTTTTAACTTCGTGTACTTTATAGACAAGTTACATTGTGATAGTGAAAGTAAATATTTTTTCCGTAATTTTATAATGTTTATCTGCTTTTAATTTTTCCAAAAGCTATGAATCAATGTGATGTTTTGAGAATTATGTGCCATTTGTAAGTTAGTATTGTATATTAGAAAATCTCATTTATGTGTAAAGAAATATATTAAATACACCCCTTGTTGATAACTATTTCTTCAATGCTATTTTTGTATATTTTTAGTTGCATTATGTTGTGTTACGGTAGCGAGTTATTCTTCCCATCCTTAGGCTTAGATTTGAATCCCGTTGGAGATCCAATGAATGGCACCAAATATAGGTATTATCTTAATGCAATTGAAACTAAGTCTCTTCTTATTTAAATTTTTTTGCCATACCGTTTCATCACCATTGGTTACTAAGCTCTATTCAGAGTCGCCAGACATATCCAAATTTCAGTATAACAACAAAGAAGAGTAATATTAGTATTCTTACAGATGATATAAAATTCATCAGGCTGACTGATAACAAGAGACTGCTTATGGTAAACCGATACACGTTCGCTCAGAGGAATCAAAAAAGGAATTTTTACTGCTCTCAAATCTCGAAAGGCTGTAAGGCGAAGATATTCCTGAATAAGGACGAGACAGAAGTGACGTATGCAGACACCAGTCATAACCACGACCCGCCTAATTATATACTCATGAAAAGTGGATTTTATGTGAAAGTGTGAATGTAAAACACATCGTTTGAGATTATGGTGATCGGCCACGGTGGCATTGCTTGGTATCATTCATAGCGAAAGATTCAAACGTTTAAAAATGATGAAGATGATTATGTGCAGATTAATAAATGAAATAATATCATATTTTTGTGTTAATTATACATAAGACGGATTCGACCACACTAGTTTAAGAACTTTACCCAGAATAGAAAACAGAAATTACATTATTCAGAGTATAGTTATACCAGAAGTTGTTCAAAGCCACATTATCTTTTACATTATTTTTTAGCGTCTCGCGAATCGAGGTCTTCATTCGTGATTTACATCGTATCTTAACCATTATTCATTATACATTCTTGCAGATGATGACGATGATATAAAATTTATTCAAATCTCCGAAAAAAAGCGACTGCTAATGGTTAATAAGTTTACGTTTTCGCCTGTCACTGATCGTCATTTCTACTGTTCAAAGAAGAAAATGGGCTGCAAAGCAAAGATCCACCTTAATAAGGATCATAGCGAAGTAACGTTTGCAGATAATGAACACAGTCATACTCCACCACAGTATAAACTGGCCGTTGATGGATATTATTACAAACATGAGATGAGAAAGAGTTAAATTAAAATACATTCTCCTGATTTATTTCATGATATTTTCATTTATAGACTTATATATTTCTGCACATTCTAGTAGGTTATTAGTGATACATGAGTACTTATATATAGTACCTGGGTGACCGAACATTGCTCGGTTTTTTTTTGTAAATGACGTTTTCTTAAAACAAAACCTAGCTAGATCGATTTATCGCCCCGAAACCCCCTGCATACTAAATTTCATTAAAATCGTTGGAGCCGTTTCCGAGATTCAGATTATACATATATTTTACAAGAATTGCTCGTATATCGTATCGCTTGGTATATCTTATACCTTCAAACGAGCAACTCTTAAGAATCGAAGACTAATAGCTATACGATTTTTCAGTTATGACTTTTTTATCTAAAAACTAAATATGGATTTCAACTTTTCTTAACAAAATCTATTTTATTTTAGGTACAATTTGTCGTTGACTTCCGTTGTCGTAGGTTTATTTATGAGCCTAAACTATTTCAGGTACTGCAAAATTTAGTCGTATCGGCGGCCAATTAAGACAACGCATTGTTGCAATGCACAAGAACAATAAACCTATTACAGAAATAGCGGATGCACTGGGAGTTTCTGTAAGTTGATGCTTATAATTATTCAAAACTGTTAATAACTTGCGGCTTAATTGACATAACAATAATAGTTTAGATAACTTCAGCAATCGTCCTACCCACAATCGAAAAGCTTTTTTTCCCACGGTATATGGAGTCGGCGCTACATCTTTTCTTCTTGCATTTATTTCCCTTTATCGATCCGTCTTCTCTACTACATAATTTATAAACTCTTCATCTCATCTTTTACACGTTCTATTCATCTTTCCTCTGGTCTATCCGTAAAACTAAACGAATTCATTGCTTGTAATGTGTAATGTAAAGTTGAAGTGTTAGTATTCTATACTTTTTACAGCGAAATACAGTTTATCTGTGGATCCGTCGCTGGAAAGAAGAAGGCAGTCTAAACAGCCACAAAGCTGGTGGTCGGCCACGCAAGACGACCGCTTTCGAAGACCAGCAAATTCTTCAGGCTTACTGCCAGAACCTTAAAGTTACAGACGTTGCAAAAGCCAGCAAGATATCAACAGCCAGTCTGCGCCGTAGGCTCAGAGAAGCTGGTTTGATAGCCAATAAGATTCCCCGCAAGAAAGTTCGCACCAGGGCGTGTGCATCTGTCGTATTGCCAGATTTTGTGGAGCAGAGACCAGACACCCTAAGCCAAACGGATATAGGATTAGAATCTGGTATTGAGTTACAATCGGATATTGGACGATTAGATTCTGATATCCGTCCGATGTCCGATGTTGGACGGTTGGTTTAGAAGTTAACTTGTAGAATTGGGTTACTTATGCATTTTTATTAGAAGATTTTCGAAAATAATAACTACATGATGACTATTCTTTAGATTGGTACATCAGTGTAGTGTAAGCACGATACGATTTTAGAGAACCATAAAGATTCCTTCTGGCTATTGAAAAGTATTTTATAAGCTACTAGCTGTCCCGCTCGCGACTTCGTTCACTTAAAGTATCTAAACTGAGTTTTAAACAAATCACACTAATAAAAAAATTACATAACTTTGACCCTCCTTTTACCCTTTTTAAAGGGTATTTTTGGAATATCCAGAAATACGTGTCCATTCATTTTGCACTTACAGTACACAAACAAAGTTTCACACCAATCGCACCACCCATTAAAAAGTTACCATACAAACATTGACCCCACATTTGACCCTTTTTTGAAGGTTATATTGAAAAATCCTGAAACACGTGTCCATTTATTTTGCATTTACAGTGCACAAACAAAGTTTCATGAAAATCGCTCCACGCGTTAAAAAGTTTCATACTAACGTTTTCACCCTTTTTCACCCCTTTAGAGGTGGAATTTCCAAAAATCCCGCCTTAGTGGGTGGTTTTGTTATAAAAGAAAACCACCTTCCAAATTTCAGCTTTCTAGCTTCAGCGGTTTCGGCTCGGCGATGATCAATCAGTCAGTCAGGTCAAGCTCTTATATAGATATAGATATAGTTCAAGTGATTATAGTAAGGAGGAGTATAGGAGCTAAAACAAACATTGATGGATTATGTAATTATACTTGTGGTTTAAGATCGTGATTGTTCATGTTGTTAGACGAAGATGGGGCATTTTTCAGTTAAGGTTGTGCTTACCAAGCTTTCAAATAAAAAGAAATCATTATAATTGAAAGTAATAAAAGTTAAAATGTAGATTTAAGTAGAAAACAAAATTTTTAGAACAATATCTAGATCTATTTAATGTAGGTTTTATTTTAATTGAATTTACGTTACAGATGTATAAAGCCTTAATTAAATAATTATGTCTCTAGAAAGTAGTGTTTCTTACCTCATTAGTTTTTAGTTTTTAGTGAAGGTGGCTTCGTATTTATTTAGTTTTAAGTGATATTTAATAAAACTAACTTATTGACTGTTTTATTTTTTCATGACCATCGACCTGTTTACTTACAATAATTATAACTAAAATAAAAAAAAAACAATACTATTATAGTAGTTAGAATGCAAAGTTTGAGTCTCTTTTATTTACTTTAGTAAATTTGAGTGAAAAATATAGTGTCGTTTATCAAAATTGAATAAGCCCAGAAACTACTAGTATCTTAAATATGTACATGTTAAACAGTGAGCTATCCAAAAACCATTATAAACGATCTAAAGTTAACCTAATTTATCCAAATGACCAGAGGGTTGAATCAAATCAAATCCTATTTTTATTTCATAAAATCACAATATCACTTTGAAACGTCACGCTTTCGACATTACCTCGTCGAACGAAAATGCTGATATGTTGAACCCATATATTAATATTACCTGTATATTCCTGAAGGTCGTGGGTTCAAACCTGGTCGTGCACCAATGAGTTTTTCCATTCGAAAAATTTATGTGCGCAATGCTAGTGCTCTTAAACGGTGAAGGAAAACATCGTGAGGAAACCGGCATACCCTAGAACCAAAAATTCGAAGGTATGTGTCATAGGTTAGTATTCCAATAACAAACTACTGTGCAAAATGTGGGCACGTACCAAATGTCATATTTGGACTTGCCTCTGACTACCCTCTTTAGATATCTTCAAAGATCTAAGTAACTAAAAATCTAAGAAGAAATCTACCGAGCCTGGGGATTACAGTCGTGAACATATTTTTTTTTTTTTTTTTTTTTATTCCTGTAAATATTTCAGAAACCCACGACATAAAATTCATTTACACCTCGCCAACTAAGCGACTACTTATGGTGAACAAGTACACCTTCTCTCCAACGCACCCTGGAAGGTACTACTGCTCCAAGAAGGGAAAGGGCTGCAAAGCGAAGGTTTTTCTTAACAAAGAGCAGGTTGTCACGCTTGCTGATGTCGAGCATTGCCACGACCCGCCGAACTTTGTGATATCAAAGGGTTATTATCTTAAGATTTGATAGCTTTATTAAATCATCATCATCATTCTCCTGCCCTTATCCCACGCTAAGTGGGGTCGGCACAACATGTTCTCTTCCTCCACTCACTTCTATCATTCGTCAACTCTGAGGCTACTCCTCTTACATTCATATCATCTTTCACACAATCAAACCACTTTTTTTTGGGATGGTATTAAAGTTAAAGTTTTCTATTCCATACCGGTGTTCGAATGTCAAGTTGTCTAGCCCCCTAACTATTTTTGTTTGATATAGTTTGACTATGACTCTGTAACGTTGAAGACACTTTTATAAAAATACATTTGACACTGGCAAAGTTCTCTAAGAGAAAGACGCCATAAATAAAGAAGAATAAAGAAGAAGTATTTTGTTTTTTATTAATAAATTGTGTTGCACAAATTCAGTTTGCATGTGTGGTATGATGCTGCCTTAAAATAAATACTAGGTCATCATATAAATAAAAAAAAATATTTTACACTAGCTTTGCTCGCGAGGTACCTACATAAAATATAGCCTATGTTACTCAGGTAACTCAGGTAACTAAAAGCTCAGTAGTTTTTGAGTTTATTCGTTACAAACAAAAATATAAAAATACAAAACTTTCCTCTTTATAATATGAGTATAGATAAGGCGATATTTCATAAGGCTGTTGCACAAAGTTTTACGAGTCACCTTACATAATAATAGTCAAAACCTTACAGGAGAAGACGACATAAAATTCATCAACACATCTGCGAAGAAACGCCTTCTAATGGTAAACAAATACACATTTGCTCCAACAACTCCTGGCCACTACTACTGCTCGAAAAAAGCTAAAGGCTGCAAAGCAAGAATCTTTCTGAACCTAGATCAGACCATTGTCACGTATGCTGACAACGAACACAATCACGAACCTCCTGTATATATAGTGTCCAACGGGTTTTATGTAAGGTTAAGTTAAAACACGTCCACACTAGTGACTGCCGTGGCTCCGTACCATAACAAACACGCGTATCATTATGGCGTGACCGTGGCTCCATACCGTTACAAACAAACTAACATATGTACATACATAAATACATAGTACCTGGTTGACCGAGCTTTGCTCGGTTTTCTTTGTAAACGACGTTTTATAAAAATGAAACCTAGCTAGATCGATTTATCGCCCCCGAAACCCCTTGCATATTAAATTTCATGAAAATCGCTCGAGCCGTTTCCGAGATTCCGATTATACAAGAATTGTTCATTTAAAGGTATAAGATGTACATACATAAAATCACGCCTGTTTCATGACGGGGTAGGCAGAGACCACGGATCTCCTACGATCTGGCTACGATCACCGTTACTAACACGCGTGACAATTTGACAGAATTTCAAGAGACTTGGTGCAAAAGCACAGACATTTTGCCGTGACACGTACATAGCCGCATCACAAATTCAAATTCAAATTCAGTTTATTATGCTCTAAAATAAGAACAGTGGGGCGATTATGGATCTTTGCTTACAATCAATGTCAATACGTTTTCATTGTAATTAAGTAATTTGGTATGACATCATCATCTTCCTGCCCTTATCCCACGTTATGTGGGGTCGGCACAACATGTGATCTTCTTCCATTTCTCTCTGTCATTCGTCATTTCAGTACTCACTCCTTTCTTACCCATGTCATCTTTCACACAGTCCATCCACCTTTTATTTTTATCTTCCCTTTTTCATTGGTATGACATAAGAGTGTTTATTCAATCAATTTGAGCCAGTTTTGACAAGTGTTGATAGTATCTGAGTTACGTAATCGGGGCGCTGATTACGTTATCCCCTATACCCCCTAAGGGTCCTTTTTCTTAAACGGCTTGGTGAAACAAGAGAAAGAGGAAAACGGTATCCTATCTTAGAGACTAATTAAACAAACCCTAATTATAATATTATTTAAGTATTATTTGACGAGCCACGCCAGTCCCCCCGAATATCGGGTAATGAAATACGGATAAAAACCTTGAACAGGTCATTTGCCTTATTTTTGTTTCTACTCAACATTTTTAAGGGTTATTATTTCTTTTGTACCAATCCATTTGCTCCAAATAAATACAAATAGACAAAATAAATAAACTATAAAAACAATAACTATTTTTTAATTTTAAAAGGCTACAAAATAAAAGCCGTGCTGAAAATCATGAATGAATATAAGTACTTACTCTTAATTATATTAATTCCTAAGATTTAATTTCTCATGGTCATCTTAAATGGTGAAGGAAAACATCGCGAGGATATTGACATATCCTTGGACAAAAAGTCTTAAATATATGTAAGTATTCTTATAGTAGTGCTGGGCAAGCCTACCTACTAGGCAAAACGTGGACATAATGGTAAATGCCTCTGTCTATCCCCATTTAGATATCTTGGACGATGTGAGTAGCTAGAGCTATGAAGAGATGTATCAAACTTTGAGATAAGTCGTGAACATGTTTTTATCGATAGCAAACTGGTTATTTCTTTGCTGATTTCAAGCAAAGGAGCTGAAAATTCTACTGACTCAGAAATAGACTTAAATTATAAGGCACTAAGTGTTAGGTTCCAGTGTAGCCATACCTCTGGTTATGTTAAAGTTTTGCTTATAAAAATGTACCTTATTACAGAACCTCACGGTGTAAAGTTCATTCAAATATCTCCCAGCAGACAACTCCTTATGTACAAGAAGTATACCTTTGCACCAACAAAGCCAGGTCACTTTTATTGCTCCAAGAAATGGAAAGACTGCAAAGCAAAGGTTTGTTTGCGCAGAGATAAAACAATCAAGTTTGCGCAGACAGACCACAATCATGAACCGCCACGGTATATAATGTCGAATGGTTATTATGTAAAAGTATCATAGTGCTTAAATCCTGAGACCACAAGCTCTTCCAGTAATATCACAGTAATATAACTTTGATGTTTCCTACCATGATCTAATGCATTTTTGAATCGGTCAACTCATCCCCTGTGACTTCTTTACGTATTGTCAATTTTCCTCATCATATTTATATGCTTAAATTTTGTATGCTTTTTAGATATTGCCAAATAGCGACGAACTATTTCAAAATTAATCTTGTATTAAACGAATCTCAAATATAAAAATAGACTGTTGTTGTATTATGTTTATTGTTTACCTCCACACATGATTATTTATATTAAAGTTAAATAAATAAATATATAAATATTGGTGGACAATCACACAACGCTATCTAGCCACAAACTAAGCAAAGCTTGTACCTACTCTGGGAACCAGATAACTGATAGACTAATTATACTTATACCTACGTTTTTTTTTATTAAATACATACTTACATAGAATAGATATTTTTGATTTATCTACATAAATATTGATTGTTACAGCTTTGAACTAGTTCAACTGTTTCAATGAGTGTTTTATATTAGTGTATATAATACGTTGTAAATACCTATTCCTAATAGTTTAAATTATTTCAGATGACGATATTAAGTTCATCAGTATATCCGCGAGCAAGAAACTACTAATGGTTAATAAGTTTACATTCGCGCCGATGGGAAAGAAACACTTTTACTGTTCGAAGAAAGCGAAGGGTTGCAAGGCTAGGATATACCTCAACAGTGACCGTAGTCAGGTCACGTTTGCTGACAACGAGCATAACCACGAACCCCCTTCTTATGTAGTGACGAGCGGAGGATATTACATTAAAATTAACTAGATTACAACTACCGGGCCGGACCTGGATGAGGCTGGCAGCAGACCGTGGACAATGGCATATGCAAGGAGAAGCCTATACCCAGCAGTGGGTGAATTGGGCTGCGGATGATGATGATGGTGAGATTACAACTTGGTTAAAATCTGCTTAAATGCTCCCTCGACAACAGCAACCTACACTCGAGAGCATAGAATTGTATATAAAAAAGATATAATTAAAAAAAGTTAAATAAGAGCTACCGAGCTACCTAAAACGAGCTAATTTAGGCCATTCTATTGTTAAGTTGCCAATATTATGATTTCGAAAGTCAAGGCTAGATAGACATTATGAGTTTTAGGATATTTTTACAGCCAAACTAAGTAAGTCTAGCTACTTAAGTCTAACTAAGTAAGTCGTACATTGTAAAGAAGTAATCTGTAAATAAAATACTATTGACTTGCAATAGTTTAAGTATGCAGTTTCGTTGTTTTAATGATAAAATATTGAAACAGTCCAAAGTGGACAATTGGTAGATAGGTAAATTTAAAGAAGTATTATATCAATAACTATACTTTTTCTTCTAGGATATAGCTTCATCCCAGGTCCTCAGAAAAACCGACTCCTCCTCTACGAAGGTTACACCTTCGCTAGACAGCACACCGATCGGCATTGGTATTGCTCCAAAAAGAAGATCGGCTGCAAAGCCAGGATCCGAATGTTTGAAGGAACGATTATACGCGCCATGACTGATCACAACCATGAACCAACTTACAACCAGTATCTAGAAAACTGTAAAAGTAAAAAAAACTCATCTAAGGGCTGTTTTCCGTTTTTAGAAGAACATCAAAACAAAGAGTCAGTTGTTGCGCACAGCTGCCAGTATATCATCCAATCAGCGATAGGGAGAGAGGAAGAGAGAAATGATGATTATTCGTATGTTTGAAAGAGCAAAATGCTTCCACTCGGCATGATGATGTGTGTGGCTGGAGGTACTCGTTGATAGGACTAATTATGAATTTGCACAAATCAGTTAAATTGCTCTTAGATATTACATTAAATTGCTAGAAAATAAATATAAAGCAATAATGTAGGCATGTAATTAATTGAGAATCTGCGCATGCACGTGACATTCATGGAATATCCTTTTTGTACAGCGACAATGCAATCCAAATTTAGATACTTATAAAATATATGGACTTAACTAACAGTGTGTTTTAATAATCTTAGACAAATGACAAAATTGTTAAACGTTTTATTTTAAAACAGTCATAGCAAAGCTATAAAACATTATATGATCACGACTGTAATCGCCAGGCTCAGTAGATATCTGCTCAGACCTCTAGTGTGACCTCTATCTTTGAGGATAACTAAAGAAGGTAGTAAGAGGCACGTGCGAACATGACATTTGGCATATGCCCACATTTTGCACAGTACTTAGCTATAAAACAACTGGTCATTATTCAATAAATACCTACATTTCAGACTACACATTCATTGACATCGGCTTTAAGAATAAGCTGCTATTTTACCACGGGTATACATTCGCTCGGATGAATTCGGATAGACGGTATTACTGCTCGAAAAAGAAAACTGGCTGCAAAGCCAGAGTCATGATTGAAGAAGGTAGCGTCATATATGCTGATGAGACCCACACGCATAAACCTCCGCAGTATACCCGCAGTCCATGTGGCAAGTACATGCGGGTTTCATAGTCTATCAGATATCTTATTCCCATAGTACAAGCTTTGCTTACTTTGGTGATAGATGGCGTGTGTGAACTGGCCTATATTATATTATTATTGTATTAAGTATGTAGATAGTATTTTCTAATCGTATGTGTATATGATCTTCATTGGATTAGAATGTGGCATGCCTAAAACGTTTAATACATTTTGCTAAAACAGTTTCCTCAATTGTCAGTCAATTTGAATCACTATTAAAACCAAAAAATAAACATGATCACGACTGTAATCCCCAGGCTCGGTAGATATATGGAAAAGAACGAAATCATTTCGTTCTTTTCCATATTAGTGACCTTCGCAACGCGCCCGCTCCCGACAAACGAAGCCCACTTTAACCGCTTAATCTAAGTTCGAGTTAAGGTTTTGAAAGCGGTTGCGCTCCGAACGCTATTATATATATATATATATATATATATATATAATAGTTTTTTCTGGTAAATTATTAACCGGTTCTAAGCCCTGAGGTAAAGTAGCCAGCTTTTGGGTACAATACCAGCGGTCAGTAACTTGAACTCTGTTTTCTATATAAGTTTTTGTGTATCATTAACTAAATAACTGTGTAAGTATTAAAGACAAATATATTTAAATAATTTTCCGTGTCTCTAGTATTGGAAATAGAAAATGTATATAATCCAAATATTTTTTACTTTATAGATTCAGTACAAACTATAGGTTTAGTCGGTGGAAAATCATTGGTACTCTACAAAGGATTTTCATACTCCTACAGCGATGCTCGAAAGAAATACTTGCGGTGCTCTAGCAGGATCAGACAAGGCTGTCAAGCTAGATTGAAGGTGTATGAAGACAAGATTCAGATTATCAATATAACACACAATCATAAACCGCCAAAGTTGGTCAAAACAAGCAAAGGCTATATCAACGTCAAATACCCTATGTAGTGCAATGTATGTAGTAGAAATGTGTATTGTTATATAATAATATCATTTACCTGTCCTTATCCTGGTTCGCGCTACCGTACCACAAGATCTAACTATAATGTTTTAGTTACGTCAAGCTTAAAGTAACACTACGTTCAAATTCATCACCCTTTTTGTCACATGACTATTTTCTCTCAGCGTGATGCCTACACCACGCTAACCTCACTCTTCAACAACTTTAGCTATGTAAGGATCGGTACAATTTTAATTACTTACTTAATCTCTATTTTTTGAAAAAAAAGATGATGTTTGTTTGGCTTTCTTTAAATGTATAGACTCATAATAAATAGAAATCCATCGAAATCATAATTCAGAGTCAAAAGATTTGTATTTGTCAATAATAATTTCTTTATATACAATTATTTGGATTTGCACGAGTAATGTCAAAAAAGAAAAATGGCCAAAGCCAATGTCATTAAGTAAGTAAACATGTCCAACAATAAAAAATAGTGTTGACATTAGTCGTGCAAATCATTATTTGTAATGAAGACATAAGCTAGAAAGAAAAAAAATTCAATTGTATATTTCAAAACTAAAGTATTTTCAAAATAAAAAACACATTTGGCAATAAATGAATGTTCAATAAAAATAGGATTTTTTTGTTTACCGAGATAACCCCTTGTTTGCAGAGCTCTACTACATACCGTCTGGTTTCAAAAACAAATTGATGGTACTACATGGATACACATTTTCCCAGCACCGTCAAAAGTATAAGCGGCTTTGGTACTGTTCTCAGAGGAAAAGTGGATGCAAGGCAAAAGTAATTATGGATAACAAAGGAGAGTTCATATTAGCAATCGAAGGCAAACATTATCATGATGTACCTGAGAAAAAGAATCGAAAAATTGAGTAAGGTTTAAAAAACCCGACTGAATTTTTTATAACTTCTTTGACGACTGAACGTAACTGAAAATAGATTTTTACATGCGCCATATTAGATTTATTGACATTTTTATAGCCTATGTCATTCTTGAGATCCAGATAATTCCAATAACACCTCATTTGTCAAAATCCGTCCAGTTTGGGTTACAGCGACCACCATACATTACTAGCGACCCATCACATTAGAAAAACCTCTAAAATTATCAGTGTTCCTCTACTATCATGGATGTATTATACACAAAAACCTTTCTCTTGAATTACTCTATCTATTAAAAAACCCTATCAGAATCCGTTGCGTAGTTTTAAAGATTTAAGCATAGGTACATAGGGATATAGGGACAGAGAAAGCGAATTTGTTTTATACTATGTGATATTAGCCTCCTTCTTCGCTTCACAGTCGGGTAAAAAATTCTCTTCAAATTTTAAATGTAAACTGTGAAGTCTATGACGTTACATTCGTTTTGTAAGAATATTAAAATCATATTTTGTTCCTGATATTGTATTTTTATAGAAAAAGTTTACATAAATTAAAATTGATGGTATTTTGTAATCGGCTTAATGCTTCCATTTTTTAAAATAAGTAAGTGAAAAATCTAGAACTAATTTTAGGACATTTTCTGATGAGGTCATGTTGACTTTAAATTCTGACATCGTTTTAGGAGGTATAGCTGGTTACAGAAAATTGATTTTAAGCCAGTACCACATAGAGGAGAGGAAGGACAAGTCGCCGAAAAAAAAATCAAGAAAAAATAGCGAAAAACGCAACGTTGAAGATAAACATGTCCTGGAAACAAATAGTGCCGGTGTTGTAAAATATTGTAATCGTTGTTTCAAAGCTAATTTAGATAAAGGTGGATTCGATTTCGCTCAAGATACTACAGAACTAATTAATACTTATTGTTATATGTGTCCCAAGAAACCCTCTATGTGCTTAAAATGCTTTGATTTTGTACATGGCCCAGACACAATTGTTATTAATTAGACCTGTTTTCTAGATCTTATCACCTCCTTTTTAAAAGCTCATCCAAAAATAAATCAGTTTTTGCTACTCATGCCATGAAATATTATGCAAAAAACGTTTAAAATCACCCATATCAATACATTTAGTATAATCTTGGAATCTTAAATCCGTGGAATTTTAATTATCGCTCTTTATCTTTTTTTTGCTTGATTACTCTTAATAGTTTAGGCATGTTAAATTTGGTAATGAATTTACATCAGTGTTATTATGTTATGAAAAAGTACATATTTCGTATTATTTTTGTGATCAAAGTGATGTTTGAATTGCATATTTTTGTTTTTGTAAGTTTTTTTTTCTAAAATAGGTAAGTCGTTGATGTGCCAATGTAGTCTAAGAATCTATATTTTTCGATGAAGATAATAAAATATCTTACGTGATTAAACGTGGTTACTGTAGTTTTGGAATATAATCATTTTTTGTCGCCTGTCACAGACCGCTTGCGGGTTGTAGGCTTGAATCCATTATACTCGTATAAGGGAATACTTGATTGTAATGTTGTAGGTACATTTTAAAACTTTTTTTATAAGTGACCCTTAAAGCGAAAGTTACTGAATACCATTCACATTATCACACTTTCATCAGTCACAATGAGGTTCTCCATATTCTTTGATTGGAAGTTCTAAACTAATTATGAAAATTGTTTTTTTTAATTCCCAGAAAATATTCCCGAGTTTCTGCGTTACTACAGGCAGTATAGGAAGGAAAACCCTGAGAAATTTATTTTTAGTTCATCACCGGAAACTGAGCCTGAAATAGTCCACATGAATCCAGCTGAAAGAGTTACTAATATTTTAAACAGTATACTTAAAGGAAATAAGTAATAATTATACTTAAATGTGGTTTTCATAGAAATTTCATCGATACCATTTATACTATTTGAATTTATTTCTGATTGAAAATATCACAAGGCTTTCATCCTTAGCTCTATGTTCGCAAACAATTGTATTCCAATCTTTATTATCTATAGCAAGGTTGAGTATAAAGTTCATTTACATACAATTTGTTTTTTTAACTTAACTTTACCTAGGAAACCAAATTTATATCCTACTAATATTATAAACGCGAAAGTTTGTAAGAATGTATGGATGGATGGATGGATGTATGTTTGTTACTCTTTCACGCTAAAACGGCTGAACAGATCTGAATGAAATTTAGCACAGATATAGATTATGGTCTGGAATAACATATAGGCAACATTTTATCCCGAAAAAATGTACGGTTCCCGTGGGACAGCGATATTTTTGTTTTTTAAGGTATCACGTGGGCGAAGCCGCGGGCGGAAGCTAGTAGAGAATAAAAATAGCCTACTTATGTGTTTGTATATGATAGATATGATACAATTAAAAATTATTAAAAAACATAAGGTATCGAAGCATATTCATCGAATGATACTACCTTTTGCTTTAGATAAACAAGTTAAATTGGAATAATTTATAGGAACTTCGAAAATACGACGTAGACTTACATTTTACCTTTACATTTTCCGAAGTTCGCTGCTTTTAAAATTTCCATACTCGATCTGCCGCCGTAATTTATACTTACTACATATATTTCTGTTTCAGGAATTGGTAGACCACTTTCCATAGGTGCAATAAGAATGCGTAAATATAGAATGAAGATAAAATTAAACGGAAGACGCGAACCTTCCGCGAAGAGAATTAAGGATATGACACCCGAGGAAGCAGAACTACAAAGAGCAAAGTGGAGAGAGATCCAAAGAAGAAGTAGAATCAGAAAAAAACTGCTCAGTGATGATACATATACCAAAATTATCATACATTGAAGTGGTAATTAGTTGTCCAAGTGCTCCGACCAGCTACACCGCAGGCTGTTTACGATACTCGCGACAGGTTTGCAAAAGGCGTAAATCTCGCAATTATCGCTGTCAAACGTCAATTTTGTATTAGCTAACAGGCAACAGCAACCGAACACTATGTCTCCCTCTGCCGGACAATCGGTGAACAATATTTGTTTCCACCAGTTGCTGTTCTGTCGCTAGTGGCGCTAGTGTTCAAAGGCAATGTGCATTCAGCAACAACTTAGCGATAGGCAACTTGCAACCGATCGCCTAGCGGTCGCTGTCGCTTTGCTGCTGCTGTCGCTTTGCTGTCGCTACTGCAAAGTTTAACACAATAAGCCTGCCGTAGTTTGAGAGGCTCTTTAGTCAACTGAGTCAGTTTGCCGCTGTCAACCGCGGGATGAGTTGACCTGATGCATTTTTGAATCGGTCAACTCATCCCGCTATCATAAAAAAAAGAAAAGCACTATTTGAAATTTATGTAAGTCACGTGAACAAACCTTTGGGGAAAAGATACAGAATAGAAAACAATTGCTGAAAAGTTATTATTCTAATATTATAAAGATGAAAGAATATATTGCTTGTTTGTTTCCATTGAATACGCACCGAAACTACTGGACCGATTTGAAAATTACTTTCACCAATGTGAAGAATGAACTTTCAGGATGAACATAGGCTATATTTTATGTGGGTACTTCGCGGGCGACGCCGCGAGCGGAAACAAGTTAGTATTAAACGGGTATTTATCGTTTTATTTACCAATTTTTCTCGACGTTTTAAAAGGTTTACACACTGTTGTGGTCACGGGATGATTCAGGTAAATAAAGGTAAATAAAACGCGATAAATACCCGTATACTACTAATAATGTGATGAAAAGTGTTCTAAATGATGTATTCTTATCGTTCCCATTATGTGGATAACGGGAAGTAAAAAAAATCCTTACTGTTGTCCTCATTGATCCCTTTCCGCTATGGGGACGAAGGGAAGTCGTAAAATTTCCTTCCCGATGTCCCCATTGGCGTAAGCACAGTTTATATAATGTACTTTATTTATTAGAACACTTTTTAAACTATCGCGACTTGGAAACATGTTTAAATATATACTCTCGGGACTTAATCGCGTATTGTGAAACATTCTATTTACCTCGACGTTTCGATGATATTACAATCACCGTGGTCACGAGTAGTCTACTCGAAACGTCGAGGTAAATAGAATGTTTCACAATACGCGATTAAGTCCCGAGAGTATATATTTAAACATACTTTATTTATTGTTAGTATGGACTAAGGATTTAATGGCGGTCTTATTAGGCGACATCATAGTATTAGTAAGGATAAATTCTCTCTCACTCAAACACTCACAAACACACCCTCCCACACTCAAACACCCTTTCATACAAACATAAATAAAGTTTATTTTGGTAAATGTATTTTTAGTTTATATTTACTCTTAGTGTCATATTATTATATAATATATAATGTAAGTCCTGTTCTGTATATTCTTCTTTCTATCTTTTAATGATACTTCGTTTTTGTTATTCGGCCACCCGCAATATAGGCTAGCCACCATTGTAAATTATATTAATATAAGTTTGGTAAATAAATATTATTAGGTTTTCAATTAAGTTAACTTTGCCCAGCAGTAGGATAAAATACATAGGTTAAAAAAAATTTAGTCTATACTATAGTATTGTAAACAATGCGTCTTCATTAAAATATGCCACATATTGAAAAATTATCATTTTCTTCTTGTTTTCACGGTTTTTGGTAGAAACTTGCAGAGAAAGATTTTAAATTAAATATTCATAATAAAAAATAACAATTTATAGATTTATTTCTAAATAGATAGCAAAGCATTAGGCTTATGCCATACAATGGAATCAACCCATAGCTATACAAAACAGGAGTTTTTATTTTTAAGATGTGAACTATTTTTAATTTGTTTTTGTTGTACCTATATAGTTGTATATTTTCCTATTAAATCCCATATTTGCACAGCGAATAGATTAATAAAAAACTATACAAAACACTCTGATAGTAAGTATTATTATATATCAGAGGATAACATTTAACCAAATTGTGTATCGATTTACTTTAAGTTTCTTTCATATCATCAACATTTTTGGAAAATTTTCTTGAAGAACTTGAAGAAATCGTGACCTACCTATATTTTTTTGTCAACAGCAACATACATCGAGGTTCTTCAAACTTCTCCTACAACATCTATCATAGTGTATAAAAACTACTCGTTTTCGTATCTGGATAAGACGAAGAAATATCTCCGATGTTCCAAACGCATGAGAGGCAAATGCCAGGCTAAACTACGGATCGATCCGTTGACTGGCAGAGTGATCTCTGGAAATTTATGCCATAACCATCCACCACCGCCGTATTTGCAACACGTCAAGCATTACTATTCGGTTTAGGGTGGATTCTGATGGGATAATGCTTAAATAAGTTTGGTCGAATCCTTAAGAAGGTAAGGTTTGTTTAACCAATGAACATGAACAGACTATTTACATTTGATGAAACGTTCATGTAGTAATATGACCGATTGTTTATCTTCTACTTTCACCAGTTACAAGAGCACTCCAGCTCTTCTATCTTGAGCTAAGCACCGTAGACAGTGTTTTATTTGCCAAACATTAATAACACATTTGTCGTCATATACGTTTTATTGACCTAACAAAAATGACACTTTTGTCGCCACATACGTTATTATTAGTATTAGACGGGTATTTATCGCGTTTAAATTACCTTATATTTTCCCGACGTTTCGACAGGTTTGCACGCTGTCGTGGTCACGGGTAGACTCTAATACTAATAATAATGTGTTCAGATCGCGTAAGTTTAAAAGTACATGCCACATACGTTTTTTGACTAAACAAAAATTACACTTTTGTCGTCACATTATGTTACTTTGTCTTCTCTTCTAGAGAAAATCGCAGTCTACGGTAAACCTAAAGAGGCAGTACTATGGCACATCGCCACTTAACACATAAGTATTAAACATTATATTTACACGATTTCTAGTCTCTCCGATTGTGATTTATATTAGTTGTATAAACTTTTGCATTTAATATTCAATAAGTTACCTAAGTGTATGTGTATTGGGAATTGTTTTTAGAGCTAGTTTATTCCACATTGATTCTCGGTATTTAGAGAGTACAAAATAAGATTGTACGTATATAAGTATTTTTAAGTTAGACAACAGAACTACCACCAGCTTATATAGCTAGCTAAAATAAAAGATACTATGGGTAGTATAATGTATATTTTGTCCATATTAGAGAATATCGATTGTTTTTTTCTTGATTAACAGTTAAATTGTATAAAATCCTAGAACCTATATTTCACAAATAATTAACTTAAGTAACTTATGAGTTATTTATTTGTAAAATGTTCTCCAAAAGTAACTAACTTTTTATATTTTTTTTTACGCTTTATGTAATAATAAGTAAATATTATAACTGAATTCAGCAAAACTGAAACTGAATATTATATATATTTTTATATTACTGTAACATAAATCCATATTACACTGAAAATATGCGAAAACATTATAATAATAGTCCAGTGTTTCATATTTGAAATACTAAGTAAGGTAACGCACTAATTTTTTTCCTGAGAATAAAAAAAAAGGTGAACTTCTAGTTAGTTACTAGTCTTGAGTTCTATCGACCAGTGTGGTGAAAGGATTAAAGTGCACCTCAGACGCTCCTTTCGTGCAATTGACACAATATGTCTTCGAACTATTTAAGGTTCTAAGTTATTATTATTTCTCTTACCCGACCACAGCTAAATAACCCGATACGTTGCTGGCAGGCTTTGAGCAAGAACACTTCAAGCTGATACCTATATCTGGCAACCGTAAAGTCGTGATGTATAGAAACTTCACCTACTCCTATCTCGGTACCACCCAGAGATACCTCGTATGCTCCCAAAAGCGAAGTGCCAGCTGCAAAGCCAGCATCAGATTCAACACACGTGGCGAGATGACGTTTTGTGACATTCAGCATACACACAACCCTCCTAATTATGTAGTTAATCGCTCTGGGGAATATATTAAAGTTAGTTTTTAAACTTGCGTTTTACTCAAAACAAAGGTCATATTTTATTGTCAAAGACAAAACAAATGTGAACTAAAGAGTTTTACTTGATGATGAAATGTATATTTAGACGACCTCAGTGGCGCAGCGGGCGAGAGTCCGCCTGCGACGCAAGAGGTTGCGGGTTCGATTCCCGCCGCGGAACAAATTGTGTACGATCTGCAGAAATTTGTTCCGTTGGTCTGGGTGTTTTCTATGTATAATAAAAATATATCTATCTATGTATAGAATGTATTAAATATATCAGTTATCTAGTACCCATAACACAAGCTTTGAGTAGCTTACTTTGGGACTAGATGATGCTGTGTCGACTGTCCAGCATTATTTATTTATTTATATAAAGTATCCTACATTAATCTGTACGTATTTACAAACTTTTTAATATAAGGCTGTGTCCCCAGTAGGCAAACTGGCGAAAAACAACAAGGCGCACGTAACGCTGCAAACTGCGTAAAGTGAGCGCAAAACTCGCAAACTGTGGACACTCCGTTTCAAATATATGGAAGGGCGTACTAAACCGATACGCCGCAAACTCAGTCGGCCGCTAACAGTTTGCCTACTGGGGACACAGCCTAAGCTATTGTTCCGAATTTAACAGCCCATACATTTTTTTAGAGTCCTATGAAGTCATAACGATCAACGGCCGCACGGTAGTCCTATACCAGAACTACACTTTTTCGTTTGTTGGACCAAAGAATGTAAAGCGATACCTATATTGCTCCAAGAAAAAGTCTTTAGGGTGTCAGGCAAAATTGAAGCTCAACAATGAAGGGGATATAGTGAACATTGTTCCTGAACATACGCATCTCCCGACAAAAGTGACGAAGTTAAAAAGTGGAGAATTTGTAAGAATGTAGTCTTATTTTAAATTTGTCATTTCTTGCATTGAAATACTTGCTACCAGTTCTAGTTTTACGTATTATTCTTATTAGTGATTGATTATAAGGACACTATTGATAAAATAGTATATAATACATATAAGTACTTAATAAAAACTTGGTTTAAAGTCTCAAATTAACTGTTTACAAACCTTTAGAAAATAGTTCAAAAATATACCCAAAGAATCTTGATATTTGCATACGATGACTTTGGGAGGATAAGAAGATAGTAAATACGGCAGAGAATGATTTAATAGCCGTTAATTTACGTTCAATGCTATTCTGCTCATTTGATTTTGTAACTAAAAACTATCGTTTCAGTTCTTTCGATCTTCCAACGTCTGCTGGCATCCGTAGTTATGAATTCTTCATTAGAAGCCGAAGAAGTATTCCCCGATCTTGGATCTATAAAGCAAGCACTCGACAACATACCTGCTAAAAAAGAAAACTGCGAAATTCTAGATGCTCTGTATACAGATATCAGCAACATGAACCTGAATGAACAATCTGCAGTTGTGTGTCTACAACCAGTCCACCAAGGGACGCTGACGAATAAAGTAAAAGAACATTTTCCAAAACAGTATCAAAAAGTCCTCAAAAATAAGATGTCAAAGCTGCATGGTGAATGTTTGAGTAGTTCGGAATTGATGAAAGTTACTTATGAAACGATTATTTTGGTTATATTGTCTTTACAATGCAAATAACCTTTAAGTATTTACGAAAAAATATTAAACTTAGGTACATGTATTGTAATGTATGGGGATTTATGTTTGAATTAAGGTGTTAAACATTATATTATTAATCTAACATGTACTTACTATGTTAGTTATAAACTATACATTCCCTAACATAGAAACATGGTTTTATTAAAACAAAAACGAATATTTCAAAAACCCAATCTAAAAATACCACTGTCCACATAAGAAGAAGTAGAAGAAGGCTTTTTTATTTTTCTGTTGTCTGATAACTTAGGTACGGCGATTGAAAAAAAATAAATGAAAATATGGAAAGTATTTTTTATATTAATTTATTGTCTTTTCTTTTGAAAAATATTTTGATTCAAGTGTTTTGAAAAACATTTTTACCTGATCTGTAAAACGTTGCTTGAAGTGTTATGGTCATCAACGAGAAATAATATTTTGATTTTAATATATTGTTTATTGACAGATAGCAAAAGTGATTCCAGGGAAGAAACCGATTGATCAGCGAAACCTTAAAAATAACAGTGTAATTTTCTTTTCAGATGATGATTCCTTCAAGATGATAGAAATGAGCGGCCGAAATATAATTCTATACAAAAAGCACACGTTCTCAAAATCTGGTCCTACAAACATGAATTATTATTTTTGCTCCAAAAGAACGAAGCTCATGTGCAAGGCTAAGATAAATTTTGACAAGAATTGGAAGGTCAAGCAATTGTTTGAGGAGCATAACCATCCTCCGCCACAACTGTATACCTCGTCTGATGGAAAATATTATGCTATTAGATAAATCAAAGCAAATTGAACTTTCCCTTATCATATGAATAAGGGAAAATATATTGTTAATATCATAGATATGGGGAATAAGACTTTGATTTATTTATAACTAGCCATAAAATGTATCTAACATGTGATAAAATTGTCTAGGGCAGATTAGATTTTGATTATGTTGTGAAAGTGTGCATATTAAATAAAAATTATCTATTTTGTACCAATGAGATAACTTTTTGCATAGACAATCTTTAATCTAAATTATTCTAAAAAGAAAAATACCATCTTCATAAATAACTTTATTCGCTAGTAGTTAATTAAATTTATAACTTACCCGTTTATGTTTAGGTATATCTTCAGAGGACTTCAAAGTTATTGAGATGAATGGTAAATCATTGATACTCTACCAACAACACACCTTTTCCAAATCAGGACGTAAAGTACAAAATTATTATTGCTGCTCAAAAAAATCAACACTTATGTGCAAGGCCAGAATCAACTTTGATCGTCAATGGAAAGCTAAAAGCGTTTTGAATATACACAATCACCCCCCACCCTTATTAGGGGTGACAAATGCTGGGAGATTTTATAGTCTGAATTAATGCAGTTTTAAATTTCATATCTGTAAGACATCTAAGTAATTATATTTTTATACCACTAAGCTTCTTTACTGTAGGTACTAAATTGAATAAGTTCCAAAATAAAGTATTTTTTATTTACGTTTTCTTTGCGTTCCTTTTGGTTGAGTTGACCTTGAGATTTGGCGCTTTGATATAGAAGCTACGACGCGGACAAACCGACAGTGAATTTATCATGCCATTCATTTAACAGGTGACTTCAAACAAATAATTTTAAATGGGAAAGTACTTATGCTGTACAAGGAACACGTATTTCACAAATCCGGACCTAAAGATACCAAATATTATTACTGTTCAAAGAAAGCGATGCTGGCTTGTGAAGCTAAGATCAGCTTTGATCAGAATTGGAAAGTCAAAAAGGTTAACGATGTTCACAATCATCCACCACCAAATTTAGTGGCGACGAGTACAGGAAAATATTTTAGTATGTAGCAATCGTATATTAAGTAGTAGAAGTATATTGTAGAGGTGCGGTGGGGTGAAGAGGAACGAAAATCTCAAATCTCATTTAGTTTACCGCGCCTCAATCCTATCCTACTAATATTATAAACGCATGGATGTTTGTTTGATACTCTTTCACGCCGAAACGGCTGAACGAATCTGGATGAAATTTGGCACAGATATTGATTAAAGTCTGGTATAGCACATAGGCTACTTTTTACTCCGGAAAAATGTACGGTTGCCGTGGGATAGATTTGTTTTTTTTTCAGGGTTCCACGCGAGCGAAGCCGTGGGTGGGAGCTAGTATATAATATAATTATTTATATCAATGGTCAATAGTCAGGTTTATTTTATAGAATATCATATCACTTAGTTTTTAAGTTTGTTTACCTAAAAAATAATATGGGTCTCGCATCTTTGGTAAATTAGATGACATTAATTTTATAGAAGTTTATATTCGCTTTATTAAATATGTAGATGTACATTTAGATTAAGAAATATATGTTAGTACATACAATATGTGTTCTTTAAATTGGGTCTAGGTGTTAATATGTATACATTCTATGCATGTATTTACAAAAAAAAATTATACTTAACTAACCAATCAGCTATCTGCTTCGCATAATACAAGCTTGCTTAATTTAAGCTTTAGATGACGTTGCGTGTCAAATTTCCACCAACATTTATTTATTTCTGCAGATGATTACCAAATTATCGATTTGAATGGAAAGTCCATGGTATTGTACAAGCAACACACATTTTCCAAGGCTGGGCGTCAAAATCATAACTATTACTGCTGCTCAAAGAAAAGAGCATTGTCGTGTAAGGGCAGGATCATTTTTGATAAATATTGGCGAATAAAGCAAGCTTTCAATGACCACAATCACAATCCGCCAAACTTGCACGTGACCACAGATGGAAAATATTTTAATATTAATAAATTTCATTAAGTTATCTTTCCCTTATCGTGTCACTAGTATTTTTGAACCAGTGTGGTGAGAGTGAATAAAGTGCGCCTTAGAGCAGTTACGCACTGCGTCCGATCCAAATCCGACTTGTAGAATTATTTCTATGTTAGCTTACGTACTAGATCCGTTTTCTGTCATCCGATTTCTTTCCGTCATCTGTCATTTCCGTCACGTAAAATGATGTATGCCAAAAGGTGGCTCCTGAATTGCTTAGATTTGTATCGGAGATCGGACTAGTGCGCAAGCAATATCTGAATTCGGAGTTTTCTTGATCCATATTTTCACGGGTTCGGATCGGATTCGGATCGGATGCAGTGCGTAACCGCTTTTAAATGCTCCTTTCATGCACTAAACTTTGTCTTCCTGACTGGCCTCACAGCTCAGTTGGTAGTAGCTCTGCCTTCTGCGCTGTAGGTTGTGAGTTCGATCCTCACCCAGGATAAACATTTGTATGATGAACTTAGATGTTTGTTCTGTGTCTGGGAGTTATTACATATTCCATGTATGTATTTATAAAAAAAAGTATTTAATTAATCTATCAGCTATCTGGTTCCCATAGTACAAGCTTTGTTTAGTTTGGGGCTAGATAGCGTTATGTGAACTGTCCACCAATATTTATTTATTTATTTTTCATAGTTCTTTAATGTTTTATAACATGATGTTTCCTTTACCGTTTGAGAATAATTATGTAGTAAGTTTGTAAATAAGTCATTGGCCAGTGCTTCTAATTATCTAGTCTTAAAGTATTAATAGCCTAAGTATCTTTATTATGATGAAACTGCTCACGGCTTTATTCACGTAATTTTTTTTACATACAAAATTCCACCTCCCGTTACTCCCATTAGAGGTTGAATTTTAAGAATCATTTAACCTTGCACCTTTAGTAGACCCAGAAAGGAACATAATACGCACCAAATTTCAACTGTCAAAAACATTATGGTCGGGTTTGATCTGCCTGTCAGTCAGTTACGTAAAAGTTGTAAGTATAATGGATAATTAATAGATTATAAACTTTTTTGTTGTTAAAATTTTTAATATTAAGGATCAATGATGCAACAAGTATGTCTTTATACGTAAACCAAATTTTATATTATCTGATTATCAATAAGTAGAAAAAATAACGTATAGTAGAGTTAGGTTCTTTTATCCAATTATCAATTATTATGAATAAAATTATATTAACTGATTATCAATTAAAAAAAAATAAGAAAAAACAAGTAAGTAAGTAGGTATTGTAGAGGTTCTTTAAAATTATTAAAATTAGTTAAAATTCTATTACCTACATATTTCTTTGATTACCTAGATCTTTGTCCGCAGGACAAAAGAATTACCACCCTATATAATATGTCAATTCACAGGAGCGAACATCTCACCATTCTTAAATCATCCGATATTTTCAGATAAAGCATGCAAAATGATAACTGTCGGCGGAAAAAAACTGGTGATGTACAAGAATTACACATTTTCAAAAGTCGGAGGACCAGGTCAGAAGCTGTACTACTGTTCAAAGAAAAACTCGATGCATTGCAAGAGTCAGATCAGCTTCGACAAAGACTGGAACGTCAAGAAGTTGGTTGATGAGCATACACACCCGCCTCCGCAATTGTACGATACTGGCAATGGCATGTATGTCAGGATTAGTTGCAGCCATCGTATCAAAAACTTCGAATAATCACAAGCATAGAAATTATTAGATAGATAAGATACCTAAAAACATTTATTTACAGCAAAAACTAATACATGAAACTAAAACTAGGTACACAGATTCTTATTATGTAACTAATTATCTACAAGATTAAGCACATTTTAGTTGATGCCGAGACGTAGGTATCTGCAGTGATAGGTGATTTCTGATGGTTCCCTCACTAGGCTAGGCCTGTATCGAGAAAACCTATAAATTCGAAGGTGTGTCATAGATTTGTATTCTTATAAGCGGTGATGGGCTTGCAATCTGCCACGTACGGAATACTAACCACTGTGCAAAATGTAGGCATGTGTCAAATATTATGTTTGGACGTGCCTCTGACTACCCTCTTTAGATATCCTCTAAGTAACCAGAGATCTGAGGAGATATCTACCGAGTCTGGGGATTATAGTCGTGATGATGTTAATGGAAATTATCCAAGGAATATTGTAAGTTTATCAGAATGCAGTCATCTAAAAACCATCGTGAATGAAGAGTTTTGACCTATGGGTTCGATGGAACTCCTTGCGTGGAAACTCTTTGGTGCACGACCTGGGGATTTACCACGAAGTGTTCCAAAACGATTCCGTAACGATTCCATTATAGAAACGTCACTACTTCAATACAATTGGCATAGGTCATGGTACGAAATAACAATGTCATATTAATTCGGCAATGTATTATAAATTTGTGGTGAGGGCCCCAGGTTTTACGACCATTTTGATAAGCATATTATGTTTACTTTTTCATTTTAAAGTTTTTTTTAGTTGTAATTTTGCGTTGACACACTGTTAAAAATATATCCATGCACTCGTAAAATGTTTAGGATCATATTATACTTTCATATTTTTTAAAAAATGTAAAATTATGATCATAATATAAATGTAAGATGCAATAAATGGCTTTGAAATCATACGTCTGATTTATCAGCTGTAAAGCTTAATATGTGTGTTATTAGTACGTTAGCTAGGTCCCTACTACCTACATTCAGAAATCCTAGCACAATGAACTATGTATATCAACTGCACTACGAAGCGATTCATTAATGACTTTCAACTGTGCCTCGATTTTTACAAGCTTTTATTTAACTTGCAGTATGTATGTTTGTCCGGTTCCAATCTTGCAACTGAATTTTAAATCTTTAACCGATTGAGCTGATATTTGGTATATACACATTTATTTTGGATGGCAATGCATGCTTACCTATGTGACGTCATTCTAATTCCAATAGGGCGGATCACCCAAGATGGCGGTCTTGCTATTTTTTCTGCACTATCGCAGTATGGGTATCAAATGAAAGGGCTTGCTGAGAACACGAAAACTAATACAGCATCCAAAAAGCTTGTTTACAAAAAGTATTTTTTTACCATTCATTTATTTTATTGTTTACCATTCGAATAAATTTTAAATTAATTATTGAAATTTTTAGAAACATACCAAGATATATCACTGAACGGCAGACATGCTATATTATACAAAAACTATACCTTCTCCCGAACCGCAGCCTCGAGGCGCAATCACTACACTTGCTCCCAAAAAATATCAAAAGGTTGCAAGGCAAGGATAAATTTAGGAAAGTATCGGGAAAAGATGCAAGTTCAGAATATCCACAGTCACCCTCCACCCATCATCCATAAGACACCTGACGGGGATTACTATAAAGCTGGCCGGAAATTTGATTCAAAATTGGTTTTTGGGTCGAAAAGGCGTGACTCGAACCCGCGTCTTTTGCCTGATGCCAGCAAACTTACTACCAACGTCACTGTTGAACTACCGGCCATCTTTCAAAATCATTAGATTCGCCAATGTTTATCGGATTCTCCCGATAGGCAATTGGCATAACCAGAACACTTTAATTAAGTTTAGTACATTTTTTTTCTAGTAGTAGCCACTTTAGAAGTTGTTTTGCTCTGCGGGCCATCTCATCCGTATTCCTCAATAGGATAATGAATAATATATACCTAATACTACCTTCCGTCTGTGGTTCCGCCCGCGTACCTTGTTTTCGTGCTATCAATTTTCCAATGTGTTTAATAGTTATTCTGCTATTCGGGACGGAGACAAATACAATAAATCAATAACTATGAAAATTCCAGCCCTTCTAGAGTTTTATGTGTTCGAACAAACCCGACTTTATTTTATACCTTTTATATTAAAGATTTTCAATAACATGAGTTTTGAGCTTTTGCTACCTATATTATCGAATATTCAGATTGTAATAAGAGTTTGATTTTTGTTAAATCATTATAACCTAAACTTTACATTCTGAATATTAACTTACATTTTGATTTGTAACACATATTTTTTCATAAGTATACTCAATAATAAAAAAATATACCTACTCTCTGTTTGTATTTAGCTTCTACTAGACTAGCTAGGTCACACTGGTTCTGTGAACTTCTCGTTAAATTTACGTATATTTAATCAAGAAGAGCGCTGGTGGTGCAGTGGTAGCACCCCGGCATCAAGATCCGAAGGTCGTGGGTTCAAACCTGGTCGTGCACTAATGAGTTTTTCCATTCGAAAAATTTATGTGCGCAATGCCAGTGCTCTTAAACGGTGAAGGAAAACATCGTGAGGAAACCGGCATACCCTAGAACCAAAAATTCGAAGGTGTGTGTCATAGGTTAGTATTCTTATAAGCGGCGATGGGCTTGCAACCTGTCACGTACAGAATACTAACTACTGTGCAAAATGTGGGCATGTACCAAATGTCATGTTTGGACGTGCCTCTGACTACCCTCTTTAAGTATCCTCAAAGATCTAAGTAACTAAAGATCTGAGGAAGATATCTACCGAGCCCGGGGATTACAGTCGTGATCATATTTATTTTTTTATTTTATTTAATCAATTCAATTTTCAGATTTTACTTACAGCAAGATTGACTTAAACGGACGAAATGTAATACTGTACCGAAATCATACGTATTCAAAAAAGGGATCTTCAAATAACTACTACTGCTCTAAAAAAAAGGCAACAATGTGTGAAGCCAAATTGAATTTTGATAAGCATATGAAATTAAAAAAAGTAACTTACAAACATAACCACTCCCCTCCGCAATTGTATAAAGCGCCTTCCGGGAAGTATATTAAAATCAAATAATTCTATAAAAAAATAATGTTAAGTGTGTATGCAGACGAGGCCAATGATCAAATGGCTGGACAATTCTAGTTTTTTTTTTTTACTTTTTTGTCCTTGATTAGAGAGCTCGTCTTTCAAGCTGATAGCATGAAGATGAAGCAATAAAAAAAATGCGTGGAGTCCCTACGCGCGGAAGAAGTGAAACTTCTCGTTGCTAACGCTCGCGCTGGTCTGCAACAGGTATACTACGCGCATGCGTTCAAGTGCCACGAATTCACTCTCGCTCTGTCTCTTTCATACCCCCTCCATGATAGCGTTAAACGCTTAACGCAACCTTGTTGGAAGTCGCATTACAAGTTTCACTTCAAAATTGGTTAAAAAAATTGTCATTTCAAGAAGGGCACATTTAAAATAAGTAACTTATATTTTACGAGACAACAAAATTGTTAGTTGCGAACAATAAATAAAGTGAGAACAATGACGTAACTTTTGAGTAGAAAGGCCATGGTGCTTATCTCGAATAGAGAATCAGCTATCCAACGAGGTAGCCTATGAGTGCATTGACTGCGGGCAGTTGTTTGAACTCTGTTTTTATTTATAACTAGCTTCCGCTCGCGGCTTTGCTCGCAAGGTACCTACATAAAATATAGCCTATGTTACTCAGGGATAATGTAGCATTGTAATGGTAAAAGAATTTTTGAAATCGGTCCAGTAGTTTTTGAGTTTATTCGTTACAAACAAAAATACAAAACTTTCCTCTTGATAAATTATAAGTATAGACTTGTTAGTTGTTGTGTTAATGAAAAATAATAAAAGTTTCCAAGAGATATTTATATTTCTGTAAATAAAAACTAAAAAAAAAAAATATTATAATTTTATTTATAATACAGATTATGTAAGTTATACACGGATGTATGTTTTATTTTTATTATTCTAATAAAAAAATCATGTTTTAATAAAAAAAACTAAGTTACCTTTAAATTTCCAGATGAAACGTACAAAATTATCGATTTGAATGGACGAAACACACTATTGTACAAAAATTATACATTTGCCAAACGTGGATCTGCGAAGACAAATAACTACTTTTGCTCCAAGGACTCATCGTGTAAAGCAAGCATAAGGTTTGATAAAGGCGGGAAATTAAAGAAAATTGATAATCACCATAACCATCCCCCAACGAGAGTTGTACCGAAAACATTTTGGACTATATTGTAAATACTAGATAAATTTATTATAAGGGATGGCGTGAAGTTATGTCATCGATCCCAAGTAAGCCAGATCCAATGCCGGCATCGGTTCGACTATGAAATTTGCCAATATTAATGTAATGTCAATGTCTTAATCAATCACCGATCGTACCGAGAGTGAGCGAGCTAGCAATACGTCGTCAGTCGTCTTCGGTTTGGATCGGATGCCAGTGCCGAGTGCCGATGCGCCGTTCGCCGCTAGCTCTCCGTTCCGTTCTGTCGCGTGGTCCTCTGTCTCGCTCGGCATCGCACTCGCTACGGGCATCGGCTGTAGGTCTACCATGAGTTTTCACAATCTACACTCGCTAGCGACTGTAGTTAAAAAATTGTATGAAAACTTGTACAGCGCGTCTAGCGGACAGTTGGGTACTAAAACGACACGTAGTTATCTATCCTACGTCACAGCGTACTACAGCGACTGTAGTTTGCGCTTCAGTAATTTGCTTAGAATTTGGTACCATGAGTAACAATTTTGACAGATGTCATAGTAATGTACTATTACTACTGTAGTAACGTCAGCCGATCTAAATGTGACAACTCATGGTAGACGTACTATAGACGTACAATATGTTTTACAATATATTGGGATCGGTTCCCGACATCGTTTTTCAAAATAGTTTTTACAAAAATGACCATCTCTATAGATAACTTTCACATACCGGTCAATCTTTGTTAATGTAACAGAGTATGATCCCTCTCACTCTAATGATAACGAAAAGAATCAATAGTGGTCAGCGCTCGACTTATTGGCCGGTAGGTATATGAAAAATTCCAATTCATATATAATGATTAATAATCATTGTCGTTAGTTTTAATAGTTAATAATTATAACCTGGTCGATAGATACGACAATTTGTGTTCTATGCATGTTACTCGTATGTTCTTTTAAGTTTGTTGTCTAGATGAATGTGGATCGACTTTAAATGATCTATTTATTGAAAAACTATTTTCCTTTGTAGGTATTGTTATTACCAGATAAGGTGCATTTTTTTCACTGTAAGTAGTCAATATAAAATATTAGTTGTGTACTTTGTTTGTTCGTGTGCAAGTAAATAATTAAAAACAAAAAAAAATGTAATAAGTTGTTGAATATGAGGTGTGCTCACAATAAATGAATTTGAATGTACTCTTGACTTTTTAATTTTAATAATCTTTCCTCCTAAGACCCCGGGTACATTATAATGGATATATTTAATTACTTTCATCAGTCCCATTACAACATCTCTCTCTATAGTCAGTGAGACCCGCTGTACATTTTTCTGTACATAACATTCAAACAACTCGGGGGCTTTTTGATTTTTCGCGGGCTTGAGTTTAGACAGTTGACGTATGTGAGTGATGTTTTTTGTCTATTTTCAATATTACCAACCGTTTGACACCACCATAAATATAAATAAGCATAAATGGCGAGCACATCTCACACTTACGATTCGCAGATGACATAGTCTTACTGGCGGAGTCGCTGGAGGAGCTGCAACAGATGCTGGACGACCTAGCATTAGCCTCGCGGATGATGGGTCTCGGCATGAATTTGGATAAGACCAAAGTCATGGTTAATAACCGAATTGACCCGAGACCTGTCGCTGTTAATGGCAACCTTCTTGAAGTTGTTTCGCAGTACACATACCTCGGACAGATTTTACAGTTGGGTAGAGACAACTTTGAGAAGGAGGCTAAGAGGAGGATTCAGCTGGGTTGGGCAGCTTTTGGAAAGTTACGTCGAGTCTTCTCGTCACCCATACCACAATGTCTGAAAACGAAAGTTTTCAACCAGTGCGTCCTACCTGTCATGACATACGGAGCCGAAACGTGGACACTCACGGTACGGCTAGTCCACCAGTTTAAAGTCGCTCAGCGAGCTATGGAACGAGCTATGCTCGGAGTTTCTCTGAAGGATAGAATCCGTAATGAGACTATCCGACACAGAACTAAGGTTGTCGACATAGCTCAGAGAATTAGCAAGCTGAAGTGGCAGTGGGCTGGCCATATCTGTCGAAGAACCGATAACCGTTGGGGTAAACGAGTTCTCGAGTGGAGACCGCGGCTCGGCAAACGTAGTGTAGGACGCCCTCCGGCTAGGTGGAGTGACGATCTGCGAAAGGCTGCTGGCGGAGGCTGGATGCGTCGAGCTGAAGACAGGGCGCAATGGCGCTCATTAGGGGAGGCCTATGTCCAGCAGTGGACTGCTATAGGCTGATGATGATGATGATGATGATGATGACACCACCTGTCACGCACACGAGTGGACGTGGGAAAAGATGGTGCCGCGCCGCCCGGCCGCGCTGGTGAGTTTTTATCGTAATTTATCAAAATGATCATGATAGATATTACATCAAACGTTTCATTGAGCAATAAATCAATTTTTTCGATTTTTTAAATATCTACTCGAATTTCACTTTTCTAACCTACTTTATTTCGAATAATTATGTACATATTTCTGCACTTTGGGTCCGAAGATCATTTCTTCGTCACACAATTTTAGTACATTTTTATGTACTTTGGGACTCAAAGTCACTTTTTGCCGTACAGTATTTGTACATATTTTTGCACTTTGGGTCTCTAGAGGGGCGCTTCCAGCTTGAACGCGTAGAGCCTCGATGGTTGGTAATCATTTCACTTTTATTCACAGATCTCGCAGAAGAGCAAATTAGTCACATACTTGAGAATTCTGATTATGAAGGGGATGATTTTCAAGATGGAGATGCTTCGGACGATGACTTCAACCCAGTGGTTGAAGAAGTGGTTTCGTCTGAATCAGAAACGGATGAAGATGAACCGCTTTCAGCTCCTCCTCTTCGTCATGTACGTGGGCGCGGACAATCAAGAGGTCGTCGGGGGCATGGATCAAGATCAAGCATTGGAAGAAGCGCTGACTCGTCAAGACCTGTTGATCAAGAAGCAGAGTGGATGCCTCAAGACTTCAACCCGCCAATTCCTCAGCTGTCTGAACCAAGTTATCCGCCTATTGACAGCAAGGACTTCACGAGCATTGATTATTTCCAGCAATACTTTGACGATGCCCTAATTCAATTAATTACTGAAAAATCGAACCAAACAAGCGTAGCAAATACTGGACGATCTCTAAATCTAACGGAAAGCGAAAGCAAAAAGTTTATAGCGATCACCATGATGATGTCCTGCTTGAATTTCCCTTACCTTAGGATGTATTGGGAGAATAGATGGCGCGTACCTATGATTACAGCAGCTATGGCGAGAAACAGATTTTTCCAATTGAGATCGTCGCTAAAGGTTGTATTCGATAACGACGTGTCGCGAGAACAGAGAGCCAGTGATAAACTGTGGAAGGTTAGACCGATTATAGAAAAAATGCAAATGGGATGTCACAAACAAGTGAGGCAACAACATATATCAATCGACGAAATGATAATTCCCTTTTCAGGAAGTTGTGGAATTAAGCAGTATTGTCCTAATAAACCTAACCCAGTTGGATTAAAGATATTTGTTCTGGCTAACCCAGACGGCACAATTTGTGACTTTACTGTTTACCAAGGGAAAAAAAACATATCCGGAAGAAAATGCAGCCGGTTTTGGTTTAGGTGAAAGTGCTGTCCTAAACTTAACACGCACTCTCGTTCCTGGGCACATTTTATATCACGATCGGTATTTTACATCCATAAAATTAGCCACAGAGTTGAATGCAAGAGGGTTCAAAAGTGTTGGGACAATCATGAAGAACAGGATCCCCGCCACGCTTAGAAACGCACTTCCGAGCGACTTGGAAATGAAAAGAAGAGGAAGAGGCGAAGATTCGGTTTTAGTCAACGCCAATGACAATATAGCATGTACCAAATGGTTCGATAATAAACCTGTGGTTCTACTGTCCACAATTTATGGAAACGAACCCCAAGACGAATGCCGCCGTTGGTGCAAAACTCAGTGAGAGTACATAACCATAAAGCGACCCATGGTTATTAAAATGTACAACTCTAACATGGGAGGAGTCGACATGGCTGACCGAATGCTGGCTGTTTGTCCATCTAGCCCGGACAAAAAAATGGACTATCCGATTCATCTCGCACATGATTGATTTAGCTGCCTCGAACTCCTGGATTCAATATCGCAATACGCAAACAAAGCTAGGTATTGCAACAAAAAAAATTAAATCATTGAGGCAATGGAAAATAGCATTGGCGGAATCCATATTGGAAAATATCCCTAATGAACATGGATCATCATCCGATGAAGAAACCTCAGTGCCAAGCAGGAATAGAGGTAGACCGTCAGTCAATATAATTCCATCCAAAACGAGTCGACTTCGTGAGGCATATGTAATACAGACATATGCCAATATTCACCGGAGTGATGAATAGATGTCGCAAAGAAGGCTGTAGCAAAAGGTCTTCAGCCAAATGCACCACATGCGGTGTGGTTCTCTGCTTGTCAGCTACTCGCAATTGCTACACAGAGTTTCATAAGTAACGAGAACTACTTCTCCTTCCAGCTGCAATTGTAGCCAAATAACTGGATCTCATGAAAGATTTACATTTTAATAGTTTTATTTGTTAAGTTTACTGTTTTTTTTTTGCAAATAGAAGTGCAATTTTTAAGATTTTTTTGTATCAAACACGCCAAATGACTGAATACGCAATTGTTAATTGAAACAAAGATAAAACTAATTAGTGTGTAACGCAAAAGGGACCCGCTTGCGGCCTAATTGCGGAAACCAATCCGTTCACCAAGTAGTGTTTAACTTTCCTAATATACTATAATAACAATAAGTAATGAATATAAGTTAATTTCATTTCTATATTTCTTGTTTTATTTACTAAACTTAAGACCAATCATAGGTATGCTAAGTACCCAATGTACATTTTTATGTACTAATTAAAAATACATTTTACAACTATGTATTCCAAACATTCAAAATTAACCTAAACAAAATAAATTTTCATCTCAAAAACTCAAAAAATACAAAAATAAAGTATTTTTAACCTTAGGTCTGACAACGCATTTTTGAGTACTTAAAAAATATAGTTCCGGGTCTTAGGAGGTAGTTCCCCTGACATACTCATTCCTCACTTTATAAGAATTATAAAATAATGTGCATCATAGAGAAAACGCCTTCTTTTCAGATGCCGCCTTCAAAACCATAAATGTGAACGGACGAAAAGTAATTTTGTACAAAAGTTACACTTTTTCTAAACATGGCGGAAGAAACAATTTCTACTGCTCCAAAAAGGCAAGGTTTTGTAAAGCCAAGATAAATTTTGATAAGAATTGGAAAATGAAATGTGTTGTCAGCGAGCATAACCATTCTCCTCCGAAATTGTTTAAAACTGCTTCTGGGCTATATGTTACATGATAATAATTAACAATGTTAGTTTTTATAAAAACTTTAACTGTGTGAGAATGTTTTTTTTTATATTTCCAATTGATTTTCTTTTGAACCAATGGGTGGGTAAAAGGTACGTCCTACTCAATTTGTAGTAGACGTAATAATATAAATATTAATGACTCATAGGTTTTTTTTTAATGTAATCTTTTACAAAATAATGTTGTAGAGTTAAATGATTGATTCAGGCGCGACTTTGCGGAAATCCATTACAAATACTGAAAAGGACGGAAATAAAGTATTATCTAATGAGGTTATTAATTAAGCTTATTAATATTAATGAGCCCCACAAAATGCCTTATAGAAATATTATTAATATTAATAATCCCAACAACATACCTCAAACAGAAACTCGACACGTGTTTCGCTTCTCCACGAAGCATCCTCAGGACCGTTGACTCGCTCCGCACTGGTGTTGCTCCACCGAGCGCCGAGTGATTCACTCGGCGCTCGGTGGAGCAACACCAGTACACCAATAGAAACACGTGTCGAGTTTCTATTTGAGGTATGGTGTTGCGATTATTAATATTAATAATATTTCTATAAGGCATTTTGTGGAGCATATTAATATTAATAAGCTTAATTAATAACCTCATTAGATAATAGTTTTAGCGGGAAAGTACTAGACATTTCCGTCCTTTTCAGTATTTGTTGTAGAGTTCTATTATTTGTTACTACTATTACATACCGCATTGTTCGTCAGGGGAAATCATTTATACCACCAAAACTATTTGTGACACAGAAATTATGCTCACATTCCTGTTCCAGATTGACGGGCATGATCAATAAAATTTTAAGACCTATTAATCAAATCATTAAAAAAAATTCCAGATGCAATGTACAAAATTATAGATTTAAATGGACGGAGAACACTTTTGTACAAAAATCATACGTTCGCGCAACACACACAAACAAGTAACATATTTTACTGCTCCAAGAGAACAACGCTGTTATGCAAAGCTAATGTGAATTTTGACAAGAAATGGGAAATAAGACGAGTTATCAGCGAACATAACCACCCTCCTCCGGACCTGTGTCAAATATCACCTGGAGAATATATTAGAACCTAGATTGAAAACAGCAAGAAAGAAAACGACAAATGAATTCAAGTTCTCTCCTGTCTCTGGGAAATGTCTAAAGCAAAAGAATTTTATTTTGTATATTTAAAATGAATACAGATGGAAATGCGTGTATTTATTGAACAACCCGAAACCCAACCGCATAGCGAAAGTTAAACCTAATATTTAAAGTATAATTCTTGCACAAAGATCGGCCTAAACTTACTCATATCTATGTAACAAACACAACACACATCGTTGTATCATCCACTCACATCCTACGTAGAAGTAAACTCGTGGGTTGGTTTTAGTTTTACTTGCTTTGCTCTACTATTTCATACTAATAGAAGGTTTTAAGTAGAATAGTGGTAAACCTGATTTAGATTACTTAATAAACAGTTATTAATTGATATACTTTTTCAGATATAAGCTACGCCTTTGAATTAATAAACTCCCGCCGAGGACCTAAACTCATTTTCCAAAATTACTCGTACACAAGATTCTCCGGTTCTAACATCTATAACTGCTCCAGTAAAAAACCCAAATTATGCTACGCCCAAGTCATGCTGGATGATGATAAGGTACTTATCATATCTACTGATCACAATCACAAACCCCCATTTCTGTTACGAGATGAAAATGGCACTTTGGTAACAAGGTACACGAAGAAATTGGAGCCCAAAAAAAGAAGGAACAGAAAACCGACCTTGGGGCCGCAAGCAAGCCGTTCTGAAGTTGACTCTCTAGTAGCTAGAATTATGAATAGCGTAAAAGACATGGAAAATAAAAAGAAAGCTGCAGAGTCTGATACTAGTATAGTACCAGAGGCACAGAGTTCCATATCAAGTAACGTCAAACCAGAGCAAATCGAAATTAGTTCTGTAGTGACAACCAATGAGAAGGACACTAACAAAGAAACTTCAAAGAAAAATGAATCTTGCTCATCAGAGACAAATTTTAATGAAAACAATAATCAGGAAAACATTCAAAATGATTTTTTCGAAACAATTGATATAAAAAGCGAATCCTTGGAGAAAATAACTAACTTTTCACAAACTAGCCCTGAAAACGAGGTTTTAGTACAAAGTAAAATTGATGATGTTTATAAATGTAAAATGACGGAAGAATCAACAGGTTATCCACAAATGTGCTTCGTTGAAGAGCATTCAGTGCCACACGAGGTCGGCAGTATGCCACCTACGAAATTAGACACTGATTGTTTAGTCCCGAATCAAATGTACATAGTACTGCCTAAGAGTGGAGGTCTAACAACAAATAACAGATATTTAATACCATCTCAAAACACAACTGGTTTTGTGCTTTTACCGCCAGTCAAAACTGAACTTGGCACTACAGTTGCCATTAACAATCAAACAGATCAGCTAAGGAATAACAATACCTGCACTGTAAAAAGTGACGCGTTGATCAAGAAAACTGATGTTAACACTGTTATCCCAAATAAATTTATTATTTTGTTGCATAACAGCATCAGCTCGATGAAACCAAAGGTAAACGAAAGTGGTTCCTTTGTGCCCTGTAACAATGAAACTGTGTTGCCGAATGAAGCTGGCTCTCAAAATGCCAACCAGATGGCTCTATTAATGCACAATGAAAATGAAAACGATCTTTTGGCGGAAATGGTGCAAACAAAGCAATATGTATTTGGACAAAGTAACGGAAACATTGTACAAGAGAAAAAAACAACTGAAAATAATGGATATGATAAGGCATACAATACACAAAAAAAGAAACCACAGATGAAAACCTCTATCCCTATCGCAAATATGCACTTGGTATTAACAAAGAAACAATGTAATATGGAAAATAAGAGCACTAAAACGGTTGATCTATTAAGTAACGTAAAAGTACCTATAAAGAGAACCGCAACTTGCCGTGTCGACATGGTTAAAAACACAGATTTGTCAAAGAAAAATAAGATAAGCCATGTTGTTCCTAATAAGGCACAAACTAAAACACCGAGTAAACCACCAAAAACATCAAAAACTGTCAATGTTTTATCTAAAAAGATGCAACCAAGTGTGCAAATTAAAACTAAAGCTGACAATTCATTTTTTAGCAAGTTACAACCAATATCACCAAAGAAAACTGAAACTGACAAGACTACGCGACCAAGAGCTTCGAAGAAATCACAAACAGGCAATTCTTCATTTAGCAAAATGCCACAAACATCGTCTCACAATGATGAAATTAGCAGTTCCTCGGCAAATAACATGAGTTTATCGCCTAAAAAACTTGATACGGACTGGGAAGTAGGCAAAAATAAGCAATTAGATTTGCCAAAGATAGTCGACACGGATATTAAGCAAGAGCCAACTGATATGATAACTGATCATATAGAGACATATGATCCATTTGAAGTACCAATTCCAGTTTCAATGATACCACTACCAGATGATTTGGATCCATCTGATACAAATACTATACCTTCGGTAGCAGCAAATGAAACTTGTGAGACATCAGTGGATTTACCACCTTCAGAGTTGGCTCAAAGACTGCCAATGAAACATAAGGCTGGATCATCTGCGATGTCTAGTGTACCACTGAAGAAGAGACATTACCAAGTTTTAGATATTTAAGTTTATATTCAACTAGCTTAAGGTGCGTAAAAATTAAGCGCGGCAGCCGCGCGAGCCAATGTTCGACCAGAGTTAACGTTCATGTGCCGCGCGAGCCAATATGTAGATACAAATTTAGTTGGACGTGACAGCCGCGCGCGGCAGGCGATCGCTTTACGAACAGACCACGGCGGATAGTCAGACCAGTTCACTCTTGTGATTTTCTTACTGATTTCTACCCACGCATCATACCTCAGCGATTAATTGTGGTATTGGGAGGATTTGCTGTTCCACAAAAATTCTTTAGTGCTATACAATTGTATTAGGAAACGGCACTTTTCGTTGTCCATTTTTACGTATTCACCGCGCGAGCCAAATCATCAAAACTACAACCGTCCCAACTGCGCGCGAGCGAACAACTGAAGCTCCTTTGATGCGGTCTCAAAAACTGACAGTGAGCGGATCGCCCCGCGGCACGTTCGAGCGCGGCAATGTTCGCGTCGCCGCGCGCGGCGATCCCGTCTACATAAAGCGCGGCCGCCGCGCGCGCCAATGTTCGATGGTTTGCCGCACTTAATTTATACGCGGCTTTACGGTAATGACATGGGTAAGAAAGAAGTGAGTACTGAGATGACGAGTGACAGAGGGAAATGGAAGAAGATCACATGTTGTGCCGACCCCACATAACGTGGGATAAAGGCAGGAAGATGATGATTCAACCAGCTTACGGTTACGCCCGCGTGATACCTTACCTCTTCTTTCACAGCTCATAAAAAATCCCATACTAACTTTGACACCCCATTTGACCTCTTTTTGAAGGTTATATTGAAAAATCCTGGAACACGTATCCAATCATTTTGCATTTATAGTACATAACAAAGTTTCATGAAAATCTGTCCACGCTTCAAAAGTTTCATACTAAAGTTTTCACCCTTTTAAGGGTGGAATTTCCAAAAATCCCGCCTTAGTCGATGGTTTTCTTATAAAAGGAAGCCACCTTCCAAACAGCTGTCTAGCTTTAGCGGTTTCGGCTCGACGATGATGAATCAGCAAGTCAGGTTAAGCTCTTATATAGAATACAGGATCTTGTACAGATACACATCCCTATTTTCGAAAACGAAGTGAGGGTAGCTATAAATAATACTGCCCCGCTTCGCAGAGGCGCTTAGCTCCTGTACTCCAGTCATCCCGTGACCACGACAGTGTGTAAACCTGTCGAAACGTCGGGAAAAATAGGTAAACAAAACGCGATAAATACCCGTTTAATGCTTATAATGATCTCTTAAATAGGTATAGATTATGTTATTCCATTAATTTTATTATTACAAGATGTTATTCGCTGTTGTGAACACTAATGTTAAGATAAGTAGGATTTATTTTGCAGTGACTCTCTAGTTAGTCAAACAGTGATGGAGTTAACTCTTTATTATTATATTTTGGTATCGGCTTCTTTTTGGTACCACTTTGTACATCGCCAGTGGCCACTCACAGGCTGAAGAGTTAGCACATAAACTTAGCACATACCAAATTATCTACTATACATGAGTGTAAGTAATATAAAAAATAGTGCGAGGAGTCCCTCCGCGCGGAAGAAGTGAAACTTCTCGTTGTTAACGTTCGCGCTGGCTGTAACTGTAAAGGCGCCTATCCATTTGAGGCAGACTCAGGGCGAGGCAGCCGCTCGACCCGAGGCCGCACAAGTGGAGACGCTGCCTCAACCCGAGGCACGCCGCGCCATGAAGCAAATTCGTTGCCGCAGGCCGAGCCATATTTTGTCCGTTTTTTTGGCGCGCTAAAAGAAACCTCACTCCGAGCCGTGCACTTGGTGGAGACGGGCGTGTCGCCACAGGTCGCAATGGACAACGAAACTGCAGTTAAATTAATAAACACTGGTTTCGGATCAAGGTGAGGCGACATGCCTCACCTTGATCCGTAACGTGCCTCGAGCCTTATGCCTCGGAGTGAGCAGCCTCGGTTTGCTTCAAGTCGAGGCTGCTCGGCCTGAGGCTGTTCTAATGGGTACGCAACGCACGTTAACAGGTATACAACGCGCATGCGTTCGAGCGCCACGCATTCACTCTCGCTCTGTCTCTTTCATACCCCCACCATCGTAGCGTTAAACGTTTAACGCAAGCTTGTTGGAAGTCGCATTAGAAGTTTCACTTCAATATCGGTGTTAGATTTACTTATGTGTTAGAACTGTCAAGATGTATAAATATTTTCAATTTACTCACTATAGTATTTACTAGGGTTATTCTCCTTGAAAGTTATGTTTTCTATTTTGTTAATGTTTGTTTTATTAAAATTGTTGCTGTAAGTAAATACTTACTTGATTAATAAAGGTTTCCTCTTATTATAGCATTTCGTACCTAACCTTTAAAATTTACCATATAATATTATTATGTATAATCCTAATCATATATTCTTATATAATATATATATTTTTGTATTACTCTTAATATAATTTTTTATTATAGTCTTGTCAAATATTATGACAATTTTATCTAGTCATAGTTAGTAAGTACCTAGTTATACATTGTACTCAATACTATTTATGTAGCTTAAATAGCTGTCAGATAAATTTTATTCGGTTGTCAATTTTAAAAAGTAAGTACATATTATTTAATCCCGCCTATTTCATAGCATCTGTGTCGATTATGATTATTAAATGTACTACCGTAGAATCTGTATTTTTATTTCATTGTATTTGATTAACTCTAGCTTTCTGCAAATTAGGCTTTTATAAATTTTCTAGACATATTTCCGTTAAACTTTATCGTCAACACACAGCTATACTTACATGACTTACACTTACTTTATATACTTACATGACGTAACGCTCTAATGGTATGCTCAATCTGTCTTTTTGAGACTAGCGGTTGTCAGTTTGAGAGCTTGTGGTCTCATTACCCACTGTAGGTCGAGTACCTACATCTAGTTGCTTGTAATACCGGTGATTAGCACCGAGAAAGTACAAAGGTCCACAACCTGAGAACAGAAAACTTACGAGCTAGACTTACGATATATATAAATAAATATCCCGAATAGTGTAAAATCTATATGAAGAGTTAAACGTCAACTTAATGAGCGTAAAACTTGCGAGTGTGCGCAAGTTGGCACCTTCCGATTTTACTTATTTTTTTTGTTGTCATTTGAGTGATGAGTTTAGAGTAAAAAATATTAATATGTGAAAATATTTAGTGTTTTTATAAAGTAAAGATATATAGCATATTTATAACAGAGTTACTTTATCATCTTTATCATGGCCGCCATTTTGAACCAAGCGTGGTGATTCATAACCCTCCAATTTTGGAGGAAGCCTTGTCCAGCAGTGGATATTATAAAATAGTTTCATATTCATAGGGATTCATTTAAAAAGTTGGTCAACATGTCTGACTGTAAAAAATCTTTTCAGGAAGTGGATCACAAGCAGCTCCGTCTAGTACTGAAACTGGACATGAAATAATCAAATCCCAGCGAGGAAATTCAGTACTAATTTATGCAGGATATAAATATAACAAAGACCGAAAAAATAAAGACGGTTCATGTATTTGGAGGTGTTCGAAGAGAACTATATGCAATGCAAGACTAATTATTGCTAGCAATAACTGCATCAAACGAGATGACAAACACGACTGTGAGCCTGATTTTGTGTTAAATTAATCAGAGATTAACTTTAATTAGAAAATTTAATAAGCGGGAAAATAAACGGTTTTATATATTTGACTTTTGTGGTTTTGTTTTGTATAAGTCAAGCATGTCACGTCAAATAAATATATTTTACGATGCCCGATACCCGCCCGATCCCTTTCGTCGTCATACCCCTCTCCTGTGCCCGCACGGGCGACCAAGGACTGAGTTAATAGAGAGAGAATGAGAGATAAACAAGTTTTTTTCTTTCTCTCTATATAGTCTTTATATGACTGAGGGTCTACCATGAGTTTTCACAATCTACACTCGCTAGCGACTGTAGTTAAAAAAATGTATGAAAACTTGGTACAGCGCTCCTAGCGGATAGTTGGGTACTAAAGCCTCACGTAGCTAACTATCCTACGTCACAGCGTGCTACAGCGACTGTAGTTTGCGCTTCATTAATTTGCTTAGAATTTGGTACCATGAGTAACAATTTTGACAGATGTCACAGTAACGTACTATTACTACTGTAGTAACGTCAGCCGATCGAAATGTGACAACTCATGGTAGACGTACTGTACTATAAATGTGTGCGCGTGTTGACGACAAAAAAATAGGTAAAGTCGAAAGGTGCCAACTCGCGCGCACCTACGATTTTGACGCTCGCGAGGTCACGAATAACTATCCGAATGGTCTGTTGAAAATGATGTTGAGTATTTAAGAGGTTTCATTAGACATATGTTTTCCCAGGTGTTCCTTACCAGTATATAGAGTCTCGACGCGGTAAGCAGCTTATACTACTCCAGGGGTACACCTTCTGGCGCCACTCGACGTACCGTTGGAAGTGTAGCTCCTCCCTCAGCATGAAGTGTCCAGCGAAGTTGTTTATGAAGAATGGAGTTATTCTCAACTTCCATCTCATGCACGTTCATGACCCCCCTAACCTCGGTCCGACAGCTCAAAACTTACAAAGATCATATCAGATATTTTAAGGGATGCGAACAGCGTTGCCAACTCTACGTCTTTTTACGTAGATCTACGTACTTTAGGCCTTTCCTGCAAACCTACGAACTTCAGTCCCAGAATCTACGTATTTTCTATAAAATTGTACAATTTTGTAAAATAACATTCATTATGCTGAATGGGCATAATTTCCCTTTCATTCGCAAAAAAAAAGGCGATTCGTCTCAAGTGTTTCCTTTATTGGCCCTATTTGCACAAATTTTTTTAACATTACCACATAGCGTGCCAATGTCGAGCGGCTGTTTTCTGCTATCAATTTGATGAAAACTAATATCAGAAATAGACTTCTACTAGACATTCTACTGAAACGCTAACAAGCTTACTTTTCACGAAAAGTGGCTTAAAAAAAAACCGCGTACCTTCACAAGAACATATTAAAAATTTTAATAAATTTATGTATAAATTTAATTTGCCTAAAAATGAATAAATTGTATAACAAAACACTCATTTTGTTCAGTTTTACCTACCCTACCCTCTTCATTTCACTCTGAAAAAAAGTTCGTACATCTACGAACTTTACATACGCAAATTTAACTAATTCTACGTAAATACCTAATGTGGTCTACGCCTTTTTCAAAATCCGAGTTGGCAACACTGGATGCGAAAGAAATAATAATCTATAACAACATAGAGGGAAATGGAAGAAATAATGTTGATCAAGAAGATGATGATAGAACATACAATAGAAAATCCTACTAATATTATAAACGTGAAAGTTTGTAAGAATGTATGGATGGATGGATGTATGTTTGTTGCTCTTTCACGCTAAAACGGCTGAACAGATCTGAATGAAATTTGGCACAGATATAGATTATGGTCTGGAATAACACATAGGCTACATTTTATCCCGAAAAAATGTACGGTTCCCGTGGGATAGCGATGTTTTTGTTATTTGAGGTATCACGTGGGCGAAGCCGCGGGCGGAAGCTAGTCGTTTATAATATTAGTAGGATCCCACAAATTCTATAGTACCTAGAGCTGATATGTCTCATATCTTGTGCCATGACATTGTTACAGGATTAAGACAAGTTCAATTTAAATAATTCATCGGAGTTCGTGAAATGGAATAACAGTCTTTACCTATATAGAAACAAAGAGGCAATCTCTATGCCCGTTCTTCGGTCATTGAGCTTTATTTTGGTGTTATTTTATGAGTAGGTAATAAATAATATATAAGAAATCAAAGTCAAAAAAAAACATAATAGGTAATGTTATCAAAGTGTTCTAGTTTTAAGATCGGACCTTTTTAAATAAACCTTTATTGAGTAACTGCTTACTTAAGTTCGTATTTTTAGTAGTTTACCTATGAAAGTAGTACCTATACGTTTATTAAAATTTCCCAAAAATTGTACAGCCTAATGTATTAAGTCTATCATTTAATTTTATTAATAGAACTAGGTAGTAGGTACATAATGATTGAAACTTTGCGAGCCAGGCTACCGAATACTTATATGTAGGTATAAACTGGGCTATATGTGCCTTATTGATTTAGAATAGGTAATGAATAGGTAGGTACTGTACAAAACATAGGAGGTAAGGCTGTCATTTGCAGTTATTTATTAGGAAATAGGATCGCTGCTGTATTATTTTACATGAAATATCATTTAGGTACCTACATAGGTATGTGTTTTGTTTATGCCTAAACTTCGTATCTAGTCTATGACATAGACCTTTATCTAGACCCTAACATTATATCTAGTCATTTCAGTAAACACTAGTTTTATTATTAAGCAATGTTTAAGGTTTCGTTTTTATTTATTTATATGTGTACCTAACATGCATTACACACCACCATAGATAAATTAATATTCCCATGATACCTACCGATTTGACTATGTACCAAATTGGGTACAACCCTACACTTTACATTTTATATAGAAATTCTAATCTCCATTGCCATCGGATCCCGTGCTTTTTAGCGGAAGTTACAATGTAAGCAACCTATCTTCCGGTCTCCTTCCTTAAGTACCTACATATATATGAACAAGTCAATAAATTATGAAAAAATACCTGTGTTGTGAAGTCTGCATTGTATTTGAGCTAGGCCATACCTCTTAAGTTCCAAGCTATGTGCATTCCTAATTTTTCAGAATACTACTCTTGCGAATGAATGGCGAAATTTCACCATCCACGCACTATTAGCGAAAGATCGTTACCTAGATCTCTTCCGTGTAACGGAACGTAAAAGCAAATGCTTGCTTGACATTGACATTTGACAGTAGACATTATCGAAATGTCAAATCAAATCAATCAGCTGGCATTTCTTGCATCAAATCGTGTGTGCAATCAGCAAAACAAAGATAAAATGAAACACTCTTCATTAAATAAACTAAACTAAATAGGTATTAAGATCCAATAATACTCATCCATAGTGATATAATTAGTACCAACGAATAATAGTGGAAATGTTGTTTTAAAATAGGTCATACATTTGAAATTATAACCTACCAATGTTTACAAACAAGTGATTAGTAGAAAGTTGATTAGTTATTGCAATTAATAAATAGCGGAATACTGGCAAAATTGGTGAGTTTTTTGGTCTAAGTGAGTAAGTAGATTTTCTGGCAGACCACGGTGAAGATGGAAAGACGAAATTGATGCATTAGTTAGAGGGCTTAATAAAAAATCTTAGCACAACTCATTTACTCACCTAAAATATTATGAAACAATTGCATTCTAGGAATTGCAATCAGATTATAAATGGCTTGAAGAAAAAGCTGTAGCTCCCATGCAAAAATAATTCAATCATGTACTAACACACTAAGCATACTTTTATGAAATCAAAAAGGAGTAATAACATAAACCTTATTACCTAATAAAGAATGATATCAAAATTTATCTTTGTTTAAAAATAATATCAAATCTTATAAAATTTTGACAAATACAAAATTCTAGCCGATATATCAATGATGAAGTGAAACAGACAAACAAGTTATTTATGGATAAGTTAGAAGAAGAAATTTGAAGTAAAAACTGTAATATACCCAAAAAACTTAGTATTTATGTCTTGTTTATTATTTTTTATTATTTTATTTATAGGGTGTGCACAAACAGACTGCCCAATTCATAGATTTTATATTTTATATTTTTTCTTTATACCAGAGTCAGCCTCTAACTCGAGAACTTTTGATAATTATAGATATTAAGTATGTGTAGTAAACTTGCAACATTTTATTTTGTGTAAAATTAAGTTATTATTATAATGCAATTAATTTATTAAAACTCAAGAATTTTAGGCTATAATTTAATAGAAAATAAATGTATAGATACTTAGCTAGTATTTCATTTTTACTTGCAAGGTTTTGTCTAGTGAGATTTAGTACTTTATACTTATATAATAAACAGGCTTATAGGTAAATACTTATAGTCCAGGTTACCTATAGCTATACTTGGTAATACTGATTGGCTAGCCAACGGCTTATTTGGTGCTTCACTGAAGTGTGAGAATGGTAAGTAATGGTAAATTACAACTGTCATATTATCACCAGTCTTTTCATCACCACCATTTTCTTTTCTGATCAGCCATTATGTATAATACTTAGAGTGCATTTAATCAACTTTAGTATAACTATTCTCAGAATAATGTAATATTAGTTTACTCTTTGATAACCATGATTTAAATTAAACTAAGGATAGTGTTTAAACTAGTTTGGTTGAATCCAAGCTTAGTCATTTACTGACCTTCACATTTTATATAGTCCATATTATTTATTTTCCATCCTCCATAACTCTATTCACTCGAGGAACTAACCATACAAATTCTAATTAATTTCAGTTAAGTTCATGACGTCACGAAGTGGTGAACGCCTTATCAAGCTCGGTGACTTCACTTTCACAAGGTCCCATTACAATGGAGATATATGCTACTGGGCTTGCTATACCCATGTGAGCCAGGGCTGTCCGGCCAAAGCATGCACAGAGTCCAACAAACTTTTATATGCGAAGAATGTCCACAACCATCCGCCAACAGAGTTCTTTGTTTAGAAGCTACTTGTTTTGGTTAAATAATATTGGTAGTCATTTTATATTTACGATGATTGAATAGTTAATTCTTTTTTGTTTTTTGGTGTCTGTCATAATATTTTTTACAGGGTAGCGTGCCAATACGTAATTAGCGGCTCTGATTATAAATTAGTCACTTATTATTCGTATCTTTCTAGTCTACCTCTTCCTAAATCTTTGTCTCCTCTTACGAGGCTCAGGGTATCTCGAGATAGTGACATAATAAAAATTATCTCTCACTTTCTCTACATATCTCTCTAGGTCTACTTCTCTGTCTAGCTCTCTTCAATAATTCCATCTCCCATTATCTACCTTTACAATTGTATTAGTCTTTACTGGACCTCGTTTTCTATTTCACCTATTTTCTTACGTTTAATGTAACTTATATCTAGAGGTTAACCTATACCTACATGTTTTTTAAGAGCCTTAAAAAAGCTCACCCTTTGGTGGGCTTTTTGTATTGTTAATGGTTACCAAAAACCTTATTACTTAACCTGAAGTTATCTTCGCATTTACATAATAAATAATGTATATAGATATATTTTATCTTCCATATATCGTAGGGAAAGATTATAAAATATATTTTTGCTATAAACATGTGTTCAAAAGTTTACGGTTCTTTTGACCTTTGAACAAATTACTTATGCGATTTTAGTTTTGATATTAGCGTAAAACTGTGCTATACTGTTATATTTTTTATTCAGCCTCCTTATTTCTTATATTTAGTTATCATAGGTGCTAATATTGTGATAAAACCATCAGTGATCTCTACCTACATGTATATTCTTGCCAATACCTACTTGTTTAATTAAGTACAGAATAGTAGCATATTTTTCAGTATTATGCACTTGTGTTCCAATGCTCTCTATTTTTAGTAAAATATATTGATTTACATGTGATTGTTTTCATTGATAAAAGTAATCTAAGGCGTATCTACATATTGAGTTGTTATTCAATAAAAATCTATTTTTTTCGTGTCACATAATGATTATACTGATAGATCAGGTGGTAGATCTGTTCTTTAGTTATGTTAACATAATACGTTACCGCTTGTGTATTATTCGTTATTTTAATATTTAGATGTCTGCTTATAACTACGGAGGATTGTTATACGCTCTCCCTCAATATCGTGTCTCGACAAGGATATAGCTAACTAAAGATTTGATTGCAGGGTTAATGAAAAAAAATAGAAGCGTCAAAGGTCTGGACGGGGCTTTCTTCACACAATCTCTCAGAGGGAAACCTTTGATCGTATACAACCATTACTCCTATTGCAAGCATTCCGTACGGAACGGCATCTCAAGATGGACCTGTTCAACCCACTCGTACAAATGTTGCAAAGCCGTGGTGAAGACGAAGGGATCTCACATCATCGAAGTGAAGGGTAGTCATAATCACGATGCGTCGGACCTGCTCATCAATAGAGGGAAACCTATGTATTACAGCTCTTTGTCGGAAATCATTTTAGATAAGACCTGTGATTCGATATTGCCTTACTAAGGGCGCTGATAGATTTTGACATTAAGCAGCGGTCGCATTGTCGCTTCGGCCTTTCTCCTAATTGTATAAGCTGGAACTGAGGCGGTCTATCGAATGAACACATGATGATTTTTCATCACTAAGCTATAGATAATAATTAAGTAACTATGCAATTGAGTATTAAGGTAAGAATTTATATAGGTACCTGAGTCTTTCCTTGTAGCGACAAATGGTTTTTATTAAGCCGCTTCCATCTTCTGTCTTCCTGTAAATTTTTAACGTCAATGTTTGTAAAAACAATTCCTATATATAGACGCTTCTAGTTGTCGGTTTTTTGTGCGGTTTTCACTGGCCTGTGATTTGGGTTGGTAGTTATTACAGCGATTCCCAACTACTATAGTGAGTAACTGATACAGTTTACATAATTAGTCTCTGGATGACCGAGCTTTGCTCGGCTTTTTTTGGTAAACGTTTTCTATAACTGAAATCTAGCTAGATCAATTCCCCCTGCATATTAAATTTCATGAAAACCGTTGGAGCCGTTTCCGAGACAAGAATTGCTCGTTTAAAGGTTTAAAGGTATAAATTATATATCAAGTGGCAAAATGTTTGTGAACGTATTATACATCTAAGTTCGATTATGAAAAATAAGATAAGGTATCTAGGGCTTCGTAGTTCTGTTCGTTCGTAGTGATGTATGTAGAGTACTCTTGCCATGTAGATTTAGAAAATATGTTAGGCCAATCTCTGTAGACGTTTTAACTTGTATACTTGTAATGTGTTTTAAATAATATTGAATAATCGACAATTGTTCTTTCAACACTCTACTCTTGCTTTGTATATAGGTATCTTAGCGTTATAAGTAGTTGCATCAATTGTACGTTAATATTTTACGGGATTTTATGATGTAGCTACAATGGTGGTGATACTGATGTTTGGTCGGACTAACTAATATTTCCTAAACATAAACTAATACATAATATAATACATAATATTAATAAATCATCTTAGAATTATGAATTTTTAATTTTTTAAATATTCTACAGCAAAACCTATTAAGTAGTTACGTTATTATTAGGTATTTTCTTATTTTGCCGGGACATGTTTCAATTATCTTTTTTTATACATAGGTTGAGACTGTAGGATCATATCATATTAGTTGTAAGTGAATATTATTAATGTGTGTTAAGCAATGATGTACGATATTTAAGTACAATAGTCAACAATAGTCAGTCATGACTGACTATGACTGACTATTATACTTAAATATTTGTTTTAATGCGTGTGTGTGACGTAGTGTGACTAGTAGCTATCTTATCTCGAAAAATATTGCCTAGTCTCCATGTTTCTAGTCCCAGTCATCTAGGAAATAAGTACTTAGTATTTTTATACGCATTATGTACTTAGAACTAAAGTGTTTTCCAAACATTTTCATGTAATCAAATCGAAAACTTCGTTTTAGTATTATCTGTATCTAGTTGCATTTAATAAGATAGCTAATTGTAGTATTTCAATAAACATTTATGAGCCAATAAATGCACTTTCTTTTTATGAAATCTTTGTTGAGGAAAGAAAAAAGAAAGAGAAAATGAGACAATGGGTGCACGGGTCGCGGGCCAAAAAAAATAGTTCCTGAAATGCGACTTCCGCTTTTAACATCCAACGATAAAATGAAGTGATAACGAAATAATGTAGTAATTAAACAAAGCACAATGTAAAAATAAACATTTTTTTTCATTTAAGTACCTTTAATTCAAGTAAGTATGTACCTTTCAAAGACTATTTTCCTGAAATCAAATGTGGAGTGGCCACTAGCATATTTTGTCTGAATAAATGGATTTCCCTGAAACACGTTTAATACTAAGTACCCATCTAGTTTATTACAGAAATGTTGCCAAAAAAATGTAAGACTTTTATATATTTTTCCTTTTACAGGTTGTGATAATATAAAAATAAATCGACATTCTTCAACGTCTCTCAATGTCCGTCAATGCCCTGTGTGTAAGGACTTCTCATCTGGCTTCCATTACGGCATCTATACTTGCGAGTCCTGCAAATCCTTCTTCAAAAGGTCTATCATGATGAAGAAGGCCCAGGATTACAATTGCGTCAGGGGTAATGGTAGCTGTACCGTCAATTTGAAAAGACGCACTTCTTGTAGGTACTGCAGGTATATGAAATGTTTGGAAGCTGGTATGTTGCCGACCAAAGTTAGAAATTGAATGGATGTTCTTTGAACTAAAATACACTTCGTATCGAAAAATCCGAGTCATCCCTCCATTTTTCATTAACATGACGATTTACTAAAACTATTACATAGTAACTACTAAAATTTAGAATAATAGCATGTTATAAACTACCCTAATGAATGGTGCTTTTTGTTTTTTTCAGTCATCTCTAGTTTTTTTTTTTTTTTTTTTTTTTTTTTAATCTAGAGATGACTCTAGATTTTAGTAACTATGTAATCAATACATCACTTTAGATGTGGCTGGATTTTTGTGGATTTTTGTAGTTTGATAATCGATCACGTAAACCTATATTTACCTAACATTACTTGCGAACGATTCAATAATTTAAATTTGACTACAAATCTATATACGAGTAAGTAACTTGTACTTATTTTGACTTAATTCCGCGAAGATTTCGTTCAAAATGTCGTTATCGTCTTACGGGGTAGATGGCCTGATAACAAAATAATGGTCCAATAAATTAGGCAAGTAACAAAATGACAAAGATATTCAAATTTTAATATGTCCATTACTTATATTAAGTATAATATATTAAGGTACAATGAGTAATAAATAATCAAAACTTTTGACAAACTTAGACAGTTTGGCCTAAAATGTGGACACTGAAATTAATCTTAAATTATATTTTAAACTTAATAAAATAATAACGTCAATGGGCTCACAAGTTTCAACTTCCAAGTGTTTATTTACATAAATAATTTAAAATGTTTGATCAAAAGACTACCTTTAGTTATACACTAGATAATAATGATGACGCAAATAAATAATAACTAGAAATAGTACCATATTTAGTTAATGAATTACTTAATAGTCTAAGAATATGTTTTATCCAGAATGGATTTGTTCATTAGTGTACGGTTTTATTACTTAAAATAATTTGAATATATCGATTTATATATGATATTTTTTTTAATTTATCAACTTAAAACTTCAAACTAGGTACTTATAGAGAAGTTATTAATGTTAATAGGGTGAGTTGAAGATAAAATAAATTTAATCGACATTGGTTTTTGAAGATACATTTTTTAAATAATTTTCAGGTGTTACAGGTAGCCTTATACCCCAGTACAGTTGGTCCCGCCTCGGCAATGCCATCATAATACTAGGAGAACATAGATTCAAGAAGCGATCGAATCGTCTCAACCAAAAGCAAGAGGTGCATTGGGTGTGCAACAAGTGCGATAAAGGGTGTAAAGCCAAGCTTACAACCCTCAACGATGCTATTGTCAAAATGTACAATGTTCATGATCATAAAAGTTATTCGAAAAAACTTAAAATACCAATTTAAAATATGATCACGACTGTAATCCCCGGGCTCGGTAGATATCTTCCTCAGATCTTTAGTTACTTTGATATTTTTTGAGGATATCTAAAGAGGGTAGTCAGATGCACGTCCAAACATGGCATTTGGTACATGCCCACATTTTGCACAGTAGTTAGTATTCCGTACGTGACAGGTTGCAAGCCCACCAGGTGATGTAATGACTTATTGATTCAACAATTAGGGGCTATATTGCGTTTATTTTTATTGTTATGCCGACGTTTCGACAGTACCGTTTTAGAACCGTATTAAAACGTATAATAATAAAATTAAACATGATATTATTATAGGTTAATATTAAACATGTGTGGATAATCGCGAAATTTTATGATAGGAAATAACAGATACTAGTTGACCCAACGAACTTCGTACCGCCTATGAGTCAATGAATGTTTGCAGTTACGAAGCCCATGAACATTTTGTATGGAAAATCGAGGGAAAATGTTTTTCTTTTATTTATTTTTTTCGACAATTCTTCTATATTTTTAATAGTTATTCTGCTAAACCATGAAAATCGGTCCAGCCGTTCAAAGAGTTATAAGAGTTCGAACAACTCGACTTTGTTTTATTATATTAAAAAGATATGTATATGTATACCTACTAAATTTTATGTGTAGCGAGCAATTGTTTGGTTCTTTACAAGATTTTTTTTGATTTCGCTAAATGTTTAAAAAAATAACTTAACTAACTGTTTAATTTATTACTAGTTAGTATTTTTACTACACTACTAAAATCATATAGGTGAGCTTAATACGAATATGACGCCTGCTTTTATAAAAAATAAACAAAAAAAATTTAAGAAATTCTAAAAGGATTTAGTCTTTAGCATAATACACCGTGACAATACAATGTTGTTCAATGTATATGGTTGGAATATTGGTATTATAATATATTAAGTACTAGCTTTAGCCAACAACTTCACCGCGTGAAATTTTTTAGGATTCTTAGTTTGCACTTACCTTTCATCCCTTATTTCAACCCCTACAAGCATTTTTCGCGATAAAAGGTAGCCTATGTCCTTTATCGAGCTTTAATCTTTGTACTTACAAAATTTCACCAAAATCGGTTCAGCGGTTTAAGCGTGAAAGCGCAACAAACAGACAATTTCGCACTTATAATACTTGTATGGATTTGGTAATATGTAATTTGAAACTCACTACTCTTTATAGAAATAACTTTTGTTTTTTATAGATATAACTAGTTACTGCCTACGGCTTCACTCCCTTGGTACCTTGAGAATCTATCCCACGGGAACCTTACATTTTTCCGGGATAAAAAGTAGCCTATGTGCTACTCCAGATCTACATCTTTGCCAAATTTCAATCAGATACGTTCAGCCGTTTCAGTGTGAAAGAGTAACAAAAATACATCCATACATTCTTAAAAACTTTCGCGTTAATAATATTAGTAGGATGTTTTCGAGTAAAATTAAGTTGGTCTATGTATGTAACATTCCACTTTTTAGAATAATATAGCATCAATGACACAATTATAAATAATATGTATGTATAATACTAGTATAATATATATATATATATATATATATATATATATATATATATATATATATATATATATATATTATGTATGTAAGTACATATAATAATAGGTGTAGGTAAAGCTATAGCAATACACCATAGTCTCAAGCTATGTAAAATGTGTCTGAAATATCATATTCTAAAATAATAGAGTAAGTAAATTTTGTAAAAGACGTTTTATATTATAAAGTGTACATTTTTATTACAATATATGATTATGGCTAACATATTAAGATATTAAATATTATATACCTAAATATAATGAACGGGTCTTTCTTAGGTAGATGGAAAGTTTTTTTAATAAATGCTTATAATCATTTGACGTTTTTTTTTCTAAATGGTATCACTACCCTTTCATTCGAGTATATATAAAATGACAAGTAGGTTTAGTTAGAAACATAAAAAAAGATCGACGTAATATGTATGTAGGTACCTATGTACTTTTAATTCTTTAAATACTAGCTGATCTGACAGAATCTGCCCAAATTACATAAATACATGAAATCACGACTCTTTCCCGACGGGGTAGGCAGAGACCACGGATCTCCACTTACTACGATCCTGACATACCTACCTCTTTTGCTTCATTCGCTTTCATTACATTCTTCATACATGCGCGTCGGTTTTGCCCTAATTACAATAGATAAACCGCATAGAAAAAAGTACTTTTAGTTTTTGGGTTCCGTATCCAAAGGGTAAAATGAGGACCCTATTACTAAGACTCCGCTGTCCGTCCGTCTGTCCGGCTGTCACCAGGCTGTATCTCATGAAATGTGATGTTGAGACAGTTGAAATTTTCACGGATGATGTATTTCTGTTGCCGCTATAACAACAAATACTAAAAAAGAATAAAATAAATATTGTAAGAGCTCCCATACACCAAACGTGTTTTTTTTGCCGTTTGTTGTTGAGTTGGCCGGTTTTTTATTTTCAAATTTTCCAGGTCATAGGTTACTTATAGGTACTTATCAAATTTTTCTTTCTCTAGAAACCTTATTAAAACCGCATTTTTTAGTGTTCGTGATTGCCCAATCACGAACACTAAAAATACGTTTTTTATTTCATCGATGTAATAAAATGTGTTTTGATTTCAGATCCAATAGCAAATCGATTTGATTATTTTAATAGCTGTTTCGAAATGGACAGTTCCAGTAGCTCATCAAGCGAAGAAACCGAACTAGATAAATCACCCATCAAGAAAAGCAAGCGAAGTCAAAATTCGGTTAGATATAAACGAAGTGTACAAAATGTTTTAAAGTATAGCGGAAAAGAGTATACTGACCCGTCAGGGAGGGTAGTCAGTGCCAAAGCTGTGAAAGATGTATCGTGTAAATGCTATTACAAATGTAGTTCAAAAGTATCTTACGCAGAAAGGCAGATAATGCTGCAGCAATTTTGGACTCTGGGGTCCCACAAGGCGAAATGGGAGTTTTTAAACAAGCGTGTTAAACGAATACCAAAAAAACGTTCTCGCGTAGGATCCAGCAATATACGAAAATACACGCTAGTGTACACTTTGTTGCACGAAAACCAACCTGTCCAAGTATGCAAGAAATTTTTTTTGAATACGTTCTGTATATCAAGTAAACTAGTAACTACGTCTATCAATAAATTTACCCCAGAAGGATTAACAGAGCAAGATAGAAGAGTTACTAAAACGCAGAAAATGAAAACACGATCGAAAAAATTTAGCCAAACAACAAAAATACTAGGTAAATAAGTAGTATACCTAAAGATAACTTAATATTCAATAATTATAATAATATTACATACCTACCTACTTTAAAAAAATATTACTTATACAAAAAAAACAATTGACATGGGGCCTAACCACGAATTCATAATACATTACCGAATTAGTATTACATTGTTATTTCGTACCATGACCTATGCAAATTGTATGGAAGTAGTGACGTTTCTATAATGGAATCGTTACGGAATCGTTCTGAAAGACTTCGTGGTAAGGCCCCTGGACCTCACCAAAGCGGGTTATGACCCAGAAAGGATTTTTATAGCTTGTAACAATAATTGGTCCAAGATTTTCGTAGGAGCTGCCTAGTGTAACTGTGGCGTTGGCCAGCTCTAGTCAAAACATCGGGTTTGAGTCCCGTTCGAAAATTTGGAATCGCATATAAAGTTTGAAAATATTTAAGTACTTACCTACATTAATATCTAATATAATATACAATCTGATATTATAATGTTGTTTTAAGTGTGTTAAGGATTAATAATGCAATCTGAAATAAATGAATAATAATAACTAAAATCTGTTTCTATCTATTACCTACCTAACTTCTAAACCTACTTATACCTATACCTACTATTCTTGACTTCGAGTGTAAGGGTCAATTTATACTAGCGCAGAGTCGAAGCGCATCGAAGCGTCTATCCAAAACTGAACCTAACAAATTCAACCTTAACTCCACAGCGTAACGCTCACATTACTTCTGAGATTTGAAAAAGACGCGCGCATTCTTCGGAATTCGCGCGTCTGCGCGTGACCAACGCTGATTGGTGCGCGCGCATTCTCGCGTATCCGTGCGCCCACTAGCGAACCTACGCGTCATCAGTCGGAAATTGGCCTGCGTCGGTGTTGAATGTGTTGATCACGATGGACTCGTATTGTATTGGGCGCGTATTCGTGCGGCTTAGCTTTAGTTATAAAGAATTTGACGCTTCCATGCGCTTCGACTCTGCGCTAGTATACATTGACCCTTAGTTAAATTTAAATATTGGCTTAAAATAAAACAATTGAGTATTGGTCTTTTTGGAAATTTTTATTCATCAACATAAGGTTTATAGACAGGCACATAACCATTCTGGCGAAATGGCAATATAATATAATTATGACAATAGTAGATTACAAACTAAAGCTCCTTGAATAGTTGATACCTATCTAATAGTTGCATATTTAAAATTTAACTCTTAACTACTAAATAACATGATAATTAATCCAAGTTTTAAAACATATTTATAATGTATGTTAATCGCAATTAGATTGTGTGAATTTATACCATTAATGTAACTAGGTACCTTATACAGATTAGGTTTCCATGTTAGACACTATATGAATAGGTACATATGAATAATAGTTAAACCAGAATATTTTGTCTTGAGGTTTATTAATAAACATACTAAGGCTGTGTCCCCAGTAGGCAAACTGGCGAAAAACAACAAGGCGCACGTAACTCTGCAAACTGCGTAAAGTGAGCGCAAAACTCGCAAACTGTGGACACTCCATCTCAAATATATGGAAGGGCGTACTAAACCGATACGCCGCAAACTCAGTCGGTCGCTAACAGTTTGCCTACTGGGGACACAGCCTTAGTATAATAATAACATATACATACTTACTGTAGTTACAACAACGGCTTATAAACACTATCGACTTTAATAGAGTTCGTAGGTACAAAAACATTTGGTTAAATAGTGTTTATATAATATGTAAGGAGGTAGGTACTAACACTTGCATATCACATCATGCCAAGTATATATACAAGCTCTGAATAAACACGCATGGTGCATATAATATTAATTTTGACTATTTACAAGAACAAATTAAAAGATTTGCAATGGAGTACATAGGTATACAAGATAACAATGAAAGAAAATGAAATCAATTTCTTTTATTGCGATATTGGTTAGTGACAATATTTTGACTGGTAACGTTTATTATGTTTCATTTAGTATTATTTACATTTAAAAATAGATGACATCATGGCAGTTTTATTCATGGATTTTTTTTTGCTGGAACGAGATTGATTCAGTTATAAATACCACTTCACTAATATAAAAAACACATTTCAGAATGCAAAGCGAGGCTGCAAGGAATTAAGTTAAACCCAACGGTAAGCACTACTTCCTCGCAGGCCAACTGGTGTGCACTACTAGTAGTGCCATCCTAGGGCAGGGCAATAGGTATTAGTTATTTAAATGCTCATATTTCAATGGTCAGATAACTCAAGCCATCTTTATATCTTCCGAATAAATTAGAAAAATACATGAACACGTCATTCTATTTGAAGTTAAGTTTGAAGAATTAGATAGATTGTCTTAGGAATAGAGTCAATTTTTGATTTAGATCTGGATATAATAAGGTCGCTTTAAACGTTACACATTATTTTTTAATAAGTATTTTACCCGATTAATATCTTAGAATGGTTGCCTGTTTTACTGTAACTATAGAAACGCCTTATAATTAAACCTCAGTTATCTTCAACTTAACGTAAAATAAAAGATTTCTATTTCTATTCATAAAATAAATTTAATTTAAATACAATATGTTCAATTTAAGGTGGATTTGACCGCCTTCTGGTATAACTATTCTCAGAATAACGTAAAATCAAGTAAAATGTTAGTCTTCAATAAGTAATGATTTACTCTGGGATAGTGCTTAAACTAGTTGATCGAATCCGCTCTTAATAAAACTCTTAATGAACTAAGTAACAAAGGAACTAATAATTCTATTGTGTTTCACAGGAAATCGGTGAAGTCGTCCGCCTTTTTAATAAGGGTCGAAAAATTTCCCTCTATGGTGGCCATCGGTACCATTTGTTGCGGACTTACAAAAATGGTACTTCCATAATGAGATGTTCTAAATACCGTAAAACAAATTGTCGGGGAAGCATCACAGTTCATGTAAGTGCATCTGACATTTCTGTTCTGTATTAAATTTTTCTAAGACTCAGTTTCCCTTTACAAGACTTAAAAATTTTGGTCAACCGATCATATTTTTAAGTCTATGATACTCGCATGAATACGGACATTGGCAGAATTGTGGCTTAATACACTGAGGCTAAAACAAAGAAGTGAAGTGAGAATCAGTTTGTAATTTTTATTATTTTTTCTGTTTTAGGACAGCAAAGTATTGCACTCAAAGAAGCATTCCTGCCTCACGCCTGACTCAAGAAATATTCAATTAAGAAACTGAATTGAATATGCGAATATTGAAACTCATTCTTAGTGGAACTACTCGTGTGCATAACAGTTACAGTGAAATATATCATTTTGTTTGTGTAGAACTATAAACCATCTTCGAAGAGTTTCTATTACAATTTAACAAATTAACAAATGAGTGAAAATTACAGAATAAATTGTTAAATGTAAGAAGAAAGGATATTTATTATAATATAAATCTGGCATAAATATTCGTTGTTTTATTCGATTACCTAGGCTAGGTATTAATAAGCTAGGTAGGTAAAGTCCGATAATTTATTCGATTTTGTTTATGTTGTGCCGACCTCACATAACGTGGGAAAAGGGCAGGAAGATGATAAAGATGATGATGAATGGCATCGCACAGATCCTTCAAACTAAATCTGGAGAAGGTAGCTTTTAGGTCTACATGTAAAGACAACTTTCAGTTCTTGTTGTATTAATACTATGTCCTTATTTTTAACTTGGTGGATGATTATGCCGGTTCTGTTTGTGAACGGTGGTGCGCCCGATGGTGACGACGATAGCATTGCAGTCCATGACACGGCTGTCGGCGCAAAGCCACTTCACCTTCGAAGCGCAGACAGAGTGCCGCGTGTACCAGTATCCCTTCAGCTTCATGACTCGAGCTCCGATTTTGGAGGTGCAGAATATAGGAAGGTCTGTGGAAGAGAAAGATTCTTTAATATTATTTTATATATACCTATGTATATATAAAATTGCTCGCTTTTTTGGTAAATCGTGTTAATTGTAAATTATAATATTTAAATACGAATTACTCATGAAATTTGAGAAAGAAGAAGAAGAATAACTTATTATAAAATATTATAAAATATTTTTCGATTTTAACGCCATCTATTGTCCTAGTACCTTTAGTGTAAAACAGTTTAGTTGTTGTCTAAGCTGATCTCTATACCTGTGTTGGTTACGATTGATTGGATCACTTTGATTCGATCACAACCCATACGCGTGTGATTCGATCATATATAATATAGCCCTTGTAAGGAAATGTAACAAACTTTATTGCTAGAAACAATAATAGATTGGAAGAAACACTGATAGATAAAAACTCGAATTCCTTAGAATGATAGACTTTATTGATACCTAATGTTATCATATTACACTTAAAGCTTCGTCTAGTGAAATCCTACAAAGCAGAAGCTAAACAATAAGTAATTATTGTCTAGCGTTAGCGTTATTGCACTAAAAGAATTAAGTTCATCTGTTCAAAATAAAAACTGGAAAACAGGAGTGCGTAGAAGAGCCGTTGTAACTCCATAGGCTAAACATAAAACAAAATTACCTTCTTACTATGAAAACTTATGAATCATGAATTGAAAAAAGTTGCCTAAAACCTAAAAACCAAATTGCGATTATGAAGCTCATTAGCAGTTGTAAAACAGTATCATAATTTTAATAACATCATTATTTCCCAGTTCTTGTTTTCGGTGGGGCCAAAACCAACATCCTAGCCTCCACTCTCCCAATCATCCATCATCTTAGCAGCCACTCCTTTCTTACACAAATCCTCTTTCATAGTCCATCAATTTGTTCAACAATATCCATGAATAAATTAACTAATCTATGATCCTAGATCGAATATGGCAATTATCTATATGGTAATCATTCATATACTTAGATACTTAGAAGTTACCAGAACGGCGTGTAGGAGACTAGTTTAATTAAAATTTATTTCTAATATATATTAAGTTCCTTCTACATCGTGAAATTGATTATAATCATCATCATTCGGTAACACCACTACGCAGAGTCCAGAAACTGAAATCAAAAATTACGATTATTAAGGTTACTTATTATCTAATGTTGCTTAGTTTAAAATAACAACATTCAAATCCAGTAGTCTTTAAAAGGCGGTAGCTTTACGCTATTTCTGCTTTTTTATACCATTAAGCATACTTACTGTTGATAAGTGACTGATTACTGTACAGAATAATGATTGCATCTCAAGGCAGTATTTTGTCTTATTAGTTTCACTTATTATTCAAACTTACTGTTCAGAATGTAAAGCTATTGAAGCATTAGTTTGTAAGAATCATCTGTAAGTAATAACTCTCGCGGTCTAGCATATAATCTTGGATGAGCTTGGTTTGTTTTGAGACGCTGGGTATAAGGTTTAAGAGGTTAAGCAAGGGATGTTCCCTGTTATACTTATTTTACCTTATTTTACCTGTGTTTGTCGACAGGTAAAATGAGGCCTATATCAGCCGCGACTAAAATTGAGTTGCAGATGATGATATACGGAAAACTAATAAAGAATATATTCCAGTGAACTTTTTTTTGTTCTCCATAAGAAGTCCTGAGTCCCGAGTTCCGAGTTCCGAGTTCTGAAACAAAAAAAATGTTACATACCACATTAAGCTTACCTTAGGATATAAGGGCAAATAGTATTTGTCCGCAGTCACGATTTACCACATTCGGTACCTACATAGATGGTATAAAAAAATATGTACTTAATCATAAAAATACTTAAGTAAGTACATAAATTATTTAACTTTTAATGATAAGAAGATCTGTTTAAATAAGAATAAAAATAAAATAAAATTGTATTAAATGTATAAAAATAAAAATGATTAATTATGTCCATTACATAAAGCTTTGGCAGCCATATCTACATAAATATGCTTAAAGTAAATTAAGTTTTGTATATATGTACACTTGTTAATTCCGTGATTGTATTGTTAATGACAATTTAAATAAGCTTTACAATAATTTAGATAATATTATACTAAATCTGTTTCAACTTTATTACGAGCTATCTTTTAATCAAACATCATCATTTTCGGGCTTTCTTTTTCAATCTGTATCTATAAATCATTTGTCTTATACTATCTATTGAAGGTAACTTTTGTAAAACTTCAGGAGACGTTTCAGCAAGTTGCGTTATGTGTTCTCTTATAATATGGACCGCTGGTTTTAGTGAGTTCAACACTGCATCTTTTTTGATCTTAAGGATAGCATCTCCGACTTTACGCTTAATACTCTTCATCGTATCAGGCTCGTGATTGTGTCCAGCTGATTTCTTATTAACAATAACGTGCGCTTTCATTTTCTTATCAAACTTTGTTGTAACTTTTGAACGGCAGTCGCATTTGTTATTCATCTCACAAATCCAGTAGTGTGTGTCGTTCAATACTTTGTTTCTATTAAAAGTAAATCCATCCGTATTTAGTTTTATTCCACCTCTCGATGATTTAAAGACATTACAGGAAGTTTTTGAAGTTTCTGAAAATATAAAAACATTCATTAGGTAACCGTTTGTGATAATCAGCTGACTGACTTATCGATAAAAATTACATAAGAAGGATAGCTTGTAAAATAAATAAAAATACAACAAAATATAGATAAGTACATATGTAGGTTCAATTAATTAATACAATAAACAACGTGTCGCATTGTTATCCAAAGTGAAGATAGTTACAATAACATTGTCATCTAAGTTCAGCTTTATGTGTTTTTACGTTAACTTGTTTCTGAAATGTAAAAGAGAGAAGCGAGAGGTTATTTCTCTAGTACTTATAACTTGTCAGTTTATATCAACATCCTGTCAGCCAACAAACAGTTCAGTTTGATCATGTAAGTTATCTAATTGAGGCAAAATTTCTACGATTATGTAGTAATAAGTGTTTTTATTCACTGTTTGAAAGTAATGGTATACCGCACAGATTTGTTTCTAAAGAAATATCGGGGTGGGTACTACTACTAGACTATTAGACTAGCATACTTGTCAATACCCGAGTTCGGAGTCCGGAGGTGACCAGCAACTGAAGGTGAATGGTGGATTAAAAAAAACACAGTAAGTAAAGGCAAGTATTATTTATAAATGTTAGTTGAGTACATAATCTCAACTGAACTGATAACCGCTTTTTCTTCTCGACTTAACACATGGCCGCTGGGATTAAAGGTTCTAGGGTGGAGAGTACGAATTGGCAAAAGTGTAAGTAGAAGTAAAAGTGTAAAACGGTCTCCCGTTTGAAGCACCGATGACTGACACTGTAGTGACATAGTGGTCGATGTGTCGGCTCAAAACCTTTAATCATGGCAATCTTTGGGAAAGGTCTATGTTCAGAAATGGAACGAGTAGGTACATTATGAATTCAAAACTACTAGTTCAAACCTAAGTTAGAAATCTAGGAAAGTACCTATCAAGGATGTAGAAGGGTTCAAGTTTTTGTTAAATGTTCGGCCGCTAGATGTCACTATAATCAATTTTAGATTCAACACTTTATGGCGATTGGTACTCCTAATGCCATCTGTTGAGCTTTAATGGAGTTATATTTGCTACTTTGTCCCTGCTATTTCCTGTTATGTCTCAATAGATGTCGCCACTAGGTGCCTTTGGAGTCAATCTCTGAACTAAATAATTTTGCGAAACTATCCTTCCTAATCCTAATTGGGCTCAATAATAAATAAAATGTGTTTTGTAACGTTCTATGTAATGGTTAACTTATCCATTTACCACTACATATCAATATTTTGCTTCAAGCCAAAATTGTAAGTATTATTATTTCATAAGTTTTCCAACATTAAAAAGCAAAGTCCACAAGCTCTTATAAACAATTGTGTTACGATTAGAAACGTCATATTTTAAGCTTGAAGTAACACTACTTCAATTTATTATCATCAATTTGTAAGTGTATCCTGTATATTTTATTATTGCATAGTTGTTTTGTATACGATAGTATACCCCTACCTGTAGCTACCATACCTACCCAGTACCTTTAGAGGCATTTGATTAATTACATCAATTTTAATTTCAAATGAAAACTTTATTTAGTTAGGTTGAATTTTTTTTTCATATTATACAATCTCTTTTTAACACCCAATTGTATGTCATAATCTACATAGATGTTAGAATCCTTGTAATCTTTCAATATATCTTGATATAATTGAGATAAAGACGCTCCCACGTTAACATTAGTAACGTGTCGATCTAAAATCCTAATTTTCTCGTTTTCTAAATGATTTGGTTCACAAGTATGTGTTTTTAATATCTTAACGATTTTTTTATTGTTCGTTAGCATTGATCCGGGACAAAACTTTTTATTGACACATCGCCATAAGAGATTTAATTTAATGTACTTCTGTTTGTGATACCGGTATCCGTTGTGTAGTGCGGACTCACCGCCCCTTTTCGTTTTTACAATAATAATTTCACCCTCTACGTTTTGGAAATTATCTGTAAATAGAAATAAGTTATCTTTACTTACTAATAAAATAATAAAGCAATTATGTAGATGCCCACTTACAACGGAATTCAAGAATTTAAACCCTTAAAGGGGTTAAAATTCTTTAATTCCAACTCGTATAACAATTCTACAATTACCTATGATATGAAACCCCTTAGGGGTCCAATTTTTTTTGGAAACGATACAAGAACTTCCGACAAGAACTTCTACAAAAAAAGAGCTTGGGCTATAAGAATAAATATTTATAAAGTAACATTAAATACGTTTCATAAATAACAATAGGTACAACAAAATGAATGCAACGTAAACTATTATTGTCCACTGGCCATAACACGACACGATTAGCGGTCACGACCCGCAAAACACGTACTGTCATTCTTACATTTATCTACGTACGTCATGGCTGTAGTCTTCTCGTACCACGCTCATCATGCGCTTAGTAACAATGGGCTACTAAGCCTAAATTAGTTACAGAAAAAAAATGTTTACACAATACGGCGCTCGAAGACATCAACGCATTTTGTTGTCGTGTCATAGCTTGGAGAAAACAGTGTTAGGAAGATAAAACTACGCCTTACATCGTTAAATTATAAACGGTAGCATTCAATTATTAGTACCCGAACTAAAACAACACTTTGGTATACAGCTTTGGTCTTATTCATTAAAAGCAACCTAAGTAAATAAGTCAGTCCAAATTTTAAATTAATTTTAGAAATTCTATTCAATACTTAACTGACATCAAAACTGTTCATTTACACATTTCAACATACATGTATTTTTATGATGTACAAATGAACATGAGCATTATTAAGTGATTGTTAGACGTAGTACAGATGGATGCTATCATCGTGGCATTTCGTTTGATTTTTTAACCTCAAATACTCTAAAAAGTCCGGTTCACACGTGTGAGTGTTGCATTCTTGAATAATCGTATCGTCCTTTGTAAATATGGTGGCGTAACAAAACTTAGCTCGATTGCAACAGTTCCATGCGACTGTACCTTGGTTTTTTATTCGTTTATTAAAATATCGATATCCGTTGTGTAGTGCTGATTCGGTACCACGTTTTGTTCTTATCACTATTATTTTATCGCCGTCATCTTCGTTTTCTAAAGCGGCCAAAAGTGCTGCAAATTATAATCCTTTCGTAAGAAAGTTTTTGACTATTCCGACATCCTTGGCTCATAATTTTCACTAAACGGGATATTTGTCATGATTTATATGATAATAAACGTGATAGTTCGAAAAGTTATAGTGTCGGTTCATATTTTTAACTTAAATTTAATGAAAAACCCTAAAGTTTATAGATAGCAGAAATTTAATATCATTAAATAACCTTACTTTTAACGATCACTATATACTATATCATATTGTGTACAGCGATCACAAAGTCAGAAAATCTATACTTTCAAAAAGAAATTATTAATATAACGAGAAAATATATTTTTGCGCGATTATTAGAAGTTCACAATGGAAAGTTATACCAGTAGATATATGTACATATAATGAAACGTACTTTTTTCGACTGTTTACCAATTATTATTTTTTTATATATTTCTTACGTGTGTTAATTTGTGCAGATATCTGTTTTCTACTAGGCACTTCACCGAGATCCCATTCAGACTTGCCATACTCTTCAACTATATTCTCGTATACTTCATCCAACGAAGCTGTATCGATAACTTGTGTTATACATCGATCTACAATTTCTAACCTTTCGTTCCTTCTGTGGTCTGGCCGACAAGTATGTGGTTTTAGAAGCGTGACGATTCTACCATCCTTAGTGAGCATGGTGGCGGGACATAGATGGGTCCTTCTTTTATCGCAATTCCAGGATACTCTTTTGTCTCTGCACATGCGCTTAATGTAATACCGGTAGCCGTTGTGCAAAGCACATTCTCTATATCTTTTTGTTATTAAAATCTTGATTCTACCACCATCTTGTTGTTCTGTAAATAAATACCTATGTGTAAAAGTTCAAAGCAAAACCATAATAAAAAAAACATGATTTAGACTGTAATTCCCAAGTTTGGTAGATATCTCCGCAGACCTCTAGGGACTTAGATCTTTGGGTGTATCACCATATTGAGAGATATTTAGGTAAGTGCTTACCTACATACATTCTATTTTCATATTATATTTTACCTACAATAAACTTAGCATAAGTTATCCTACTTTGCATGTAGGTAAGTGCCTGAAACGAAATGGTCAGTTTTTTTAAAGTTTCAAAAACACAAAATTTTAAATCGCTGAAAATAATAGTCATTAGGTTCGTCAAGCAACTATAATTTATTAAGGCCCAGAATACTCGTCACACTATTCCTTACGTAAAAGTTACAAAAAAAAGTTACATAGGTCCGTATATAGTAACGCGGATCTCCGCGGAATCAGACATAGCACGAAGCGAAATACCCAAATGACAAGTTAGTAGAGTGCGGCATGATAATATGGCTGCTCTGAATTATATAACGAAAACGACAATTTATAAAAGACATAAATATGTTCAAGTAAATAGCTTATTTCAAAAAAAGGGCTGGGTTGATTTTTTTTCAAATTAACTGATTTTCATTCATGTGAAATAGAAATTCAAAATATCTTACTGTTCTGGATAAATTAGGGAATTTCTGAATTTTCAGAGGTGTTTTTGACATGATTTTTAACCAAGGTTTTTAACTAATTCGTGTTTTAGCTCCGGTTGATTTATCACTTATATCCTTGAGTATCGTGTAGTTCAATTTCAATGTAATCTATTAAGCGGTAATAGAATGATTAGGGTTGCAATACTTGCAATTTTCAAAATGCTGGGCCTTAAAAGACCTATTTTTAAAAGTATTAAGATCCTTAAATTAATTACAGGTTAAAAAATAAAACCTCTTTATCACGACTGTATTCCCCAGGCTTTGTAGACATCTCCTCAGATCTGTTTAATTAGATCTTTGAGGATATCTAAGTGAGGGTAGTCAGAGGCACGTTCAAACACTTTGATACATGGCCACATTTTGCAAATTAGTTAGTATTCAAGTTATCTTATCTTTAAACGAGCAATTCTTGTATCTATATATATAAAAATGAATTGCTGTTCGTTAGTCTCGCTAAAACTCGAGAACGGCTAAACGGATTTATCTTATCTTGGTCTTGAAATTTTCGTGGAGGTCTAGGGAAGGTTTAAAAGGTAAGAAAAATTCTAATAACTGCCGGGAAAACCATAAAAATAGCCCTTTTCTATTTCCCATACAAACGTTTTCTAAATAAAATGTAGAGTCAATTTGAACTTTATTACTATTTAATAAAGTTCATATTAAATTATAATCACTCACTGTTGTCTAAGCAATGTAGAAGGCAGTACGAAGTTTGCCGGGACAGCTAGTATATGTGTATATATACATATATATATATATATATAATCTGAATCTCGGAAACGGCTCTAACGATTTTCATGAAATTTAGTATGCAGGGGGTTTCGGGGGTGATAAAATGATCTAGCTAGGTTTTATTTTTAGAAAACGTCGTTTACCAAAAAAACGAGCAAAGCTCGGTCACCCAGGTACTAATAATTACGATGACAAATTAAGATCAATTTTAATTTAAGATCTATTTTACATTATCTTGATTATTTATCGTCTACTTTGGTCGATTACTAATTAAAATAGCAAATAACATAATATACCGTTTAGCACTTCTACAATACACATAACATGCTTAATACATTTTACATCATTGTCATGTTAACATACTGCTATTATTATAATAATAATATTATCTATAAATATTATAACATGACTAAAAAACCACAAAATTGACACATTTAAGAATTCGCATCGGAAACATTTAATTGAATCGGAAGAACTGTCCAATGTAGGTTTTAGCCGTTTTTCTTAGATTTATTTATCAATTTCCATACATGAAGATACGAAGGCTTTTTCAGGCCAGCATCCTCATAATCTTTGGAAATCGCCTTCACAACTGACGGAATGGACTCTACATTAGTGCCGATCTGTGTCAACCACTTACAATCAATTTTTTTCCTTTCATTCTCTAAATGATCTTGTTTGCAAACATGCTTGTTTCGTCTTATGACTCGATTACCGTTCGTGACCATAGTGCCTCTGCATGGGGGGCGCTGTCTTCTTGCTGAGCATTGCCAGGTTATGTTCCCGTTGTTGGATCTTTTTTTATGGTACTGGTAACCATCATGCAGTGCGAGACCATGCCGATGCGACTTTATGAATGTAACCATCTCAGTGTTGCCGTCTTTATAATCTGTGAAAGAAGTTAAAGTTGTAGGTACATATAAATAAAAAACACTACAGATAGTCACATGCATAGTTTTGATCCTACACTAAGATCCACTATAATAATAAATAAATAAATAAATAAATAATGCTGGACAATCCACACAGCATCATCTAGCCCCAAAGTAAGCTACTCAAAGCTTGTGGTATGGGTACTAGATAACTGATATATTTAATACATTAGATACATAGATAGATATTTTTAGTATACATAGAAAACACCCAGACCAACGGAACAAATTTCTGCAGACCGTACGCAAATTTGTTCCCCTATCCTATCCTAAACTATCCCCTGTTGGATATCAAAATCTGCGAGTGTGATGGTACCACAATACCAGGACCTGGAAGAAATATCTGCACGACTTGCAAACATTTCTCCCGCCGCGAGAATCGAACCAGCACTTCTAGCGTCTCAGCCGGACTCTAACCTGTCTCGCCGGCAAGGTTGTCATGTTGTTGATGTATGTATATTAAAATAAACTAAGAATAAAGTGGTAACATATTGAAGTTTACTAGCTTGATGAAACAAATAAAAGTTTTTAAATATTAAAACGCAATAAGATTAAAACAGTTTATTTTTCGACATAGTACATACTAACTGTTGCAGCGCAACACTATTAACATTTCCCATCCCTAGTGGGGACGCTAGTGTTATTTCTACCCATGAAAACGATATTAAAAAATCTTTTTATTATCTTTTAAACTCTGAAGAACTGTAAGAAACAACTTGTAAAGTCAACCAAGCTGAGAAAAATGTGGGCATGTACCAAAAATCATGTTTGGACGTGACCCTTGGCTCTGTTTAGATATCCTCAAAAGATATAAGTAATTAAAGATCTGAGGATAATTATGTCTACCGAGCCTGAGGATTACAGCCGTGATCATGCTTACTTTTGTAACATAGAAAAAATTAACATTTCAGTGGCTCATCAACTTTCATAAGGTATTGGAAAATTGAAGGGTGGCGGATGAAAATGCGTGTTTGCAATCTTAATAATTTCAGCATGGTAAGTGGTGACAGTCACCTTGCATCGACCACCAGTGGCTGTGGTGTGTGTACAATGCCAGTGCTTTTTACCTCCCCCTTTTTGTCTAGATTGCATTGCGAATCTATAACCCGAAATAAGTAATATAGGCTTGCCGTGTCTTGACATGGTGAACTCTGCAACTAAAATAACATTTTGTTGGTCATGCGCAGTATTAGAGGAAAGTAATTGTAGTGATAAGTAAAATCTTAAACTTGGTTGGTTTTAAATTCAACTTATTTATTTGAAAGAATGTACTTTTTTAACACGTAAGCAGTAAGGTTGCGTGTTAAAAAAGTACGTTCAAGTAGTTCAAGCAGTAAACTACGATTTATTCTGGGGATAGTGCTTATGCTAGTTTGATCGAATAATGTAACTTTTATTAAAACCTAATATAAAGTAATATAAATCATTATATATTATTAAACATTATGAAATCAATATTATGAAACCAGCTATTTAAGAACGTAACGTGATCACATATCATCATGAACTTAAATTTTCAGACCGTGCGACACGTATTTGCTACATTGGTAAAAGCTTTCGTCGACTTTTTATTCGGAATCTGATCTATAGTATTCACTATTTCATTTATTTCTGACATGCCTTAATTATCTATTTTTTAATTCACATTTTTCAATATCTCTGATATACAAGGACGTTCAAGGAAAGCATTTTACTAGTCTATACACTTAGGTACTTTTGTCGCTAATGGGTCCATTATGCTCATAAACACCTTATGCGCTGCGATATTCATACTCTGTGTCAAACTATTATAAGAGGTAAGTACTAACAATGTCGATAAGCTAAGGATATAAAAGCTACAAATACAGTTGACTGGAGCTGATAGACATAAAATATATACATAGATATAAAATAATTATAAGTACGTGTCAATAACTGGATCCAAAAGCTACCAGTATGATTCTGATAGGCCCAGCAGTGACCTAAGTTTTAATAAAAATATTATAACATAAATGAGAATTAATAAGAAACTATTTTCATCATCTCTATGCCCTTGTCTCCTTCTTCCATAATCTCAGTACTCACATCTTTCTCACTCATATCGTCTTTCACTTCACACAGTCCATCCATCTTTTATTGGGTCTACTTCTACTTTTATATCCATCCACTTTCATATTTATCACTCTTCTTGTCACGTGAGATTCATCCCTCATAACATGTTCGTAAAAACGCTTCCGGGGTCAGTGGTAACAATGGGTGTACCACAAGGATCAATATTAGGGCCATTTTTGTTTTTAATATATATAAACGATCTACCAAAACTTGTTAGGGATGATCAGGAGATTGTACTGTTTGCTGATGACACGTCACTTTTATTTAAACAAAAGCGGCGTACGACTAATTTTGACGATGTGAATAATGCAATCTCTAAAATTGTAAAATGGTTTAATGTAAACAACTTATTACTAAATGAAAAGAAAACGAAATGCGTTCGTTTTGTACTACCAAATGTTAAGCAGATAAATACCAATATAAAAATAAATAACGAAAATATAGATCTTGTGGACACCACAGTGTTCTTGGGCATAACTCTAGATAATAAGCTTCAATGGGGCCCGCACATAGATAAATTGTCGAAGAGACTTAGCTCTGCAGCATATGCAGTTAAAAAGATCCGTCATTTCACCGACGTAGAAACAGCTAGACTTGTATATTTCAGCTACTTTCATAGCATTATGTCTTACGGTATTTTGTTGTGGGGGAGTGCTGCAGATATTAACACCATATTTGTGTTGCAGAAGAGGGCTGTTCGTGCAATTTATAACATGGGTCCCAGAGAATCTCTTAGAGATAAGTTTAAGGAAATTAACATTATGACAATGCCATGTCAGTATATATATGAAAACTTGATGTATGTTCATAAAAACATTAATTTATTTAAAAAAAATAGTGATTTTCATAATGTTAATACCAGACATAAAAATAAACTAGCTGTTCCCACGGTTAGGCTCACTAAAGTAAGCAAATCCTTTATAGGGCAATGTGTACGCTTCTATAACAAGATCCCAAGCGACATGCTTGATCTATCGATTGCGAAATTCAAAAATGTAATTAAACAAAACCTGTCTCGTAAAGCTTATTATAGAATATCAGAGTACTTAGATGACAAAAAAGCTTGGGACGAATCAGCTCCAACTCTGCTAGGTGTCCCTAACAATGTTAACAAGGTTCATAATACAAAAAAAGCGCTAGGGCCCAGCGAGTTTCTTGCCAGTTCTTCTCGTACTGGGGATAGGACTGGAATTGGCACCTAGACTCACCTAGTATGTAAGACGATTCAAAATGATCCTTGTGATATTACTGAATAAAGATTATTGACTATTGACTATTGACTATTGACTATTGACTATTGACTATTGCTAATCTATTACTTCTCAACTTTTCTGTCACGGCGCTACTTTACAAACTTCCTCTGATAATTAAGAACTATTTTCTGTTAAAAAAGAAGAGGTGGATGCGTATGCTGGAAATATCCGCCGGTAATTTGATTATTGTACGTCCAAACTGTTGCTTTGCATTGTTTGCTGCTTTGAGAGGTACAACTCCAACGCTGCTTGGCTGACTTCCGTTTCCGAGCGTAGTATCTGTAGTTGCCCAGGATCAGTAATGGTTTTCCGCGTAAAGAAGTGTGGAACTGTGGAACTAATAAACAAGTCGTTTTAATAGCATACAACAGCAGACTTAACTAGAATTTACACCGATATTTCGTTTATTAAGCTCTAAAATAAGACTCATTGAGATCATATTTTTACCGGACTGTGTCTGCGAGTTCCTTTGGCTGTAACCGTAACGCATTGATATACATATTTACTAAAGTAGAAATGCACGCCCCTCCAATATATTTACCTCTACATGCTCGGTGTACAGACGCAAACACGCAACCTCGTCAATATCATTGGTTCTATAGTCGTCGGCTAGACACTATTGATTGACACTAGATACAATTGCAATAAATATTTCTTACCATACATTTAAATAATCACGTTCAGTGGAGGGGCGTGCATTTTTAGACTGAATCATCTCTAACAAGATATGCAGTTGGCATGATAATGTGTAGCCGCCTGAAACAGGTCACTTGGTGCAACTAAGTACAGGTACCTTTCAATCACTGACAATCTGGATGTCGAACAAATATTATATTCAGAAACATGACCAAATGTGATACAGTGATTAAATAGATACACTTACAACAATTTGCGAGCAAAAATTTATATTATAGCAAGCGAAATTAATTTTAACTTTACATGAGAATAACATGAGAAACCGTTTTTTTAATATCATTGTGTTTCGTAGGTATAGTGTTTCAACCAAAAAAAATGCTATTTTCCCATAATAATAAAGGAGAATAAATGAATAGAGTTATTAAACATGCCTACTGGGGACAATGCAGTTAAATATACATATTTTGTGGCTATTGTATTTTTTAGAGTTAAAGTCAGGAAGAATTGCAAAAACCTTAAAGATCTATTTAAATAATAATTAACAAGTCTAACTCAAATTTTTATTTTTCGTTCATATAACAGTAACTTCACATTCTGATCTCTATTCTTCTTATATCTATCTATCTATATATATAAAAATGAATTGCTGTTCGTTAGTCTCGCTAAGACTCGAGAACGGCTAAACGGATTTATCTTATCTTAGTCTAGAAATGTTCGCGGATGTCCAGGGAAGGTTTAAAAGGTAAGAAAACGTATATTACTTACTTAAAACGCGCAGACGAAGTCGCGCGCGGGTCAGCTAGTCTATAATATAAAAATGAATGTCTATTTTCTTTATCACGCGTGAACGGGTGGACCGATTTCGCTAATTATTTTTTTGTAGTTTTGTTATTGTAATGAAAAGCTTGACATGGCAACGTCTATCGGCTCAGCTAGTATTTTATATATTTTAAATGAGGACACTCAATGAAATATTTTAATGTCAGTTTTTGACTGGCATAGCAGGATGGGAATGTATTGTGTAAGCTTCGGCGATTGCACTATTCATTGTCCAAATAGTCGCTTTGCATTTCTTGCTGCCTTGAGACGTGCAAACCCAACGGTCCGTTTTCCCATCGCTGTGTAAATATGGCCTTGTGTATCTGTATTGTTCGAAAATCATCATTTTGTTCCCGCGTCTTGTAAGGCAAAACTGTGGAATTTCTTTCTTCACGCATACTTCGTCATTAAAAGTTTTGCTTGGCTTTTTCTTTTTTGTCGTTGCTTTAACTTTATTTTCTTGTTGTTTCGCTTGTTTATCGTCATCTTCAATCATCTTTTTCCTAACCTCAGAATTGGCCTTTTTACTCTTTTGCATATTTCTTTCTGTTTTTATAAACTTTCGAGTACCTTTGGTGTGGTTTTTAGTCGAGTTAATAGAGACCGCTGGAGAAAGAACCAGTGCGGAGAAAGGATTCTGTGAGCTTCGCAGGTTGTAATCACTATTAATTTTCGACTTCTTTGACAATACTTCAGTTTTGCTTACTCCATTGCAGAAAGTTGTCTCCACTTTAAAAGGCTTTAGTAAAATTGATGGGATTCTGAAATCTAAAATTAAAACATCGTTTATTTGGCTAGATCTTCTTCTAATCAAAACATCAATGTGTAAAATTTTAAATATTACTTTTTCCGTATTCGAATGGTATCCAAAAAATATTATTAAAAATAATACATAGTATAAAAATTATACAAACATTTCGGTACTGATAGTATAATATAAAAACTATCCCCTAAATTACTAATCATCACTATAGATTGGAAAAGGTATTGAATATAACTTTTTGATGCTAATTAGGCGGAGGATGAGTATGTGCGGTATTTCCCTTGATTATCTTCTTATCACAAGTCCATACAAACGCCTTGCAACGCTTGCTAACACGAGAAGAACAGCGCCATTTAGTATTTGCCCCGGAAACTCCTGGCCCTTTCATATTGTATCTGTAGTTTTCAAGAATTAAGAGCGGCATTCCTCTTTGGGACACGGAAAAATCTGGAACTGAAATGTTAGTATGATATTAGTATTCTGTTAAATTTTACAATACTTCATGTGGACTCACGTTATTTCGCTCCTCGATTTATAATAAAAATAAAATACCCGCGTCAACTTGCCTTTAAAAATAATCCAAATCGTTAAAATTTTACAATTTTAACTTGATAGCAATTAATAGACATAACATGAAAAAAAAAATACTAAGTAAATTGACTGTTAAGTTTTTCTTAAAGTTAAGTATGGGTTTATAATTTCGGCAGAACTATGGTCAAAATGAATTATTCAATGTTATCTACAAGTTTTATCTTGTATGAAATGTTCAACATTATTTATTAAATTAATGATCTGGAGCACCACAAGCTTTTCGAGCAATACCAAAGTAATGTAACTTTGACATTTATACATGACAAGAGCTTGTGGTAAGGGCCCTGATCTAAACCCCACAACAAATACTACTTTTGCTGACTTTAATTTAGTAACTATATAATCAGAACATAGTTTTATAGGTAGGTGAGCTACCTTTGAAGTTTGTTATGTGATTTTTTGATGAGAAGTAGGTAGGTACTTACACAAAAATGACATTGAATATCTATATATCTATACACATAAAATAAAATCGTTGAGAAGTCGTGTCTGAACTTTTGATATTTTCAAATAAAAATTTGTGCTACCTAAAGAAGACATGCTATTTAGCCTAAAACATCAGTTTTAAAAAAATATACATATGTTTGTGCTTGCGTTCGCGCTAACCTCCACAACGGCTGAATCATATTGAATGCAGTTTTCACTTATTTATAGAAATAAGCTTGGATAAAAAACCTAGGCTTTTTTTTAATCGAAATCGGAAAAATAAAAAAGATATGCTTATTTTACTTATTTCTTGCGCGCGCTGGACGATACGCGTAAAAATAATCTATTCTATATTTTTAATCTAACTATCGGAATCGAGCTATCGGAACACATTATTATTGGTATTAAACGGGTATTTATCGCGTTTTATTTACCTATTATTCCCGACGTTTCGACAGGTTTACACACTGTCGTGGTCACGGGTAGACTGAGACACAGAGTAAAATCGGGAAAAATAGGTAAAAAATAGTGCGAGGAGTCCCTCCGCGCGGAAAAAATGAAACTTCTCGTTGCTAACGCTCGCGCTGGACTGTAACAGGTATACCACGCGCATGCGCTCGAGTGCCACGCATACACTCTCGCTCTGTCTCTTTCATACCCTCTCCTTTGTATCGTTAAACGTTTAACGCAACCTTGTTGGAAGTCGCATTAGAAGTTTCACTTCAATAATACGCGATAAATACCCGTTGAATACAAATAATTTCTAACTCCTTTAGTTTCTTCCTCAGCGCGAGTAATGTTGAGCAGACAATTTTTCGCACAATAGACACCTTAGTTTGTTTTTTGCATTTACTCTTTTATAAGTAGTACGATTACTTACATTTCACGGATTTGTATGCCTAATGTATCCATTACCTATACGTGAGAACCTTTCATTGGCTATTTAGCACTAAGCAGTTATTAATTTTATTGTAAAAGATGTTGGTTTTCCTACAAATAAATAAAAAAACTCGCGTACGAAGCGGCGAGTTAGAAATAAATTGGTGGATGAGAATGAGTTGTGTTGCTCTTCAGTATTTGGTTGTTGTACGTCACGATGGCGGCTTTGCATCGTCTGCTGCTGTGGCAGGAGCAGACCCAACGGACCCTGGCACCGTGCTCGCTCTGCTTAGTGAATCTGTGGTTCACAAAAATCAACATTGGCTTCCCGTACTTCGACGTGGCGTACTCTGGAACTAAATAGTTTATAGTTAGTTTTTATTTGAGTTTTTTAGAGTTAGTTCTTATTTAAGTACCAGCGTTTTGAATGAATGCACGTTCATTCATTTGGAAGGTATGATAACGTAGACAGGTAGAGCAACAATAGCTTTGGGAAAATAATATGAAGATAAGGATAAATAGGAAAAATATATGTATTTATCTTCTAAATATAGGTAAATTTCATTTATTATACTCGTACAATAAAACGCTATATTTTTATTTACGTAAATCGATAAATCATTCATTATTTGAATACATATTATTTACAATATAAAATACAACTATTTACACCATGTAGTTTACATAACAAAAGTTTTTAAAACCATTGTGTATTTAAAACCTATGGCCATGTAAAATAAGTAAATAGCCTAAAGCCTAAAAATATTTTTAAAAAGACAGTAACCTATCTACCTAGCTAGCTACAGTTACATCACACACTTTCTGTCTCAAAATATTTTTGTAATACCAGTCCAGTACATTTAAACCTATAGGTGGTGGCTAATATCTTGGCTGGCTAGTATCTCCAGTCTATAAAATAAACAATATATATTTACCCGACTGCAAAAAAGAAGGTAAAGTGTTTGGAGTGTATGTATGTACTTGTTTGAGTTCCTGGAGCCCAAAAGTCTGGACGGATCTTGACAAAATGAGGAGTCGTTAAATTCGTTTACTTTGATCGACAATTGGCCCAAAAGTTCAACTATAGACTTTAATGACATAATTCCACTATAGACTTTAATGAAAAAGTACCACTAGTACAAGTAGACTTTAATGACAAAATTCCACTATAGACTTTAATGAAATAGCTCCACTAAAGACTATATTGACCAAGTGCCACTATAGACTTTAATGACAAAATTCCACTATGGACTTTAATGAAATAGCTCCACTATAGACTATATTGACAAAGTGCCACTATAGACTTTAATGAAGAAGTGCCACTATAGACTTTAATGACAAAATTCCACTATGGACTTTAATGAATTGCACATAAAAGAGGGTTATGTTGACACAGACACCGCGGTCCATGGTTGTGTGTGTTAACATACTTTATGACCTGTTCGTCTACAGCCCATACTGCTGCACCGCAGTTATTGCTTCGCTGTGAAGTGCAAGCCCATCTGGAAATAAAAACTGTTTTTACACTGCTGCATAGAGGCAGGTATAGGCATGGGTGGAGCGCTGGTGGTGTAGTGGTAGCACCCCTGCCTCACGTTCCGAAGGTCGTGGGTTCAAACCTGGTCGTGCACCAATGAATTTTTCCATTCGAAAAATTTATGTGCGCAATACGCAACCAAAAATTCGAAGGTATGTGTCATAGGTTAGTATTCTTATAAGCGGCGATGGGCTTGCAACCTGTCACGTACGGAATACTAACTATTGTGCAAAATGTGGGCATGTACCAAATGTCATGTTTGGACTTACCTCTGATTACCCTCTTTAGATATCCTCAAAGATCTAAGTAATTAAAGATCTGAGGAGATATCTACCGAGCCTGGGGATTACAGTCGTGGTCATATTTTTTTTTTTTTTTTTATAGAGGCAAGCGGCTAAGTAAGCGTTTTAGTAGTTTACGAAACTTTTTTTCGTTTCCTTCCATATTAGGTTCTAGTTAGTTCAGACTGAAAACCAACGTCGGTATCGGCCTCTGTCGGCACTTAAACAATACTTGCCTCAGTTAACTAGCATTACTATGCGAAGTAAGGCATTCCTCGATTCTCATTGGCCGATCGCCACTCAGAAATAAAACTTGAGTTGCGATTGGCTAATGAGAATCGAGAAATGCCTTAATTCCCATAGTAATGCTAGTTTACTGAGGCAAGTATTGTTTGTGAATACCGGTGTAAGCTAAGGCTGGACCCGTTTAGCCGCACGCATAGGGAAAGATCAATGGCCGACTTTGTATTGTGTTTAGTTTTACTTAAGTTTAGTTTTAAAAACCCTTAGATATCTTGTGTTTTTGTGTCGCTACTTTCCCTTTGCCATCATGTATTGAGATAAGCTTGGATTAAAACTTAGGCTTTGTTTCATAGAAATTGGGTTGACAAATAAAAAAGATAAGAATTAAAAAAAAAATGCTGGACAATCCACACAGCATCATCTAGCCCCAAAGTAAGCTACTCAAAGCTTGTGTTATGGGTACTAGATAACTGATATATTTAATACATGATATAGGTACATAGATAGATATTTTTTATTATACAATAGAAAACACCCAGACCAACGGAACAAATTTCTGCAGATCGTACACAAAATTGTTCCGAGGCGGGAATCGAACCCGCAACCTCTTGCTTCGCAGGCGGACTCTTGCCCGCTGCGCCACTGAGGTCATCAAAATTTATACTTTTTTTTAATTTTTTTAATTAGATATATTTTATAAAAATAACCTTATCCATTCGTACAGCCCCAGTCACAGAATATTAAAAAGTAATCTAACGCGTACGTAGTCATGAGTATCAAATAGTACGAGAAAAAAAGTTTTAAAAAAGCATCACCTGGTCCTCAAGCCATGGATTCTGTGTCGTGAAAATTTGTACCCTGCTATAACGGCCAGAGGTTTGCCTGCTGGCGATGTTATGTATCCTGAAACTGAAGGAATTAATATCATTTTCTGGATCATTATGTAGGTTCAGTTTGGATTGGCACCAAAGATTTAAATCTTTGATTGACACACAATTAAAGCAAATCACCAAACTGTCCAAATAAATCAAAGATTTGTAATAAACACTTTCACAGTCGTAGTAAAAGGTAGACTGCAAAGTAATATATTACGAGTATTATCATCTTCCTGCCCTTTTCCACGTAATGTGGGGTCGGCACAACAGTGCTCTTCCATTTACGTCTGTCATTCGTCATCTCAGTACTCACTCCTTTCTTACTCAATATGTTAGCCATATTGAGGACTTAACGAAAGCTAAAAATTTAAAGAATCGATGTCCTGCCTACCCAAAAGGCCTAGAAAAGATCTCATTTAGCCATAAAGCCTTCAATCGTTTAAGCATGTGCATTTTTACCAATCAATTCTTGTGTCTACAATAACATTGTATTATTCTATTAAAATAGCTAAGTAAATAAAACTTACGGTTGAGAGTAATAAATACTAATTTAATATGAAAGTCGACGACGAAATCACCTAAAGAGTCAATATTATAATACTAGAAACATCGTATAATGTATTGTAGAAGATATTACACAGGGTGTAGTATATCAGACTGAGAACTGTCTGAATTCCTGATTAAATATAATACGCCAGCTAAAAATAAGATTTACAATATAACTTTTATCAACGTAACTATAAATTTAAATAAACTGTAGCATTTTGAGACAGCCAATAACAACAACATCATCATCATCAGCCTATAGCAGTCCACTGCTGGACATAGGCCTCCCCTAATGAGCGCCATTGCGCCCTGTCTTCAGCTCGACGCCAATAACAACCACATAGTGAGAGTACTTATGTTATAAGGGGGAGTTGTAACTTCATTGTACTTAAATACTTTATAATATTAGTAATTGGAATGACCTAAGATTGAACACTGAAAGTATCTATTGGAATGACCTAAAACTAAGATACAACATGAAGGTTCCACCAGATTCGGACGATATGAAATAAATGTTACCAGTCTTCAGCAATTTGAGCTGTATGTTATTGAAATCTAAATAATACTAAATCATTTTTAAAACCTTTGGAATGTTTTTAACACAACAATTTGAACCAGCCATAAATATCACAATTTTCTATGGTAACCTTATAAAAACAAATTCTAAAAAAAGTAAACTATGTATTTTAAGTAAAGATAAATTTAGCAAATAGTATATAAAAAAACTGGTAAAAAACAAATGGCACCCGTTTACGTACATTTTGATTGTTAACTCTAACCTTTTTAAAAATTTAAAGAACATTGAGCAATAAACATTAGGAAAAATAACTACAAGACTTTGAGCAGATTATGAAAATGCAATTTTTTAAAATAATTATGACAAAATTTTTAAATAAGACTTAAATATTTTTAAATAAGACTTAAATATTTTTTTGGTTAGAAGAGATCTTAAATATCGAAAGCTCTGAGAACTTAAGTTACACTAACAATAATGATAAATATATAGATATGTTTTTCACTACTAACAACACTTACCTTATTAACTATTGTATTCCTAGATTATTATTACAAGAATGTGTGTTGACTGAGATCAATTTTATAATACTGAGATTGAATACCCTTATAAAATAGCTGTACCTACGTACCTAGTTTGGTATACATTTGGTTGAAATATTGAAGAAATTCCTCTTTGGTACTCTTTAGTCAGCATCAAACATTCGTATATTGTTTAAACTTTATATCTATTCCGTTAATTCATAATACTACACTTCTACTATAATATTATTATTAGTATTAGACGGGTATTTATCGCGTTTAAATTACCTTATATTTTCCCGACGTTTCGACAGGTTTGCACGCTGTCGTGGTCACGGGTAGACACTACGGGACTAGACGGGTAGACGGGTAGAGTCTACCCGTGACCACGACAGCGTGCAAACCTGTCGAAACGATGGGAAAATATAAGGTAATTTAAACGCGATAAATACCCGTCTAATACTAATAATAATGTGTTCAGATCGCGTAAGTTTAAAAGTATATACTACTATAATACTTTTTATGAGATTCATATTATAATTACGATAAAACAAAAATGTTTGAGTTAAATAAGGTTTTAGGAGAAACTACTTGATACTTATATATAATAACAATAATCGTTAAAAAAAGTTTTTTTACATTTTCTACCTAGACATCTTACGTTTCTCTCCAAAAAATTTTTAGACCAATTTACTTGATGTTTCAACATCCTTAATCCAAACCTTACCTTGTTTTATGTAGGCATTTCCGAAAACGGAATCTCAATCAAAAACCTTAATCGATTAGTCATAAGATTAATTTCCTTTTCCTTAATTTTTTCTAGTCTTTTCTCTTTACTCATTTTATCTTTAGACATTATTGGATCGAAACCCGATAGCACAATTTGACCATTTTTAAATCATCATTTTACATGAAATGTACCAACTTTTTATGAACATAAGTTCAATTACACATAATTTAAATAAATAAAGCTCGTCATCTTTCATACAAAGTGATTTCGATATCAGTTTTCTAATGAAATAAGAACTTTCAGGGATGTTTTAATTAAGTAGGCTAAAAATAAAATTATATAGGGACATCTGTTTTCTATTTTACCTACTATGGTAAAGTTTTATGGCGAACATTTTGAAAAAATAATAAAAATGGTTTTGGAATACAAAAAAAAAAACAGAATATCAATTTATAATCGAGTACTCGTATCACGCAAAAACGTTAGCTTCAACAACTTTCTTTTGAAACGCGCATATGAAATCACGAACTGTCGCTATATAGCACTTTAAGTTTAGTTCAAAGAGGTGTATCTACTATTTAACTGTGTTTTATAACTATATCAAAATCACTTTGCGTACCTACAGGTATCGAATGCGATTTTAAACATAATCAATATTCTCTGAGAATACAATAACACCACTAATTATAATATCAAAGATAAAACTAGAAATATACTTACAAAAGATAGTGGACTAGATTTTAAGACACAACATCAATATGGTTATAAAAATATGGATAGAATAGATACAAGTACATCCTTTCGAAGGCAACGTCACGACGCGACGTCCTTTAAGTTTTTCTTATCTTTAATTGATTAATGAACCTGTAAATGCATATTTTCCAACAACGTCTTAACTTTGTATCAAAATAAGACGAGGGAAAGTCAAAGGATGATCGCACCACGTTCCACAACTTAAGGCCAGGTATTCCAGCAGCAGTAGACATTAGGCGCTGTCCCACCCGGGCCGCCAAGCCACCGCGCTTATATATTTTGTAGTTATTTAAACATAGTGATTATGAAAATAATGTTATCAAGCCAAACTCTGCGAATTCGTCTAGAAATAGTTCTATTCTTTAGTTTAGTACAAAAAAAATATGTAAAATGTTAGTTTTTCAGTCATAATATTGAAAAAAACAAATACAAAGAGGGGTAACTTTGGGACTCTTTTTTAGCAAGTGAAGTTCATAAGATCTTGTAACTGACTGCGATTTTGACTAGATTAGATCCTTAACTAAAATAAATATATTTTTCAGAACTCTAAACACTATATTCCATGGCTCAGGTGATTTTAAAAATCATAAAAGCGCGTCCTCTGTCGGACTACACGGCCTTAATGTGATCAATAAAATGTAATGCTTACATCATTTAAAATACTCATAATATTATCTACTTAATAACACATGCAGTGACACTCAATTTTACTTTAATTACCAATTACAATCAATAATTTAAAAGATCTAGGTACTTTTACCTTTAAATATGTACGTACTATTATTAGTAATGTCTAGTTAAGGAAAGTTTTTTACTTTATTCATTTTGGTGATGGTATTTGGACGCCCGAAAAACAACCTTTATTATAATTAAACAGGACGCTATAATCTGTTAGAAATAAAGGACGAAATTGACAAGTTCTACTGCTAATCTTTGGGGAGCGGGGGCAGATAGGCCGTAGCTTCTTCAAATGATGTCAAAGGCAATGGGATATTTTCAATAGATACAGCAATTAAAGTAGCATTCTGTTCTTCCTCTTCGCTGTCTATTTCAATAATTTCAACATCGTCCACACCAGAATCAGATATTGTCATCTTATTAGTGTTAGTTTCTTGATCTGTTTGTAATTCTTTTTTTTTAATAGTTAAAGAAGCATTATCTTCTTCTACTTCTTTTACACTGCTTATTTTAATCATTTCAACATGATGTAGTTTTTTAGAATTTTTTTTAGCTGGAAAACTTGTCCCTGTTTTCTGAGCTTGACTTATCTCATTGATGCTTTTACTTGACTGTTTCATAGGTTTAGGTGGCAACTTAATACGAGATAGTTCTTTCATCTGACAGTGCACTTTTGATTGCTCGCTGTCTGGTAAGATGTTAGTTTTCATTACGTTTTGAGAAAACGATGCGTGTATTTTCATAAAACTTGTTTTGTCTGATTGAAAATTAGATCTTTTCATGTTATTAGTGTTAGTTTCTTGGTCTGTTCGTATTTCTTTCTTTTTTTCTATTTTGGTTTGGCCTTCGTCTTTATCGAGAGAATTACTTTTATGTACTTCATGAGAAACAGGCGAACGTCTCTTATTCATATCTTCTTCGTCTGATCGAGAATGAGATCTTTTCTTTTTATAAGTGTTAGTTTCTTGGTTTGCGTGTAATTTTTTCTTGTGAGCTATTTTGGTTTGTTGCTCTTCGTTGTTATCGAACGAGTTAGATTTATGTGCTTTTTGTGAAGTTGACGAAAAATATTTTTTCTTAAACTGCATTTCGTCTGATTGAGAATAAAATCTTTTCATCTTATCAGTGTCTTGATTTGTTTGTAATTCTTTCATTTTGGCAATTTTTGCATACGAATTTTCATTATTATCGAGTGATTTAGTTCTATCTGGTTTTTGAGGAACACAAAAACGTACTTTCTTCTCAAAATCAATTTCGTCTGATTGAGAATGGGATCTTTTCTTCTTAAAAATGCCGGTATCAGAACTTGTCTGTTCCAAGTCTGAACTTGTCGATAATGTTCTTTTTATTCCCTTGGTTTGTGGTAGGTCTTTGTTATTATCATCTACTTTGAGAGTGACTAATCCTTCTTTAATTTCAGCGATTTTATGGGACTGGTTTGTCTTTACCGCTTTGTCCTCAGACTTTTGGCAATTATTTTCAGATTTATCTGATTTACATTTGTCATTGTCAGCTTTTTGTTTCTCCTTTTCCATTTCTGATGATGTCGTTGCGATGGTTTCTTCGGTTTCATCTTGCAATTGTGAGTTATATTTCATTTGTGAGCTATGTATTTGGTTTACATCATTTGTCGCTGAATCAGCCTTATTCTCTTCAATAGTAGATTGTTTTTTTATAGGCTTTTGAGTTGCTCTCTTTTGAGTTCCTGTTACTCTCGGGTACTTTTGGGTAAAATGCGTTTTAGTTTCCACTAGTTTCTTCCAAGATACGTAAGTATTTATCCCTTTATCTACCATATTTGATTTACGGATGCCTTTCAATTCGAATAAAGGTAGCATTTCTGTGCTTTTCTCAGACGTTTTTTTATCGGGTATTTTATTGTTATTTGGCATTGTCTTAACAACGTTTGGCGCATCTGCAGGTATAAAAGTAGATGCACGACGATGCTGAATCTTTTTAGCTACGATCGGCGTGTCGGGAAAATGTGAATGGGTTTCAAATCCTCGGAAAAAAATATTCGAAGGCGTTCGTGTTTTTATCCAAGCATTACAACCCACAGCGCACTTCCAATGAGTAAACAAATTTGAGAAGTGTTCTCTGACGTAACTGTAGCCATTGTAGAGCATGGTATATCCACCATGCATCGACTGAACGATACGCGTTTCTAAAACAAATATTTACGTAATACGTATAGGTAGATTTACATGTAAACTATTTGTAATAAACATAAAATATAACATACCTTTGTGAAGCGGGGGAAGATGGGCTGTAGCTTCTTCAAATAAGTTTAAAGTTGTTGGGATATTTTTAACAGCATCTTTTTCTTCATTGTGTTTTTCAATATTTTCACTTTGTTCTTTGACAGCTCCTTCAGCTGGAAGATCTTTCTCGGTCTCCACAGCTTGACGTTGAATTTCTTCAATGTTTTTAGTAATATTTTGAATAAGTGGTTTCATAATACGCGAGGATTCTGTCATCTGACCAAACCTTTTAGATTGTTCGTTTTCTGGTAACGAGTTATTGTATTTTGATTTATGAAAAACAGAAGGGCATACTTTTTTCCTCAAATCTATTTCATCTGATTGAGAATAAGATCTTTTCATCTTATAAGTGTTAGCGTCTTGGTTTGTTTGTATTTCTTTGTTTTTTGCTTTTTCGATATGTGGATCTTCGATATTATCGAACGAGTAAGTTTTTTTTGCTTTTTCAGGAACACAAAAGCGTAACTTTTTCTTAAAATCTATTTCATCTGATTGAGAATGGGATCTTTTCTTCAAAACACTGACAGAGTTAGTTTCCGTTGTTAATGTTTTACTCATTTCTTCCTGGGTTTGTGGTAAGTCTTTTTTATATATTTTTTTAATGTCAGTGGTTTTATGTGGCTGATTTGACTTTATCGCTTCATCCGTCGATTCTTGGGATATTTTTTCAGTTCTACCAAATATACGCTTGTCGTCGTTAGCCTGACGTTTCTCCTTTTCGATTTCTGGTGTCTGAAATGTAATGGTTTTTTCGGTTTTATCTTGTGTTTGTATGTTATATTTTACTGCTGAACTTTGAGTTCTATTTATATCATTTGCCTCTGAATCCGCTTTATTATCTTCAACAGATAATACTTTTGTTACCAGCTGTTGAATGGGAGTTGTTGAGTCGTTTCGTTTATTTTCGTAAGAAGCGTTAAGCATGGTTGGTTTTAATGCTGGTGTGGATACGCTCGGGTACCTTTGGGTGGAACATAATTTACTTTCCAATAGTGTCTTCCAGGACACGTATGTATTTATTTCTTTGTCTACCATAACTGGTTTACGGGTGCCCTCCAGTTCGATTGCCGACAGCGGTAATGTGTTTCTGTCTAACGATTTTTTATCTGATGTTTTGTTGATAGATGGCATTATTTTAAACTTTAGCGTGTCTGCGGATATGAGGGTAGACGCACGACGACGCCGAATTTTTTTGGCTACAATCGGTGAATCAGGTAAATGAGAATGGGTTACAATTCCTCTGAAAAAAGTATTTGAAGGTGTTCGGGTTTTTATCCAAGCACCACAACCGACAGCGCACTTCCAATGAGTGAACAAATTTGAGTAGTGTACTCTGACGTAACTGTAGCCATTGTAGAGTACAGAAAATCCACCATACGAGGATTGAAAGATACGCAGTCCTGAAACAAATATAAACCTTATTAATATATATTCACAATCTAGTCTACTCATAAACTAATAACTAATACGACCATAAAATATTATTAGAATTAAATAAATAAATAAATAAATAATGCTGGACAGTCCACACAGCATCATCTAGCCTCAAAGTAAGCTACTCAAAGCTTGTGTTATGGGTACTAGATAACTGATATATTTAATACATTATATACATAGATAGATTTTTTTTTTTATTATACATAGAAAACACCCAGACCAACAGTACCAATTAGTACAAGGGGTAAAAAAACAGCAGAGTTTTAACTAATTTTAATTAATATAATGTACTACAAGTTTAGAATTTCGGCGCATGATTATGATCAGAACAAAATTTGACGATTTTATTATCAGCAATATGCATATATGCTTTGCATCGTTGTTTCGTTTTCCTGGAGCAAACCCACCGGGTCTTCCAGCCGAAATTTCTCTCTCTTGAATACGTATAATTATCCGCAATAAGCATTGGGTTACCGTGCGATGATGTGATATATTTCAAATCTAGAAAGAGAAAATGTTATAAAAATTATATCAAATATATACCTAGAAAATTAAAAGAAAAAGTATTGGAGTTGCGTCATCTTCACTTATGGTGATTTGTGAAACTCGAGCGCGAAGTTATTAGTTTAAATAATGAAATTTTAGTGATTATTCATTTAATTCAAGTTTCAACGCTTGATATTATAGATTTCATGTATATGTATAAATAATATTTTTTGCACGAATCTACCCACTGCTGGGTATAGGCCGCTTCCATTTTGTGTCGTATAGGTCTTTAAACAACACTCCATTAAATTTAAATTATCACTTTTTATCTATACTAATAATAATAATAATATTATAAAGAGGAAAGATTTGATTGTTTGTTTGTTTGAATTGAATAGGCTCCGAAACTACTGAACCGATTTCAAAAATTCTTTCACCAATTTGTAGAATGAACTTTCAGGATGAACATAGGCTACATTTTATGTAGGTACTTCGCGGGCGACGCCGCGAGCGGAAGCTAGTATTTAATAAAATATACCTATATACATACCCATATAAATCTCACCGTAGCCTGCAAGAAAACGGAATGGGTTAATAAGACCTAAAAAGTGCTCTTAACTTTATTAAAATGAATATCTCTACGGTTCACGACCGGGTAAGAATAACTAGCATAAACATTAAGAACAAATTGATATGCAACAATAGATCTTTATTCGTGACGACAAGTTACACATTGGCACGGGATCTACACAATGTTTTTAATAAAAATATAGTTATATAAATATTTCTAGTGATACGAAGGCGGATGGCAGTGGTTTCCAACGCATTTGACGATCTGATCGTCGATAGTCATAATATGGGCTTTACACCGTTTGCTTGTCTTCAGAGAGCAAACCCACACAGTTTTGGAGAACCCGCTATTTTTTCCATCTTTCGTATACTTGTAATTAGCGGCTACCAACATCTTGTTTCCATATTTTGATGTGATATACCCGTAGTACCCTTGAAATAGTTCGTTTGTAAGATTTATATAAAAAATTGATAGATTCAATCAGCTAGCATCAATAATAAGTAGATTAAAAAAAATCGCCATCTACAAATTACTATAGACTTTAAACTTGGAAAATCTGGTGTTATTGAAAAAAACCAAAAACACACGCCTTGCAAAATTTAAAACCGTGAGTTTTTGTAAGTGGTAAAATATAAAGTATGTAATGGTGACTGATCGAAGCGGTAATTCGATGAGAATCCTATGGTATAAATCTGGATCTGTTGAGCTATCTATAGATCGTTATTAACGATCTTTTAGATAGCTTAACTGTTTCACTGTACTTTATCTAATAAATATTAAATACTAGCTGACCCGGCAGACTTTGTACTTATTTAGAAAACGTTTGTATGGGAAATAGAAAAGGGCTATTTTTAGGGTTTTCCCGACAGTTATTCGAATTTTTCTTACCTTTTAAACCTTCCCTAGACCTCCACGAACATTTCAAGACCAAGATAAGATAAATCCGTTTAGTCGTTCTCTCGTTTAGCGAGACTAACGAACAGCAATTCATTTTTATATATAAGAAGAAGAAGAAGAAGAAGAAGAAAGATGATAGACCGTTCTAATTTCCTGTGGTGGTGTGAATAATTTGTACATGACTGTAAATAAAATTTAAAAAAAAACAGTTTATTGCCATACCTACGCTGTACTAAAAACGACACGATGAGTTTTAGATTTTATAAGGTGGTTGATGATTGTGGTGATAACGCATTTTGATGACACGGTCTTCTACGGTTACTATGTAAGCTTTGCATTGTTTTGATGTTCTACTGGAACAAGTCCATCGAGTCTTCGCACCCTGCTCAGACTGTCTCGAGTATTTATAGTTCGAAACTACTACCATGCTGTTACCTCGGTTTGAAGTTATAAACATGAAATCTGCAAAATATAAAAAAAAATTAAAAATAAATATGATCACGACTGTAATCCCCAGGCTCGGTAGATATCTCCTCAAATCTTCAGTTACTTAGATCTTTTGAGGTTATCTAAAGAGGGTAGTCAGAGGCAAGTCCAAACATGACATTTGGTACATGCCCACATTTTGCGCAGTAGTTAGTATTCCGTACGTGACAGGTTGCAAGCCCATCGCCGCTTATAAGACTACTAACCTATGACACATACCTTCGAATTTTTGGTTCTAGGGTATGCCTGTTTCCTCACGATGTTTTCCTTCACCTTTTAAGAGCACTGGCATTGCGCACATAATTTTTTCGAGTGGAAAAACTCTTTGGTGAACGACCAGGTTTGAACACACGACCTTCGAGTGAGGCAGGGGTGCTACCACTACACCACCAGCGCTCAATATATAAGGCGCTCATAATCACTTGTCATTTTTCTCCATATCATTTAAGCTGGTAGCACACATATCGACTTGTAAACGAAACGTAAACGTATCAACTCTAGCAGTTCAGTATTATTTGTATGAAACTCCCTACTGCAGCGTACACTAATCGGAATCGTAACGTAATCGCCTCGCTTCAGGACAAGCTCACGAACCGGAGTTGATATGTGTGCTACGACCTTTAAACAGTAATAAACAAAGATGGCAACAAATATTAGTTATATGGGAATTAAAGCGTGATAATGACTAGGTATTCCAGAAAAAAAAATATGTTCTCAAAGATTTATATATTTCATGCAGTCGTAAGTTCGATGGAAATTGTGTTAACCTAAGGTTTTTTTAAAAAAAACCGGGTCTACCATTTTCAAACTGTTTAAGTTCTAAATAGGTATGAGTTATTATTGACAGTTAAATGAAAAAACTGTTAAAATAATCAATGCTTATATAACATACACATATTATTACTGACCCCACATTAAAACTTCTTGTATCGTGGGTATCAGAAGCTATATAACATTATTTTTTATTATATATTACATATTTTTCTACCAAATTGTTAATATTAAGATAGATCTGTACATTTCTAAAAAAACTAAATTTAACCAGTTTCATTTATAACAGTATTCGAAAACTTATATTCTAATTTAAAAACACATAAATGATTTGAAAATAAATTGTTAGTACACGAATTTTAAGTAGACCACAGCGACTTCACAGATAAACTAACAGGTACTTACTAAATAATATAATTTTTTTATGAAAAAAAATATGGCGGATGATTGTGGAGATGCGCACGGTTACAGGCCATATTGCCTTCGGTAGTCGTTGTTATAGTTGCTTTACAGCCAAATGGCTTCCGTAAAGAGCAGTTCCAGCGAACACGCATCCCCTTTTGACTGTGTTTCGTAAACTTGTGCCCAGCCATGAATATCAACTTGTTACCGTGACTCGAAGTCGAGAATATGAAGGTTTTACCTTAAAAAAAGTAAGTATTATTTACGTCACAAAGCTTACCGAACTTTGCTTAGCTTAGTTGATAGACGCGCCATGTGCGTGTGTCGATTCTACTCAATTTGATATTTTACCGTAATTTCAAAAACTTTCTTAACCTTGATTTTAGAGCCCGTCTTTCAAGCTGGTAGCATGAAGATGGAGCAATATAAGATTGGTTGATAATAAGAAATTTCACGAAAGGTACATTTAAAATTAACTAATATTTTATGAGATGACTAAAATTGTTTGTTGCGAACAATGACGAAATCCTTAAGTAGAATGGCACAAGGGTTAGGAATGGGTGATTAGGTTATAGTTCACAAAATATTGAAAAATGATTCATAAAAAAACCTTTAATAATTCATACAGTACCCCAAGAATAAACCAACATGTCTAAAACCGCAAAACGACCAACAATGATAATAATAATAAATAATAAATAATGCTGGACAATCCACACAGCATCATCTAGCCCCAAAGTAAGCTACTCAAAGCTTGTGTTATGGGTACTAGACAATATAGCGACACAGTAAGTGGTAGCGCACACGAGTGACTTTTGTCGCCGTGACTGTTTCGTCACCCTTATCAAGTCCGTTTGACAAAAGTAACCCGTGCGCGCATCCGCTAATACTCGTATAGTTTGACTATCGTTTGAATGATGGAACGCTAGAAATTAATTTTGACAATCGATCTCGTAAAACTAATATACACCACTTAGGGATGATACAATAATATTAATTTGATAAAATGACAACTGTTTATTCAACTAAATTCAACATTTCGTTCCAATTGTATCATTGTCGTTTTGCGGAGAAAACGCCCAGAGCCCAATTACGACAACACGTTGTGCGTCGTCAGTACGGCCTTTATAAGGTGCACTATATTATACAATTTCAATGCTGTATACAAAAACACAAATTCTTTCAAACACTTTTACATTTTTAGGTATTACAATTATATTGCAATTCATAAGAATTCATCATCTTCTTTCCCTTTTCCCACGTTATGTGGGGTCGACACAACATGTGATCTTCTTTTTCCTCTATCATTCGACATTTCAGTACTCACACCTTTCTTACCCTTGTCACCTTTCACACAGTCCATCCATAAGAATTGGAACAGTTAATTTGCGGCGTCACGGAAGACCAGCGCTATAGCAGCACTAGACGCTAGCGCTACCATAGCATACAGCTGAGTGCTTTTTTGTGCCTTTTTTCTGTCATAATTAATTTTAGTTCATATTAAGTTTCAGTTACATTCTATTATCTTCTGTATTTGTGACACAAAATAAACTTCTTTGATTTGATTTGTTTTAATTTTATACTTTATGATTTCGTTGATCGATACAAAATTGGCACATAAAAACGGCATGCTCCATACAAATTGGTTTTGCACATGCATGGCATCGTTTCTTTGTCTTCCTATCCTTAGACCTTGAGCAATCACCACAACGAATCTGCCGTCCAGTCTTCTTAGACGTTGAAGATCCAACATCTTCGGGATCACTCTTCCGCGTTTTCTTTGCCTTGAAAGGCGAGAACCATTCTTTAACGAAGTGGCTTTGAGCAAATTCTAGCCCTGAATTGGGGAATTAAATTTTTATTATACCATTAGACTTGGTTATATCAATAAATGTGAAGAAAAAAAACAGTAAGGAAGTATGAACAGTTCATACTGCACTTATTTAAATCGATTAGAAATTATGAGGTTTTAAAAAAGTTTCACTAGCATCCTCTTTTATCCTTTCACCACGGTTAAAAAAAACTAGTGTCACGATAAAGTAACCCTCTATTTCGTATAATGAGGAAGATACGGGTTAGACAATGTTTGGTCAAATGTTCAATGCTTACAGGCGATTCGAGGATTGTAACGTCACTAAATTTGCAGGATCACCTAGAATTAACCGGTGTTGTAAAAAAAGTGATAAGTAATTAGATAGAGGATCAAATGATAGTATCATAGACATTGATGCATTTAATAAAAGCTCGTTATCTCTACGTTGATTAAATAAGTTTTAGATAAAAGAGATTAATTCGCAGAGCAAACGTTGAAATCTGTGTTGGGCTATGCCGGTATTTTTAGTCGCACCTTATCCTTATCACAAATTAGTCAAAAAAACGTTTCCCAAAAGGTAATTCGATATATTTCGACGTTTGCTCTGGTTTTGTCAAAAGATAGATAATACTAAGTAGATAAAATATAATCGCAATTTTGCGTACATATTATAAATAACCAGATATGACTAGAACTTATCAAAATATGATCTAATCGTAGTCTTATATTATTAATTTTTAAGTTTTTGATTACATCAATTAAGTACCTACTACGTATACTTACTACTATTAAACATATTAACAATACATAAATTGCCTCTACTTAGGTTTTGTATAATAGGAATGCATAATTATTTGAGATCACGTTCACGAAAGAGGAAAATGCAACTAGTACTGCAAAAATTAAAAAAAACCCCGACTGGAAGTAATTAATAGCTTCACACAGCCGCCATTTTGGATTTACTGTAATATTTTTAGTCTATGTCACTCATGTAATCCAAACGAATACAATAACACCCCAACACACATTACCCTTTTAGTTTGTAGTCGGATAAAAAAATATAAAACACAAATTGTATATCAGTAACAGTTTTGCTTTTCTTAGATTACCTACATTTGAGAAAAAAATACATAGATACCTTATATACTTAATTGCTTAAATACTTTGATACAACGGAATTTATAATATTCCATAAGTTTGAGTAATTTTATGACTAGTACGAAGGAAACTTATTAAATATGAAACACAAATTGTGTATAGGTAACCGCATTGCTTTTCTTAGATTAACTACATTTGAGAAAAAAATACATAGGTACCTTACATACCTAATACTTTAAATACTTAGCTAAAACAAGTACGTATTTATAATATTTCATAAGTTTGAGTAATTTTATGACTAGTACGAAGGAAACTTATTAAATAGAACATCAATAATGACAGTACAATTATTGTCATAATCTACTTAAACAAATAAAAGCTATCATAAACATTTGTTAAAAACGATATCTATTAGTCTTATTTATAAGTAATTCATCGTTTGGCAATATAAATGTTACTACAACATAAATATTTGAATATGTACTTTTAAACTTACGCGATCTGAACACATTATTATTAGTATTAGACCTTATATTTTCCCGACGGCGACGTTTCGACAGGTGATCACGGGTAGTCTCATATAAGGTAATTTGAACGCGATAAATACCCGTCTAATACTAATACTAATATTTGAACATGTTGGAAAGCTTATTCAAAATTATTGGATAAATACACTGACTAGATTGTAATAATAAACAGCCTATATGTTGACTTTAAAATCTTAGGTGCTACAAAGTCTTAAAATACTACTGTAAATGCATTATATTACGTTGACTAGAATATGTCATTCTACAACCATTATGTTCAGTATGATAATATTAAAATACATAGCTAGGTAGTTTTATAAGTTACCTGTTTGTAAATTATAAAAGTATATCTTTATCCTTACGAATTATAGTCACATATATTGACTATAGTAATGAATTGGTTAAATAACGCACCGCTACGCTTTATTACTCGTATTTGATGTAGATGTTTTTCAAAAATATAATATAAAATTAAATTAAAAAAATATATATACGCGTCTTTTTTAATCTCTTACGTTATACTTATACAGGCCAAGATAAGCATAGACTATTGATTTATATGATCACGATAAAAGAAAAATGGCTGTTTCTGTTCCTCTGTTTCTTTATGTTCCTGTTTATCAGTTTCATCCACTTGTAAGTTAATTTGAGTGCATGGGACCTGAGTTATCGCTAATTGAACTTGAGTATTATCTGAAGAAAGTATCTCTAGAGGCGGCAAAGGTTTTTTGTCTATTTTCGTAATGCCAGATTGTATGCTTTCAAGAGTAGAAGTCAAGTCTATATTAGCAAGCCTCGCATGATGAGATATATTAAGTGTAGGCGATGTTAAACTTTCATTGCCTATGTTACGGTACGATATTCCACTGGTGTTGTTTGAACCAGATTGAGTTTGAGTATGTGAGAGATAGCAACTTTGAGCAGTTTGTGCAACAGGCGTATAATTTATATCGGGGCGATCATTGACGCTTGCCAAATTATATTGAAAATGCGGTGGATACTCTTCCATTGATCGTTCGTTTGGTTTAGCCAAATTAAGTGGAGTGTTAATAAAATAAGCAGGAGTATAACATTGCATTAACTGCGGAGTATCTTGCTGGTTGTTGTTTATTGAATCAAATGAAGAATAAAATTTGTTTGTTTCTATTGTTTGATGAGAATACGGGGAATATGTAATGTTATTAAGATCAATTTGAGTACGCGGCTTAAGTTGAGGTTGGGGGTATCCTTGCCGATATTTTTTCTTCATTTCAAGGGGATTACGTGGTTGAGGGTCATTATCTAGTACTTGAACTGGGGTGACCGGTCGGTAGCTCATTAAACCAGCTGTATCAAGCAACTGCTGATAATTAGTTGCTGATTGCTGTGGTGAACTATCAGTTAAAGTTTCAGGTTGGAATTGTCGGTAATTCACAATTTCAACTGGACTGAGTGCCGGTTGTTGGTTTTCAACATTTCGTTGTATGTAATCTATTGGAAATTCTATTTGGTATGGCCGGTTGCTTTTTATTTCGCCTTTATTTTGCGACTGGTCTGTCTCTAACTCAGTCTGTGTTATCTGTTCCGGTCTGTTTTCGGTTATGACATTGTCCAATTGAGCTTGTGACAGGAGTTCGTTCACTGGTACTGGTTTTATAAATGCAGTATTTGTACGGTATGGTCGGAAGTTCATCACTTCTATTGGAATATGCAACGTGCGGTCATTGCTTCCTGGCTGCTGTAGTATATTAGTTTGTGGGGCATTTATCACAGCAGGTTTTTCTCCCAGTGTTTGGGAAGGTGTAGCAGGCCTGTATAAAATGTTTTTCGAGATGGAATCACACTCGATAGGTTTTTTGTAAGGTTTCTCAACGTTTTGTTGCGGTTCCGTCATTTGTTTGTCCTGTTTGTTTAACATTTGACCATCAGCTAAATGTGACTGTTGTATAGTTATGGAGTGCAGTTTGTCACCGACAATTTTTGTACCTAGCTTGTTTAAGTTTCGAATGATTGCACTCACATCAACAGGAGTGTTACAACTGCACTTTTGAACATCCTCTTCACGACGTTGTGTTTCAAAGACTGTGGTTTTTGGGTTAAGAAGAGCAGTTTTCTGATCCTTCTCCATAGTTAATTTGGTTAAGTTGGTATCTTGTCGATTTTTGTTAATTTTATCGACTAAATTCTGCGACTTATGAGCTTCTTCTACTTCAGAGAATGATGGATACTTCTTTTTGGCTTTTCGCCCCCTTTTACTCTTCAGCACGAATTCATCCCTCGGATCAGCAGAGTGATTATGCAGGAAGTTTTCTTTACAGATGGTTTCAGTTTCTATCGCTGTGTAAACTTTGGCGTTACAGCCATGTTTTGTGCAAGTCCACATCGTTGTATGTTTATTGTTATGTTTCTTCATGTACCTGAACTTGCGATGTAATAACAAATGGTTTCCGTGGATTGTTTTAGTGAAAACTGGTTTCCAAGTACCTGAAAAAAAAATTCTATTAGTAAAGAATTGAGCAAAACATTTGGTGGCATACAATTAAGAACAACTACTAATACCATACAAAAATTCTATGAAAAGTGATGAGTGATAGACTTAAATACAACTAATCACTAGTACAAATATAAGGGATGGTACTTTAGAAAAATATACTGGTGGCAAGTAAGTGACACAAAGTTTTTCAAAATGTATTTTTGGAACAAGAAATCAAACAAAAAATCGTATCCAAAATCCTTATAATCCTAATAAATAAGAGATACAGAAAAGATACTAAATATAATCTTATTATTAAATCCTAGTTTCCTCATTTTGTAGAAAATAATATATTTTGCAATTAGCACACTACACACTCAAATAATAAAAAAAATATTTAGCTAAGTACCTACAGTCCTACACTTTTAATATTGATTACTTCTTTATATTAATTATTATTAACATTGATTAAAGTCATATTTGGCACATGCCTCTGTTTTGCACAGTAATCCTGCTTCTAGGGTAAGCCTATTTACGCAGGATATTTTCCTTACAGTTTAAACACATGTGTTTTTATTGCGTGACCGTGGTTCCATCACGCGTGATAATTTGACAGATTTTCAAGGGACTTCGTAAAAAAGCACAGACATTTTGCTGTGACACGTACAAACCCGCGTGACAAATGTGGGCGTGTTTCGGACATAGACACGGATAAAGTCACAGCAGAATGTCAGAATGTAAGTATGGACCCACGCTCAGATGCTACAATAGACCTGTTATATATAAAGTATAATGCCCATTATGCATACGGGGGTACATGGAAATGCTCATTTATATATTTCACAATGACATCGTCCACAGTAGTAAGTCTCGCCTTACAGCCCCTATGCCGATGGGAGGCGCAGAACCACAGAGTTTTTCCACCAGCGCCATTTTTCACGTTAATACTGTATTTATATCCGAAAACTGTGAGAATTCTTCCACCTCTTCGCGATATACTGAACACAGGAGTTTCTGTAATTTTTTTTATTTTAAAGTTCTTTACTTTATTAGTGGAACACCACCCAAGTTTATCTACTATATACATTTAATACAAAAATAATCCCCACTTCAGGTCTTAAAGGTTGATATTGGTTTGGGAATTCCTTTTAAAGTGAGATTCTACAGGCAACACACCCTCCAAACTTTAAGTCTCCACGTGGTATTTTGTTGTATTTGGCTGTATGTTGTATGACAGTCTATCACAGATTACTTAATGGTACTTAAGTTACCGTTGCCATCTGATATCTGAAACACCTGGAACCTGACATTGGAGGTATTCCCAAGAACAGCACATTTCTTCTGCACACTTTTTATTCCCATTTCTGCACAAGTCAAAATCACTATTTAAGCCGTTCGTGGGAATAGAAAAAAGTCCCTATTTCTGCACACATCATAATAACGATTTTAATGTAAAAATTGCATTATTATTATTATATTATGCATATTGTTTGCGGGAATCTTAAACATTGTTGATGCCCCAAGGACTGGATTTTAAAATTATCGCAATAAACAAAATTCTTTATTTCATATCTGTCATTTAACTACCTTACACACTAACTTAAGAATTATTATATTTTACTACGTACTGGAACATAAGGAGACACATAGGATGGTGCTCCAGCAGTTATCAATAGCAGCTTCAAGCAGTTGCCTATGGCCCGGTTTCCCAAAGCTGACATCTCCAATCAATCATCTCTCTGCTACGCTTCTCCTCTCCGCTTTGGTGGAAATAACCTGCCAGCTTTGCAGCACATCCCCCGTCTCCTTTCCTCTGCTTTGGTGGAAACCGGGCCTGACTGCTGAAGTGTACGTTGATCAATGGCTAACTGTAACAGTCTGTGTATGGCCGCCCTTTGTAGGTATGTAGTTAAACAGGCGGGCGATGGCTGTGGTTAGTATTACCTTTTACGACAACATTATCAATAGTGTACAGGTTAGCTTTACACTGGAACCTTCGATGAGTGGCGCAGAACCACCTCGTCTTCAGGCCGGTTTGGTAGTGGACGGTGTATTTATACCCTGCCAGAGTAACTATTCTTGCACCTCTGCTTGAGATACAAAAGACAGGCGAATCTAAAAAATAAATGTTAATTATTTACCGATATCACAACTAGATGTAGCCTCTGATACGTGAAAAAAAAGTGCATTGCTTTATTTACAGAAATACACAGATCTATCTTAATATACGTACACACTTTAATACAAAATACATGTGAAACAGCTGAGCTATATAAGGGCTGTTACAAACGATCTATAGATAGCTCAACTGATCCAGATCATTTGACCACACTCACACAGCATACTTAATTAAAATTTGGGTTTTACATCGTTCCTTCTGCTTATTTTTAGTTTGTTTGAAATTTTACGTACATTTAAAATATATGTACATAAGATTTTATTGAAATTTGCAACTATTTTATCTTATGCGTGTGTATCAGCAAGTTTTAGAATCAATCAGTATTTCCTAGATTACGCCATACAGACAAACTCACACACAAAAGATAGATAAATAGATTAAAAAACTTACGTAATTTAATACTACTACAGGAATTTATGACAGTCATAAAAAAAATGTAAAGAATAAAACAGGTATTCAAATTTACAATCCTATAAAAATATGTACCTATAATGAAACGGAGGAGATATCTATCAGAGGATTATGGACGTGGGCGTCCTGGAAATTACCTAGCACAAGAAAGGATAAACAAAATCAGAAGAAATGCGAATGTTCATTTCTGAAATTCACTACTTCATCATTAATGGTGATAACCCTAGCCTTACAGCCATTCGTAGCCCTTTTAGTACAGTACCATGTGCTCGTCACACCATTAGTTCGCTGAAAGTTGTATCTGAATCCGGCAAGTATACACATTCTTTTGCCTCTTTGAGACAAAGTATATATTGGATTATCTGAAAAAAAAATCACGTCAGAAAACAGTGACCGAAAATCAACAATTTTTTACGGATTTTTTTTTTTGAAGGTCATCATCTTCCTGCCCTTTTCCCACGTTATGTGGGGTCAGCTTCCATTTCCCTTTATCATTCGTCATCTCAGTACTCACTCCTTTCTTACCCATGTCATCTTTCACACAGTCCATCCTAGTATTCTTATACTTTATAATTTTTATAAAGGTATTAAAATTAATAAAACTTCTAAAGATTAAAGTTTAATCCGTATCAAAAAAGTGCATATGTTCATTTTTGTAACTAAAAACTTCTCTTCCAATGGTGATGACGCTCGCCTTGCAGCCAACTTTAGTTCGTTTGTTGCAATACCATGTATCTTTCCCATCACTCGTTCGTTGAAAGTTGTACTTGTGACCATCAATTATACACACTCTTCCGCCTCTTCGAGACAGAGTGAATGCTATCTCACCTGTAAAAATAAACATTTAATTTCAAAACTATGTTCTGAAATATATAATTTATGTTTTGTGAATTCTGGTATTAATTAATAAGTATTAATTAAATATCACTTCAAAGAGCCATGTTACAAGAAGTGTGATGGATTTGAATGTGGATAGATACGAGAGTAGAGGTAGACCTAAGAAAAGATGGATGGACTGTGTGAAAGACGATAGTGTATGAAGGGAGTGACTACTGAGATGACGGATGATAGGGGAGATCCCACCTAGTGGGATAAGGGCAGGAAGATGATGATGATGATGACGATGTTCTGAAATATATAATGTGTACTCGCGAAAATATCAAATTATTGTGATGAATTTAGTTATATTTTTATTTACCAAAATATATTCACAGCCTTAATCATAAGTTCCAAAAATATGAAACATGGTGTTTACAGTCCTAAGTATGATGGTAAGGATTCAATGAGAAAGAAATTCTTAGAATTCAACCTCTAGAAGATGATAAACTTATTAAGCTTGAAAGTTTACCAAATATTTTACAAAATAAAATAAAATTGTAATCAACTAATGTTAACCGATATTAGTAAAAATAATATTTTTTTTGGAATTCTTTATTTGGAACATATTATTTATATTATAACATATAACACCAATAATCGTATCTAACCAACCAAATGAACACAATAAGTTCAGAAATTATATAAAACTGACTTACCCTAAATCAACAATTAAAAGCAGATAAGATCTTAAAAAGATAATAAGAGATTAAAAAGTAAGTAGGTACGAGTACCTGTATCTACTAACTTAGAATAACAATAACAAATTATTTGCATGAAATACTCGCACAAATACGCATAACACTATTTTAGTCAGAATTAATATAAAGATAACGGTCTTTTTTAGTATCACCGTCGCTAGCAGTACTTTGAGCATCAGTTAGAGATATGTCGTTGTCAGTGATACTGCCGAAGTCGAACGGATGCAAGCCAGATGCTTTAAAACCCTGATTCAGATCCACAACATTAATATGCGACACAATAAAGCTTTGCAAGAATGGAGCGAAGGTCAATTTATTCACTGCGGCTTTATATTCCTTTTTCGCATACCACTGCCTCATTCCTGTCATCCAGGCTGTCTTCAAAGGACAAAGACGCGCTAAATCAGAAGGCGACAACGTTTTAGTATAATTCCTGTAGATTGCAATCAAATGAATCTGCAATCTCTTGCACAATTCATACACTTTCATGGTGACATGAGTTTTATAACCATCCACAAACAAAATCACAGGAAAGTCGATCTCAACTTCTCTCAACTTTGCTACGAAAACATTTTTGATGAACTCGTACAGTAATTGAGACGTCATTCGACCAGTTTCATTTCTGCCAAAGCCCCAACTAAGTGGTATGCTATCAGCAATTTTATCAGGGACTTTTTTACACGGATACACAATCATTGGGTTGCAATATGAACCATTTGCGGCGAACGAGAAGAAAACGGTAATCTTCTCTTTGACCATTTCAGTATTTGCATTGCTACCACCTTGAATAAAAACACTTCCGAATTCAGATATGTCGAAGATTGTCTCTTCTGCCATAAAAACTCTGTTTGGATCTTCAATAACATTAGAAAGGTTCTCCAGCAGGATGTGATCACCAATTTTTTTAAACCATATTTCGGTTTCTTCATCAGAGTCACAGTTTTCGAAATCCTTAACTTTTTTAAGTTCATTGCGGTGGCGTTGCAGAAATTTAAAGTACCAGCCATCTCCAGGGCGATTATTGTTGAATGGGTTGTTTGGGATAGGACGTTGGATTTTCAAGTAATCTTGAACGCAAGTTTTGATATCTTCTTTCTTTTGGGGGAAACCACGGTTGGATAGCTCTATTATATACTGTACTATATCAGTTTCTACGGTTTCTGGTAGGTAAGGCGTTTGACCCGTGCCAATCTTCGAGTTAGGGTTCTTCAATTTATAATTGAGACTAGTTCTTGGGACCTTAAAAAGTTTCGATGCCTTCCGTATAGAACCCTTTTTGTTGGAAACAAAGTCTAAGGCACGTGCAAGATCCACTTTTGAGTATTTTAGCTTTTTTGTGACTGAAAAATAAAACATTTTTTAGAAAGAAAGGCCTGGAAGGCATTCTTTTTTTTATCTTAAGTTCAACCCTTGACTACATTCATTGAGAATGTATCGCCAATAACGAACAAGTAAAACTCAATTTTAGAGGCAACTTTTAGTTTTTATCCAAGTTATGTAGTTTAATTATTGGTTATTACACAAAAAATATCTTTTGCTCTACATAACTCATAGCGCTACTGTCCAAACGTAAAAATAATCACTATTATAAAATTTCAAAACTATTGAAAAATAGCTATGTCAAGTCGATTAAGATTTCTCAAATTAAATCTTAAAATTGTAAAAGAGCTTAAACTGTTATAGAACACAAAATGATTGAAGACTTTAAAGAATAAGTAATATTATCTTAGTATAACGTATGTGTAGCATTTAATGTAGCAACCTTAAACATATCCAAAACCATTTTAAAAATGTTAGTAATTTAGTGGACACTCTTCAAATCAAAAGGAAACAGACCAGAAACTTGAAAACCTTTTACAATATCTTTCTTATTCATATGTGAATCGACCAGATATTTAAGAAAAGGAGCAATAGTCAATTTATTAGCAGTCGGTTCCTTCCCATTTTTCTTGTAATATTCTTTCACTCCTTTTTTCCATGCTGTTTTCAAAGGTTCGATCAGATCAGCGTCATCTAAGGGCAATACCTCAGTGTAATTATACATCGCAAATAACTGTATCTGTAAACTTTTGCATACATCAAGGACCTTCAACGTCACAGACAATTTGAACCCATCTACAAATAAAATGATGGGGAATTTGACCCTTTCTTCTTTAAGCTTGGGATAAAAATCTTTGGTGATGTAATCGAGAAATAGTTTCGGAGTCATGTCACCATCCACATTGGCTCCGTAGACCCAATTATTCGGCACACTTTCAAGGATTTTGACAGGTATTTTTTCGTACGGATACACAATCATCGGTTTACAACTTTGACCTTTGGCAGAAAAGTACATCATTACCGTTAGTTTCTCGCAAACTTTTGCAGCTGCGCTATTTTGTTGGTAAAAACATATTTTGCCATTATTTTCGTGAATACTGAAAGAAGTTTCTTCGGCTAGAAATACTCTTTTAGGATCAGCTATAGCGTCTGAAAGGTCGTAATGAGCAATATTGTTTTCCATCTGTTTGAACCATGCCGCTATATCTTTGTTAGGTAAGTCATCATCTTTGATCACTTTACCGAAGCGCCTTAGTTGAAAATACTGGTACCAGCATTTACCGGGACGATTATTTGTAAAACGGTTTTTTCTAGGTTGTTCAATGAGTTGTTCTTGTGCAGAAGTTTGTACGTTGGAACTTTTATTCGGAAACCCTCGTTTAGACATATCCAATATGAATTCGCAAAGAGATTTTTCTTCCTGATCTGTTAGATCACGTGGGCAGCCAAGTGTTGATTTTCCATCTGGATTTTTTGCTCTACGTCCGAGTGTGGTATGAGGTATATTAAAGAGTTTGGATGCATGTCGGAGAGAAACCTTGTTCGCAGCAATGTAGTCTAGAGCACGTTTTACAGCATCTGGGTCAGATCTCTTATACCCCTTTTCAGGATTCAGTTCATAATCTGCAAAGATAAATATAATTTAGTGATGCCTGGAATAATAGGTGTAAATGAATCTATGGCACTCTGGGCCTGACCCATTTTATACGCTGTCAAGTTTTTGAAAATATTCTTTAATACCAAGAAATATAATAGAAATTCTGAACTTAGGATAAACTAATAAGTACTTAATTATACCTAGATAAAATGAAATGCTTAGTTTTTTTGTTTAAAAATTTTAGTAATTTTTTTATCAAAACATGATGGTATTTTATGTACTTTTAAACTTACGCGATCTGAACACATTATTATTAGTATTAGACGGGTATTTATCGCGTTTAAATTACCTTATATTTTCCCCGACGTTTAATTTCAATCGTGAAGACGGTTTCAGACTCTCTGCCTCATGGAATCCAGTGCTAGCTAAGTGTACTCGTCGTAGACCGGTTATTCAGCGCGTCGCGGATATTGTTAGTGTTGTGTGTCGTCCGAGTGTACAGATGGACATCCCTATTGTCGAGAACGAAGTGAGGGTAGTTGCAAATAATGCGACCCCCGCTTCGCGGAGGCGGTAGCTCCAGTACTCCAGTCTACCCGTGACCACGACAGCGTGCAAACCTGTCGAAACGTCGGGGAAAATATAAGGTAATTTAAACGCGATAAATACCCGTCTAATACTAATAATAATGATGGTATTTTGACTTTATTGTGTACAACTACCTAATGTAGAAAGGAATAAATACAAGCACCGGCTAGTACACAATATTATAAAGGCTCTAATATTCCAAGTAAAATTGGAACGACAGGTTTTGTTATAAACTTAAAAGTAAATCTTTTAGCTCAAAACAATATAAGGGCACTTTTACACAGCTTCAAAATCTTGTTAACGAACGCGTACATTTCTATATTCACCTATTTAACTAAATAATACAAGAATTATGATTGTGTATATTCTTGCACTTTATTATTTCACCGTTCCACGTGCATAAGTAAGCTAGGCATCCTGTTTTATGGTAGGCCGCACATCTCCACCGAGTCCTAGAAGATTTAACATACTGCTTTCTGAATCTGTAACCAGCTACTGTTATATTTTGACCGCCTCGCTTCGACGATGTAAATATGGCTTCTGTAAGTATTACGAGTATTATAAGATTAATTTTTATATAGTTTATTAAATTGAGTGAAATAAAGTACTAAGGATAATGGAGTCAGAATTCAATTGGTGATATTTCAAATTATACATATTTTTGTATAAATATGATTAATAAACTTTATGATATTTCTTTAATCATATTAATATAAAATCCAAACATGAACACGAGTAGGTAATATCAAGTTTGGTACACACCTCACATCTTTGTTAAAATTAGATTGTGATACTGTTTTTTGAATATAACTTAAAAAAAACACGTCCAAACATTATTGCTACGTTTTTCACAGTATTTAGTAATTCGTACGTAACAGGTTATTAAAAGTAGCTTTATTTATAAATAGATAATTATTATGTTAATGATTATGAATATTATAACATTTAGTGATGGTGTTGTCTTGTAAAGTGTGGATCTTTGCGCGACAGCTTCTATGCGAGGAACACTGCCAATAAATTTTCTTTCCTTTTTGTATATGTTTGCAAAATTTGTATCCACCTATAATTATACGAGGCTGGTTTTTGGATGACACTGTAAAAACAGCACCTGAAAAGACATAACGATAAGGTACTTATCTTAACAACTAATAGATCTCCCTATAATAATAAGTAACAATATATACGGGGTGTCCCAAAAAGTAGTGTCAAGCGAAAGTCCAAAGATAGAACACCCCTTGGGGTACCCGAATCACCCCCATGTATGTTCCGCGATTTTCTATAGTTTTCGAGTTATTAATTTTTTTCCCAATTTTTGAAAAAATTACGACTTGAACAACTTAAAACATTCTTACAAAAAAAGTAGAAAACTTTCTTGAGATTTTTTTTTTTGCTACTGAATTTTAATGACTTGTTCTTTTATGCATCAAATAATCAGCTACGTGACTTTGATGAAAACTATGAAAATGTTGGTGTAAATTCAAATAATTACATTCGGTGAATTACGACTTCAATTTTCAACTTTAAATTAAAAATCTTAACAAGTGATTTCATGGTTCCTAAATAAATCTAAAGAATTTTCCAAACTCTCAGCTTTCATAATCATTAAAAAAAAGAAGTACTTAATTGGCTACTTTGGCTAAAATCGGCCTTCAAAGACGGTGAGGTGGAAAATTCTTAAAATTAGCTACCTGATTAAAAAATAGATTTTGGCCATTTTATCAGCCTACCGAGGGTAAAGCATCTGAAAAACCGCAAAACTCCGCGATCAGCTGACCACCGCGTCTTAAATTAATTGTTGTACAAATGAACATAAGCCAAGTAACGTTATTTCAGCTATACATCAATAATGCATTTAAATATATATGATGCCGTATTTTAAGTTCAAAAGTTACAAAAATAAAAAACTACAAGTAAATACTAGGGATGAAAAACATTACTACTATATACTAGCAACACGCCACGGCTTCACACTGGTAGAAAAAGTATCTCTATTTTTACACGCTTTATATTAGCTTCACCTGTATGTTTGTATGTTTGTATGTTTGTTTGTAACCGACTTCTTTGGGCGCGATTTTGACCCACTTTAAACGGCCAGATTTCGTTCAAACTTTGTAGATTTATCGAGGACCGATGACAATACACTATTTTGATAAAAAAAATCCATTTTATCAATTTGAAAAAATTTTTTTTTTTATATAGAATATAGCCTATGTTACTCAGGGATAATGTAGCATTCTAATGGTGAAAGAATGTTTGAAATCGGTCCAGTAGTTTTTGAGTTTATTCGTTACAAACAAAAATATAAAAATACTAAACTTTCCACTATATAATATTAGTATAGAAATACAGATATGAAATATGTACTGTGAAATAGTTGTGTTATTAAAATCCAATGTCAACGGTTACCGTGACTGTCTGTAGTTTATTTGCTCGGCTTCATATAATGAAAATATATTATTTATACAATAAAAGTAAACTATGTACTATTCCAGACTATAATCTATCTCTGTGCCAAATTTCATCTAGATCCGTTCAGCCGTTTCAGCGTGAAAGAGTAACAAACATCCATATATCTACACATACAAACTTTCATTCACGTTTATAATATTAAGTAGGATTTTTGCAAAGACCATTTAATATTAAATTACTAGCTTCCGCCCACGGCTTCGCCCGCGTGGTACCTTGAAAAACTAAAACGAATCTATCCCGCGTGAACCATACATTTTTCCGGAATAAAAAGTAGCCTATGTGTTATTCCAGACCATAATCTATATCTGTGCCAAATTTCATCCAGATCCGTTCAGCCGTTTCAGCGTGAAAGAGTAACAAACATACATCCATCCATACAAACTTTCGCGTTTATAATATTAGTAGGATGTACCTATACATAGGTGTGTACTTAAAATTAGAAACAATTAAATTTAAGGTTCATGATTATGTACATTGTAACACTTAACAATGGTGTTATCATAACTTGTGTGTAGTCTTGCTTTGCAATCGCGGCGTTTCGAACATTGCCAGTATATTACATTTTTCCTCGCTGTCAACCTACAGAACGAATAGCCAGCTAAAGTAATTCGAGGATGATTCCGCGATGAAACGGTAAGTACAGCTTCTGAAATAAAAATAAATACTTGTAAATTTAGAATTATGTTCTTAATTATAAGGTAAAACATTTTACATAACATAATTCTAAATTTACAAGTATTTAGTTGTTGACAAAAATAACTATAAAGAAAAAATATTACTAGCTTGTACGACAATATAAAAATAAATAAGGCACGTCACACACACCATGTTGCTTTTAAGGGTTCAATAAATTATCTGAATATTTATAATATTTATTTAGTTTATTTAAGTATCACCTTCATTTTAATTTGCTTTTACCAAAGTTAATTATGTCTTTAGTTAATGATTATGTACATTGTAACATTTTGTGATTGAATTATCTTGCAAAGTGTGTATTTTTGCTTTACAGCCACGATTCTTATGGGTAGAGCATCTCCAATGAGTTTTTATACCAATCACTTGATGCTTGCAAAATCTGTAGCCTGCCAGTAAAATCATCGGTTGTTTCTGAGCTGAATGTATGAAAAAAGCTTCTGAAATATCCAATTTTGGTTAATATTTGTGAATTTACCGATGGATAAAACGTTTATGAATTTTAAATAAAAAAATGTTTCAAGGGAATTTGTTTTTTAATGATTAATATATTTAATGGTTATGTACATTGTAGCATTTGGTTATGTGAGTAGTAGAGTTTTCTTCTAATGTATGTATAATAGCACGACAGCCTTGCCGTTTGTGGGTGGAGCAATGCCAATGTATTTTCTTGCCTTTTCTTTGATGCTTACAAAATCTGTACCTTGACATTTGAATCATAGGTCTGCCTCTTATTGACATTGTAAATACTGCCTCTGAAATAATATTTAAAAGGTTTTAAGATATTTCTCGCCTCAATAAAATGACTTCAAAGTTTGTCTGACGCAAATTAGTTAAAAGGAAATGGTAGTAGACAAGTATGATTAATCTAAGTTTCTGAGTATAGGTACGTGACCCTGACTGACACAAAAAGATATTAAAAACAAAATAAGTATATATAAGTGTTATATTGGTTAATGAAATAATTATACTGATGCATAATAGGACTTAATATAATACAGATATTAAAGCTTTCGACAAGTGTCTAATACTCTATAAAAGTCAATTAAAACAATGCTATTTTTATAATTTGAAAACTTCAGTTAAAACTTTCCTTTGATTTATGCAATAATAAACAACAACGCAACATTTTTATTGTACGTAATACAAATCTACAGATTTTCAATATGTACATGTGAATAAGTTAAAAATACAGATGACGTAGAAAGGTTAATGGTTAATGATTATGTACATTATAACATTTGATTATTGTATCATTATCGATGGTGTGTATCTTTGCTCGGCAACCTCTGTGTTTATGCGTTGAACATTGCCAATAAATCTTCTCTCCATTCACTTTGTTTTTGCAGAATCTATACCCAGAAAGAAATATAACGCGTTGCCCTCTCGAAGACATCTTGAATATCGCTTCTGTAAATAACAAATATAATATTATTCGGCTAAAACATAATAGCTAACAAGATTAAAGAGCTTTCTTTACATGACTATTGGTTACATGACTAAATAATGTGGAAGGTAAATACTTATGCAGATATTGATAAAAATCCTATATGTAATCTTTTAATCTTTTAAACCACATTATTACCACATGAAAAAATTACAGAAACTTTCATATTTGCCCATTTTTTCAAAACACCCGAAGTTTGCTCCTTCAGGAACACAAAATTATATTATATTTTGACACGATTATTATAATCCTACTGAAATGTATATTATGTCCAGATTTTTTTTACTGTATTAAAAGAAGAATTAAGTTTGTTGCATAGAGGTTTTTTTTTTATATCTGAACATAATACACGTTGTTAATGATTATGTACATTTTCACATTTAACTATAATATTTTGACCAGACAATGTATGTATTTTGGCACGACAGCCGTTTTTTTTATGTGTAGAACAACGCCAATGTATTTTTGATTTTAACTTACGACTCATACAAAACCTATAGTTATCAATTATAATCATGGGCTGATGTTGATTCGAAGTCGTAAAAATTGCTTCTGAAATATGGAAAAAAGTGTTAGCGGGTAATTAACACGTGGGTAATAAAGAAATAATTCTAAATGTAACCGGAGATATTAAGTTTTTTATCATTCAAGTGATCCTGCATTCTCGACATTATTTTATTGTTGGGATATGATAATATCAGAAACTTACAAAAATAAAGTTTCCTCAAAGCAAAGCCGACCCTAACGAGACCCGAATAAAATGTTACTTGGGCTACTATAACCTAAAAAGAGGACATGACATGTGCCAAGTGCGCACTTAACTCTTTCACCACACTACACATACACGACTGTAATCCCCGGGCTCGGTAGATATATCCTCTTTTAGTTACTTAGATCTCTGATGATATCTAAAGAGGGTAGTCAGAGGCAAGTCCAAACATGACATTTGGTACATGCCCACATTTTGCACAGTAGTTAGTATTCCGTACGTGACAGGTTGCAAGCCCATCGCCGCTCATAAGAATACTAGCCTATGACACATACCTTCGAATTTTTGGTTCTAGGGTATGCCGGTTGCCTCACTATGTTTTCCTTCACCGTTTAAGAGCACTGGCATAGCGCACATAAATTTTTCGAATGGAAAAACTCATTGGTGCACGACCAGGTTTGAACCCACGACCTTCGGATCGAGAGGCAGGGGTGCTACCACTACACCACCAGCGCTTTACCACACTAAATTATATAAAAAAAAATATATATTTATTATAATCCTACTGAAATGTATAATTATGTATAATATATACAGAATTTGTTTTAACTGTAGGTACCTATTGAAAGAAGAATTAAGTTTGTTGCAAAAAGGTTTTTTATTAATATTACTGATCATAATATACATTTACTTTGTTAATGACTATGTACATTTTCACATTTAACTATAATATTATGACCAGACAATGTATGTATTTTGGCACGACAGCCATTTTTATTATGTGTTGAACAACGCCAGTGTGTTTTGTTTTGTAACTTACGACTCATACAAAACCTATAATTATCAATTATAATCAAGGGCTGATGTTGATTCGAAGTCGTAAAAATTGCTTCTGAAATATGGAAAAAAGCGTTAGTGGATAATTAATACGTGGGTAATAAACCAATAATGCATGACCACATTTTGCACAGTGATTAGTATTCCGTACGTAACAGGTTGCAAGCCCATCGCCCCTGAAAAGAATACTAATCTATAACATACCTTCGAATTTTTGGTTCTAGGGTATGCCAGTTTCTTCACGATGTTTTCCTTCAAGTGATCCTGCATTCTCGACAATATTATATTGTTGGGATATGAAAATACTAGAAACATACAAAAATAGAGTTTCCTCCATTTAAAACAAACAAATATTCTCAAAGAATCTCTTAGAGATAAGTTTAAAGAAATAAACATCATGACAATGCCATGTCAGTATAAATATGAAAACTTGATGTATGTTCACAAAAACATTAATTTATTTAGGAAAAATAGTGATAATCATAATATTAATACTAGAATTAAAAATAAACTCGCTGTTCCCACGGTTAGGCTCACTAAAGTAAGTAAATCCTTTAAAGGGCAATGTGTACGCTTCTATAACAAGATCCCAAGTGACATGCTTGATTTATCAATTGGAAAATTAAAAAATGTAATTAAACAGAAACTGTCTAGAAAAGCTTATTATAAAATATCAGAGTACTTAGATGATAAAAAAGCTTGGGATGAATCAGCTCCAACTCTGCTAGGTATTCCTTACAAAATTAACAAGGATCATACAAAAAAAGCGCTAGGGCCCAGCGAGTTTCTTGTCAGTTCTTGACTTTGACTTTGACATTGTTTATTTTATTTTATTTGTAAAGGTTTTATAATACAAATAAGACGCAAATTGTACAGTTTTAATTAACAAATGAATGAAATAATATTTTTTTAATCAATAAACACGTGTAAGTATTATTATTATTATTTTTTATTATTAAAGTGGTAAAAATAGTATACATAATTATCATTTAGTATATACTATTTATATTTATTTAGAGGTTTTCGATCTTTTGTACCGTCCTCGCATATCTATCTGGGAAGTAATTGGCCTCTTAATTATATATAAAAGTCTAGTATCATTTCTTGGTTTGTAACCTAAAGTGGATAAAAAAAATATCTTACAAACTTCTTTCTTGATGTCATTATTACATTTCAAATAGTATTTTATAGTTTTGTTCCTGTTTCTTAATGATTGTCTAGATCTTCGCTTCACTGGAGTTTCTTCGATTAAGTTTTTTATATATATACCTTGTAATTCATAGTTTAAAGAATTGAATTTTGCATTTATTTGTTGTCGTTCTTCATTGGTAAATTTTGTGTTACATTGTCTTTTACATTTAGCGTTGCATGGTTCTTTCAAACTGTTTTTCTTAATTTTCCTTAGTTGTTTTTTCATATTTCTTACTGCAACCGTTTCTTTGATCTGTCTTCTAATACGTTGTTTACCAGTTTTATTATATTTATCTTCTATCGATTCATGTTCTGAAAATCAATAATATTAAGAAATTAACACTATAGCTAACAAACATGAAACTGCTTTAGCGTATTTTAATGAAAATTTGGGAATATACAAGGGTGCGTTCAAAACATTCAAACATTTAATACCTGGTAGTGAAGAAATTAAAAGAAAAGAAAGCTTGAGAATATTTCTTTAAACTTTATTTGAACTGGTAGCATCTTAGGTAAGTGCAATTGAAGTCTTAAATTTTTTAAACTTAAATAATCATTACTTACATTTTTGTCACTTTAACTGTTAATAAAGTATACAAAATGACGACTTTTCTTAGTCGTGTTAGCTACAATATAAACATGTTATTGGTAAAATAGTCAGCACTGGTGGTTTAGTAATTTGTTTTTACTGTACCTATTGAAAGAAGAATTAAAATTGTTGCAAAAAGTTTTTTGTTGAATATTATTGAACATAATATTATATTCATTTACGTTGTTAATGATTATGTACATTTTCACATTTAACTATAATATTTTGACCATTCAATGTATGTATTTTGGCACGACAGCTATTTCTATTATGTGTTGAACAACGCCAGTGTGTTTTTTTTTTAAACTTACGACTCATATAAAACCTATAATTATCAACTATAATCATGGGTTGATGTTGTTTGGAAGTCGTAAAAATTGCTTCTGAAATATGGAAAAAAGTGTTAGCGGGTAATAAACACGTGGTTATAAAGAAATAATTCTAAATGTAACCGAAATATTATGTTTTTAACAATTCAAGTGATACTGCATTCTCGAAAATATTATATGGTTAGGATATAATAATACCAGAAACTTACAAAAATTGAGTTTCCTCAATTTTATATTGTTGATTTTATTTGCAAAGTTATTCAACACAAATGGGATGCAAATACATAATACCTATTGTACAGGTTTAACAAATGAATGAAATTATATATTTTTAATCAATTAACGTGTAAGTATTATTTATATTTTTTTATTATTGAAGTGGTAAAAATAAGATAAGTATGTAGGATCTGAGTGTTGAGTGTATCCGAATATGCTGTGACAGTAAGATGTTTGACAGATGATTGTAAGTATTGATGTATCCGAACGTGAATGTTGAATGAAAAGGGAACGATGGTATGAATGGAACGGAAGGAGAGGAAGAATGACTGGTTTGAATTGAATTAATTATTAGATCTAAGATGGTGACGGGACTGAAAAATGATAACGTGGAAATGTGAGTTTTTTTTGAAGAAATAAGAAGAATTAACGTGAAAACTGATTTTTATTGCTCTCCCAATCCCACATAAGTAAGTACATAATTATCATAAAATAGTTAGCACTGGTGGTTTAGTAGTAGTGGACCCGTCTTCCGATCCAAAGGTCGTGGGTTCGATCCGGTAGTGCACCAATGGATTTATCTGTACCTCATTCAAGCAGTGAAGGAAACCGGCATGTCCTATAACCTAAAAAGAAGACATGGCATGTGTCAAGTGCGCACATAACCTTTTCACCACACTAAATTATATTATACTAGCTTCTAACCGCGGCTTTGCCCGCGTGAAAATAAAAAACAGTCTATCCCGTGGGAACCGTACATTTTTTCGGGATAAAATGTGATCCAGACCATAATCTATATCCAAATGAAAGAGTAACAAACATACATCTATGCATCCATTCTTACAAACTTTCGCGTTTATAATATTAGTAGGATTTTGACACGATTATAATAATCCTACTGAAATATGTATTATGTACATACATATGTGTAAATTAAATACAGAATTTGTTTTTACTGTACCTATTTAAAGCAGGTTTTTTTAATATTACTGAACATAATATTATACATTTACGTTGTTAATGATTATGTACATTTTCACATTTAAGTATAATATTTCGACCAGCCAATGTATGTATTTTGGCACGACAGCCTATTTTATTATTTGAACAACGCCAGTGTGTTTTGTTTTTTAACTTACGACTCATATAAAACCTATAATTATCAATTATAATCAGGGGTTGATGTTGCTTCGAAGTCGTAAAAATTGCTTCTGAAAATATGGAAAAAAGTGTTAGCGAGTAATAAACACGAAATTATTATAAATTTAACCGAGATAGGTATTATGTTTTTAATAATTCAATTGATACTGCATTCTCGACAATGTTTTATTGTTGGGATATAATCATAACAGAAACTTACAAAAATAGAGTTTCCTCCATTTTATATTGTTTATTTTATTTTATTTTCAAAGGTTTTCTAATACAAACAGGATGCAAATACCTAATATTGTACAGTTTGAATTAACAAAAGACTGAAATTATATTTTTTTTATCAATATACATGTGTTATTATTCATAAATATATATTTCTTTATTAATAAAGTGGTAAAAATAATATTAGTACAAATTTATCATAAAATAGTTAGCAGATGGTTAGGTGGTTTAGTAGTAGTGGGCCCGCTTTCCGATCCTGGTCGTGGGTTCGATCCGGTAGTGCATCAATGGATTTTTCTGTTCTGCCGTGTGATTCTGTAAGACCTCATTTTAAACTTCGAATCTGAATCCGCTGTGAGTTTTTTGATTGGCATTCTAAAAACTCGGTTGATAATTCGAATTTACACTAGCGCCACTCTTGCGAGCGTGTCAGCGAATTGAACTAAATTGACAGAGAGATTTTGACAAATAAAGTATGAGATGACGTAAGAAGTGGCATTCTATACGGTAATTCCAAAATCACTTCGACGCTCGCTTCGCACTTGAACCCGATTCAAAGTGTCAAATAAAAAGCGTCTTAAGCGAAGTGAGAGTGAATAGCGATGTGAGATGCGAGTTGATGTTTGAATTTTACAGAATCGACGTACTGTTCGCGCTATACCTTAAATATTCAAGGAAACCAGCATGTCCTATAATTAAAAACGAAGACATGACATGTGTCAAGTGCGCACTGAACCCTTTCACACTAAATTATATTATATTTTGACACAACTATTATAATCCTACTGAAATGTATATATTTTATATAACAATTTTTTTTTTACTGTACCTATTGAAAGAGGAATTAAGTTTGTTGCAAAAAGGTTTTTTTAAATTTTATAAACATAATATACCTGCGTTGTTAATGATTATGTACATTATAACATTTAACTATAATATTTTGACCAGACAATGTATGTATTCTGGCACGACAACCATTTTTATTATGTGTAGAACAACGCCAGTAAGTTTTTATTTTTAACTTAGTACATATACAAAACCTATAATTATTAATTATAATCAGGGGCTGACGGTGATTCGAAGTCGTAAAAATTGCATCTGAAATATGGAAAAAAGTGTTAGCAGGATTCGAAGTCGTAAAAATTGCATCTGAAATATGGAAAAAAGTGTTAGCAGGATTCGAAGTCGTAAAAATTGCATCTGAAATATGGAAAAAAGTGTTAGCAGGATTCGAAGTCGTAAAAATTGCATCTGAAATATGGAAAAAAGTGTTAGCAGGATTCGAAGTCGTAAAAATTGCATCTGAAATATGGAAAAAAGTGTTAGCAGGTAATAAACACGTGGGTAATAAAGAAATAATTCTAAATGTAACCGGAGATATTAAGTTTTTTATCATTCAAGTGATCCTGCATTCTCGACATTATTTTATTGTTGGGATATGATAATATCAGAAACTTACAAAAATAAAGTTTCCTCAAAGCAAAGCCGACCCTAACGAGACCCGAATAAAATGTTACTTGGGCTACTATAATACCAGAAGCTAAAACAAGCAAATATTGTTTATTTTATTTTACTTGCAAAGCTTTTCTAATACAAACAGAATGCAAATACCTAATAATTGTAATTTTAATTAACGAAAGAATGAAATTATATTTTTTTAATCAATAAACATGTGTAAGTATTATTAATTATTTTTTTTTATTATTGAACTGTTTAAAATAATCGACATAATTATCATTAAATATATTTTTAATTTATTCAGAGGTTTTCGATCTTTTGTACCGTCCTCGCAAATCTATCTGGGAAGTAATTGGCTTCTTAATGATATTGAAAAGTCTAGTATTATTGTTTGGTTTGTAGCCTAAAGTGGATAAAAAAAATGTCTTACAGACATCTTTCTTGATGTCATTATTACATTTTAAATAGTATTTCATAGTTTTGTTTCTCTTTTTTGATGATACAGTTCTTCGCATCACAGGAGTTTCTTCGATTAAGTTTTTTATAAATAAACCTTGTGATTCATAGTTGAAGGAATTAAATTTTGCATTTATTTTTTGTCGTTCTTCATTGGTAAATTTTGTGTTACATTTTCTGATACATTTAGCGTTGCATGGTTCTTTCAAACTGTTCTTCTCAATTTTCCTTAGTTTTTTTTTCATATTTCTTACTGCAACCGATTCTTTGAACTTTCTTCTAATGCGAGGTTTACCAGATTTAGTATATCCTTTATCTTCTATCGATTCATGTTCTGCAAATCAATAATATTAAGAAATTAACACCATAGCTAATAAACATGAAACACACATATAATATACCGTATTATATGAGAATTTGGGAATATACAAGGGTGCGTTCAAAACATGCGACATTTAATATCTGGCCCCTATTTAATAAACATTACAAATTGTAAAATACAATTAATAATAAGCGGCTACAAGTCAAGAAGTTTCTGTTTAATAAAAAATTACGATTTACTGTAGGAAAATTTACAAAATTGTAAAATTTTCTTACAATTCTACATATTTGTAGGTTTTCATAAACAGCACTTGTCATAAAATTCGACAATATTGTAACTTTTTTACAAATTTGTAGACTTGTAATGTTTATTGAATAGGGGCCTGGTAGGGAAGAAATTTAAAAAAAAAGTTTGAAAATTTTTCTTTAAACTTTATTTAATGTAATAAGATAAACAGATAGATAGATAAACATTTATTTGCTTCTGCAACACACAATAGGTACATAAGTATAGGCATGTAACAAAAGTAACAACACAACAAGCTGACAAGAAAGAAGTAGATCATGCAACATGTGGGTGAGATGATGATACAGCTTAAGAAAACAGTTAACACAAAAATAAAAAAATAAAAAAATGGTTACAAAGAATGCAGTGTGTGCTGCAGCGAAGCAAAAAGGCAATAACTCAGCGCATAGTTTGCTCAAGAGCAAACACTGATTTTCAGTATCACCTAAATGAGGTAACCAGAAGAACGAGACACCAACAAGTAGAACGGTGTGTCTATAATACTAAAATAAGATGCTGTTTGACCGTTGTCGCGTATTAAAATTAAATAAAAGAAAAAAACATAATGTGCTTTGTATTACTGAAAAAAATAAATAACGATATTGGAGATTCCTATAATAGGCAAACGAAGCGTTTTGGAATTCCTTCCATTTGTTTATGTAGCAGTAAATGCTTAAGACGTGATTTAAATGTGAATTTAGTATTGAGATTACGTATTGGTGGTGGTATGTTGTTCCAACACTTCGTTGCCAGATATCGGAAACTACCTCTAAACGCTGCAGTTTTGTGGCCATGATAGAGGAGTGCAGACCTAATCGAGCGCAAGCATCGAGTGCTATTGTCAGCGAAAATAAGCTTAGAGTGTAAGTACTCCGGTTTATTGAATTTAATAACATCAAAAATCAAACCCCCAAAGTGCAACTCTCTACGCGATTCCATATTGAGCATGGACTTTATATTAAGATAAGGAGTGATGTGACTACGAGGTGGAATGGTGTAACAAAAACGACAACATGCATTCTGGACGCGCTGTACCACTCGCTGAGTCCGGGTTAGTAGCCGTGGACCATACACTACGTCGCAGTAATTTAGCCTTGACATAATGAGAGCTTCGCAAAGAGCTACACGAGAAGCCTCTGAAAGCTGGTGGCGTATGTTATAAAGTAGTTTTAGTCGGTAAAAACAATTTTTTACCAGACTTAGTACATGAGTCTCGAACCTAAGCTGACTATCGAAGATAACACCTAAATTCCGTGTCTCATCCACCCGATCCACTGAAACCCCATGGATCTTAACATCTGGATTACAACGTAGATTAGTTATTTGTTTCCTGGTGCCCAAAATCATGTACTTGGATTTCACAGGGTTTAGTACAAGAGCGTTACGCAGGGACCAGGCTGCTATTGCATCCAAATCTTTATTTAATAAAGAGACTGCCAATGGCAGCCTCTCTGGTATATCAGAGATATACACTTGGACATCGTCCGCGTAACAATGAAACATACAATTTTTTATAAATTTTGGGAGATCAGCACTGTAAATGATAAAAAGAAGGGGTCCCAGTATAGATCCCTGCGGAACGCCTCGATCAACAAGAGCAGGACGCGACAGCAAAACAGCACCGTCATTTTTGACAAGCTTAACGCACTGCGAGCGCCCACCCAGGTAACTTGCGAACCATGTAACTGCCCTGTCGCTTAAACCATAATAGGACAACTTGGCAAGTAGAAGGGAAATGTTAAGGCAGTCAAAGGCACGTGAGAAGTCAAGTAAAGTCAAGACAGTACTGCGGCCTTTATCCTGTTCCGCCAATACGTTGTCAGTAACATCAAGAAGGGCTGTAACTGTACCACGACCTTTACGAAACCCTGATTGCAAAGACGGTAAGATGTTAAAGGTCTCGACATATTTAGTGATGCAAAGACGGTAAGATGTTAAAGGATAAGTTGGTATGTTAACCTAATAATGCTTCTAGCTTAAGTATCTGCAATTTAAGTCATTATGTCGTGGCACTGTTATGGACCATTCCCTGAATCGAATTAAAAAAAAGGAATTTTATTAATTAAAACTTTTATTCTTCTTCTCCTTCCTGCCCTTTTCCCACGCTATGTTGGGTCGGCACAACACGTTTTTTTCCTCTACTTCTCTATCATCCGCCAACTCAGTACTCACTCTTTTCTTACTCATATCATCTTTCACACAGTCATCCAATTTTTCTTTGGCCTACCTCTACCCCCATATCCGTCCACATTCATACCTAACACTCTTCTCGTCACATTAATTAAAACTTTTACTCATGAAATGATAAATGTTTAACCGAGACACATTACAGCCACCTGTAACTAAGAGATAGCACGCACTGGTTACTTTTGTCGCCGTGACTGTTTCGTCACTCCAAATCCGTAGTTATGTATGGAGATGTCACCCAGTTGTCACGTCGTAACATGCGCGCATCTCCATACATAACTACGGACTTGATAAGAGTGACGAAGCAGCCATGGCGACAAAAGTAACCCGTAATCTCTAACGAAGTGTTGCTGATTCAGCGAGATGTCAGCATTTCTATATTACAGTACGAAATATCAAAGTAATATTACTTTGACATTGCAAGATTGTGGTAAGGACTAGATCAATGGTTGTGTTCATTGCGACATTTTATTATTGTATTGTCATCCAAAGTGTGTAGCAACGCCAGACAACCGTGCCGCTTGTGTGTAGCACATTGCCAGTAAGTTTTTAAACCTCTTTTCTCTCTAAGACTGAATTTATATCCTGCCATTATAATGTTGGGTTTATTTCGACGGGAAAAACATATTGATGCATCTGGAAAATAAAACGTCAAATACTTCACTAGATCATTATAATGGAAAAACAAACACAAATCACGAATTTTTTTTTGAAGTCTGTTGTCAATTGAACGGCGACAAATAAAGCAATTTTTTTTAAAGTTTGTAATAGTCACAAATAGATTTGAGTAAAAGAAAATGGAAATGTTAGAATAATTGAATATGCAGAAAAAACTAAGTGTTTTTTTTATATAATTTATTGAAATTCAGACAAGATAATTTCAGCCAGCTGGTATATATAATAATATAATGTATTTTATACATTATTGTACTACGAGTATCATATACATTTCTGTAAAATAAAATATAATAACATAGACAAATCAGTGCGTTAGCTAGCTGCACTGATTATTAAAACAAAGTCTTCATAATAAAATGATAAACGCAACTATTTTACCCTTAACCATAAAACTATTGAATATAATGGTTATATTAAATTAAAAATAATTAAATATAATTAGGCCCACTTGCGCAAGCATCCATACTCATATTTTTCTTTATTACTAATTTATTTCTTTGTTGTCTATGTTATTGTAGTAAAAATACAAATAAATTTTACCGAAAAATTTGTAATATATTACTATATTACCTATAAAAAAATCCTTACTAATATTTACAAATGCGCAAGTAACTTTGTCTGTGTGTTAAGTAATCACGCCTAAATTACCTTTTATCCTACAAAAATGGACGGTTCCCGTTTTTCAAGGTAACATACGGGCGAAGCCGCTGCCAGAAGCTAGTCGGTGATAAACATCAAATTTTATGAGCTCCAAAATATTCGAACGTTTTTTGTAAAACGGGGTTTCGTATAGTTCATCCAACGGATCTAGGCATTCGTGAAGTTAGCCACAGGTGCGAGTTTGCGCATGTACAGTTCCTTCCACCCCTTCTCGTTCCTCTTCGTTTTTCAGGAGCAATTCTCCTGAAAAACGATACTGCGCAGCTCTTGCGTCTAACTTCACGAATGCCTAGATTCGTTGAGCCAACTATACTTGCGTTTTTGCCTAGAGCTTAAATCAACTATGCAATCTTTCAACTAATCGGCTCCTATGTAGACGAGAGCCTTTTTATTTCGTCTAGGATTCCATCACGATTTTTTATCGGATTTTCCCGATAAACTTATGCGTAATTAACCTGGTCGTGCACCAATGAGTTTTTCCATTCGAAAAATGTATGTGCGAACCAAAAATTCGAAGGTATGTGTCATAGGTTAGTATTCTTACAAGCGGCGATGGGCTTGCAACCTGTCACGTACGGAATACTAACTACTGTGCAAAATGAGGGCAAGTACCAAATGTCATGTTTGGACTTGCCTCTGACTACCCCCTTTAGATCCTCAAAGATCTAAGTAACTAAAGATCTGAGGAGATATCTATCGAGCCTGGGGATTACAGTCGTGATCATATTTTTTTTTTACTTAATTAAAGGTGATCGCGCAAGTAGGCAGATGAATATTATTCTAATGATGATTGTGAACATTAAAACATTTCGTGATAATATTATCAACAGTGTGCAACAAAGCACGACAATCGCTTTTTTTATGTTTAGAGCAGCGCCAGTATGTTTTTATCCCTTTTATCCCTTTTATGCAGAACTTGTGACCTGACACAATTATATTAGGATTGCCTAACGGTGACATCATGAACGTAGCTGAAACCAAATTTATTAATATTATAGATATGTATTTTAATATATAAGTAGTGAATATTAAGATAGATCTGTACATATATTTCTGTAAATAAAGTTTATTTGTAGCTAACAGAAAATGTATGAAATTATATAACCTATAGAGGTAGGTAAAGTATTAAATTTATAATACCTTTAAAAAAGCAATTACTTATACTCGTATATATGTTTATAACATATAATCGAAACGGCTCCAACGGGCGATAAATCGATCTAGATAGGTTGCATTTAAAAAAAAAATTTTTTTTTGTAATTTAGCAAAACAAAAAATCCAGGTACTATTTATAAACATTAGATAAATAAATAAATAATGCTGGACAATCCACACAGCATCATCTAGCCCCAAAGTAAGCTACTCAAAGCTTGTGTTATGGGTACTAGATAACTGATATATTTAATACATTAGATACATAGATAGATATTTTTTATTATACATAGAAAACACCCAGACCAACGGAAGAAATTTCTGCAGACCGTACACAAATTTGTTCCGCGGCGGGAATCGAACCCGCGACCTCTTGCGTCGCAGGCGAACTCTCGCCCGCTGCGCCACTGAGGTCGTCACATTATACAATAAACTAGGATTGCTTTCTAGCTGATGATGAAAATGAAAGTCTGAGGAGCAATCTCCTTACAACAGCATTGACCATCGCGACAGGGTAAGCCTTGGAATGAAAACAGCAGATTTTTAAAAATATTTATCATTGTTTTACATGTTTAGACAGTATCTTATCAAAAACAGTATCTATGCGTTAGGCTGTTCTAAGTCAAAGTCATAGTAATTTAACCACAAAAAAAAAACTCTCACAAAACTATCTCCAGATTTCAAGTTAGGTACTTAGATCTTGGGTGTGGGTGGGTGTATCTGTGTGTCTGTCTGTGGCATCACAGCTCCTACTCCTGAACGGATGGACCGATTTTGATGATTTAGTTTAAAAGGTGTCTTAATCGAGAGTGTTTTTAACTATGACTCAAGAAAACCTGCTCAGCCGTTTGAAGATCATCCTCTCATTTCTAGTTAATGAAGAGATACGAAAAACTTTTGGAGATTTGATCGATTTCAAAATCGAAATCATGTCTTATTTGAGGGGGAGTTTCTAATGTTTAAATATATACTCTCGGGACTTAATCGCGTATTGTGAAACATTCTATTTACCTCGACGTTTCGAGTATATATTTAAACATGTTTCCAAGTCGCGATAGTTTAAAAAGGGAGTTTCTAAATTTTTAATTTAATTTATTTAACAACATCGCTAAAAATATTTTTTGCGATTTTGGTTTTTTCAAATTTTTTCGTTAAAGTGTTCGTTTATTTCATTAATCAAAATTACTAAGATGACGGATGATAGAGGGAAATGGAGGAAGAAAACATGTTGTGCCAACCGACCCCACTTAGCGTGGAAAACGGGCAGGAAGAAGAAGAAGAAGAAGTTCGTTTATTTCATTTTCTCTCTGCTATGATTATGGATATTAAACAGTTTGGTCACAGTCAAGTCAGGTAAAGTGTGAATCACTGCTTTGCAGTTGCGGTAGTGCGAGCATCTCCAGTGAGTTTTCATACCAGCCACTTGCTTCTTGTAAAATTTATAGCCCGATACAATAATCATCGGTCGGCCATGTTTTGAAATTGCACGAACCAATCCTGAAAAGCAGGTAACCAAAGTCAAAGTCAGTATATATTTACTCAATAAAAGCACAAGGATCTCTGAAAGGTCTTATATGCTAGGTGAATTCAAATGTTAATTCCAGCCTAAGCCACCAAACTTTTGATAACAAAGCATTACTTGATCGAGCATCTAAATTAACAAGAATGTTACGTCTTATCATTTTACGGAAGATAATCCTTTGACAGGACATGGTGGAAAACAAAACAACTTTAACAAGCGAAGAGCATGGTAAACTAAACCTAACACAAGTCCGAGATAATGATAATGTACGAATAGCTTTGCATAAACTTGTCAGATAGATGGCGCTATGTGAAATATAATATTCAATGTACATATTTATTAATATTTCAATGTATGTACCAAAAGCGCGGCCATTTGTATATTACATTTGAAAACATTACCTATTTGCTTTATTTAGATTACTTAATAAAACAACGTTCTTTTTTATATTTTTTAAGTTGTACAAATTATACATTAGTTTAGTAACTACTTCATTACAATAGTTAACAGTTATCGATACGTAAATGAGGTTACATTTTAATGTATATAAAGAATGTGAATTTTATTATCGATTAATCGAACATTAGTGAATGGGTAAGTGCCTATTTCTGATAATAATAATCAAATTATTATCCAAAAGACTGGTAGACGATATCAATTTTCAAATGTGTTTAACCTTTAAACCTTGTTGGATAGTTACCCTGATCCTCTGACGAAGGGTCAGAAGATCAGGGTAACTATCCAACAAGGTAGCAAAACCAGCCTTTGGAAACATTCAGGGCCGAGCCGCCCCTATGTGCGAAGTGTGCGGCGCACACAGGCGCCAAGACAATAGAGGCGCCGCCATCGAAATTATTTTTGATATACTTACACAAAACCTAAAAAATGTACATCACTTTTATAGACCAAATTTAAAATGTTTGCCGTATCAGGCGACACGTAGGTACCTAAGTTGAAACATGAAGATTCGTGAAAAAAAGAGGCGCTTCATAGGTTTCGCACACAGGCGCTGTGGGGGGTCGGCGCGAGCCTGGAAATATTACCTGTTGCTGTTGTTAACATTGCTGCCAGTGATCTAAGGTATGTTTAACATATAAGATTTTAACCAGTGGGAATAACTGCTAACAGTTACTTATCCTAAAACAATATTTGGTATAAATAATATATTTTTTTTTTTAATTTATTTATTGGAAAACCAACAGCTTACAATCTATATCTATATAAGAGCTTAACCTGACTGACTGACTGACTGACTGACTGATTGATCATCGCCGAGCCGAAACCGCTGAAGATAGAAAGCTGAAATTTGGAAGGTGGCTTCCTTTTATAACAAAAGCACCCACTAAGGCGGGATTTTTGGAAATTCCACCTCTAAGAGGGTGAAAAAGGGTGAAAACGTTAGTATGAAACTTTTTAACGCGTGGAGCGATTTTCATGAAACTTTGTTTGTGCACTGTAAATACAAAATGAATGAACACGTGTTTCAGGATTTTTCAATATAATCTTCAAAAAGGGGTCAAATGTGGGGTCAATGTTTGTATGGGAACTTTTTAACGGGTGGTGCGATTGGTCTGAAATTTTGTTTGTGTACTTTAAATGTAAAATAAATGAATACGTGTTTCAGGATTTTTCAATATAACCTTTAAAAAGGGGTAAAATGGGGTGTCAACGTTAGTATGGGAACTTTTTAACGGGTAGTGTGATTGGTCTGAAACTTTGTTTGTGTGCTGTAAATGTAAAATAAATGGACACCTATTTCAGGATTTTTCAATATAACTCTTAAAAAGGGGTCAAATGGGGAGTCAATGTTTGTATGGAATTTTTTTAACGGGTGGTGCAATTGGTTTGAAACTTTGTTTATGTACTGTAAATGCAAAATAAATGGACACCTGTTTCAGGATTTTTCAATATAATCTTAAAAAAGGGGTCAAATGTGGGGTCAATGTTTGTATGGAAACTTTTTAACGGGTGGTGCAATTGGTTTGAAACTTTGTTTGTGTGCTGTAAATGTAAAATGAATGGACACCTATTTCAGGATTTTTCAATATAATCTTCAAAAAGGGGTCAAATGTTGGGTCAATGTTTGTATGGGAACTTTTTGACGGGTGGTGCGATTGGTTTGAAACTTTGTTTGTGTATTGTAAATGCAAAATGAATAGACACGTATTTCAGTATTTTTCAATATAACCTTCAAAAAGGGGTCAAATGGGGGGTCAATGTTTGTATGAGCATTTTTTAAAGGGTGGTGAGATTGATTTAAAACTTTGTTTGTGTACTGTAAATGAAAAATAAATGGACACATGTTTCAGGATTATTCTAAATAACCATAAAAAGGAGGTCAATGTTTTTGTATGGGAACTTATTAAAGGGTGGTGCTATTGGCCTGAAACTTTGTTTGTGTAGGTACTGTAAATACAAAACGAATGGACACGTGTTTCAGGATTTTTCAATATAACCTTCAAAAAGGGGTAAAATGGGGTGTCAAAGTAGTATGGGATTTTTATGAGTTGCTTGATGTATTTTAAACTCAGTTTAGATATTTTATGTGAACGAAGTCGCGGGCGGAACAGCTAGTTCTTCATATAACTATCAATAGCATCAGAGAGCCAATTAAAGGTTTTCACGTGTAATTAAACATTGTATATAAGAAAAATGTGAACTTAATTATAATAACATGGTAGCTAAGTAACCTAACGAAAAAATGTAAACCTACTCGTTAACATAATAAAACTAATTATCACCAAAAAATTCTGCATTCAGCCGCCGCCTGGCTGAACTTACACTAGTAAAGAATAGGTCAAGGTCAAGTCGCCTACACAGTTCATTGAAATTATCGCTTGCTCGAAAATAAATATTTATATAATGTAATATAATGTAACTGTTTAATTATAATAATGAATACAATAACAAACAATTAATAATAATTATTACAATTAATATTATAATTAATTAATAGTTTTGTAGTAAGTGATATAAAAAATCAACATGATCACGACTGCAATCGCCAGGCTCGATAGATATCTCCTCAGATCTAGTTACTTGGATCTTTGAGGATATCTAAAGAGGGTCAGAGGTACGTCCAAACGTGATATTGGGCACATGCCCACAAGTTGCACAGTGGTTAGTATTCCGTACGTGACAGATTGCAAGCCCACCGCCGCTGATTAAAGCTAAGCGTCCACCTTTCGGCATCGAACGTTCGGATTTTCCGCCGCAACTATCAGCAATCGGATTGCCGACGCCACTTCATTCGGTATGTTCGGGCGTACGATGCCGAAAGGAGGACGCTTAGCGTATTATAAACATGCACGTAATTATTAAGTTTTAAAATGAGTATGCTTATTAAAGCATTTAGTAACTGTCATGTCTAATAATGTGTGTATAACTGCGCGACATCCACGGTTTCGCATATAGCAAGTCCAATGAATCTTTTTATCATTCATTTGCTTCTTATAGAATTTATAGCCAGAAAGAATGATAATCGGTTTTCCAAATCTCGACACTCCAAAAACAAGCCCTGAAACATAAACATCGAAAATGTTATGACGTGTATTTCACTCTTTGTATGTAACTAATATAATAGAGGAGTAATGTTTGTTTGCTTGTACCATGGACAAACTTATTAATAGTTTGTCCATGCTTGTACGCAGGAGGTAATCTCCTACCCATCAATTCCAAAAATTTTTTCACCACTTTTAGATTGAACTTAGGTTAAATTTTATGTAGAAAGATACCTTACTAAAAATAAATTATCGTAGGTGCCGTTATAAAAGCATAATAACATTATTCTTTTTATATATTGTAATTTTTGTTATGCAATATTTGAATAATGAATGATCAATAAAAGAATATTTCCATATCCTAACCACATTTTATGTAAAAAACACAGTTCTTTGGACTAATTAGGATTCACGTACATTACAATATTATTTTTTTAAGGGCAATCATATTGCATTTTTTTTAACTAAAGTATCACAATTCATGGTTATGTTCATTGCAACATTTAACCATAGTCATATCTTCTAAAGTATGTAGGAACGCTCGGCAGCCGCGGCTTCGGCGCGTACATCGCCAATGAGTTTTTGTACCGCTGACTGATTTTTTGCTAAACTTGTAGCCTGATAGAAATATTATGGGCTTGCCTTGAATATTTGTTGCATAGACGCTTTCTGAAAAGATGGACTGTGTGAAAGATTATATGAATAAGAAAGAAGTGAGTACTGGCATGACGGATGATAGAGGGAAATGGAGAAAGAAAACGTGTTGTGCCGACCTCACTTTTACACAAGAAGACGCTTTCTGAAATAGATACATACTTAGACACAAATTCACTTATTTAGCATTGATAAAATCCTCAAAACAGATGAAAAAAACGAATGTCGTGGTAGCATTTGAAAGATTAATAAGATTCAGCTAGTCAAGCTACAATACAAATTTGTAAATTTGCTTTTAGCGCCATCTCTATTTAGTAAAATGAAAACCACAAAATATTTTAAACATATAAGTTATTTCAGCGGTTTTCAGATTTCGAGCTGATGAAAAGAAAATACGATAAAAAAATGTAATTCCCTATGCCTATGAGTAGAATAGACGCAATATTGATCTCGCAGCTGTTTTTTGGCAAAATGATAACCAGAAAAAACAATATTAGGATTGCCTGTTACTGATCCTAACCAAACAAATAAAAAGATTGTAGTGAAATAACTTTTTATTTTTTCTTCAAAGTTCATACTTTTCTCTGGTTTTTATTCAACACGTAAAAATCTTTCGCCTCAACAATGTGTTCTGACTTACCGATATGTAGCTATTACCTCTAGTACCTGTAACAGAAATAAAAACAGTGTTGAATTAATCGATATAACGGTTTATTAGCTGGTAACTAACACAATATGCCAATGAAGAACCTAATTTATTATCTGGGCTGAACAAATTAAGAAATACACAAATACTTGATAGGTATATTTAGATATATTATTATGCAAACCTCGGTTTGTATCTTGAAAATTACAACGATATAAATATCTGATAGACATAGCCTTGGATCCATGATTATTGTATAAGCTGACAAGTCGAATAGTGGCATAGTGGATATGGCGTTGATCGCTTCAAAGCAGGTTCAAATCCATCCGTTACCGTAAATGTTGGATCACATTCAAATTTGATCTTACACAACGTGTTACTATAATGTATTCTTTCATGCATTTCTAAAATCCGTTAAAGCCTTAATAGCTATGATAATTTTCCCAATAATTTTATGATATAAGCTACTCTTTTCAAAGCCCGGGTAAGGTACCCCGAAATACATTTTAAGGTATCACTATTATTACATATGTACATACATACAATGATCACGACTGATCACGATATATCCTCAGGATATATCACTATATTACACGTAAGTATATTATTATTATAATATCACTAATATACAAGAAATGAGTGAGTACTGAGATGACGAATGACAGAAGGAAATGGAAGATCACATGTTGTGCCGACCCCACTTAAAGATTATGATGACTATATTACATAGGTTCTAGTGCATGAAATGAGTCTTTGATGCGCATTTTTATCCTTTCACCAAGAACCATATTATAACATGTAAAATTGTAGCATCACACTTCTAATAAAAATAGACAAGACTACAGCAAGTTACACTACTTAAAGACGACACAAAATTTCCAATGGAACAACTGTTAATTCGACAGAATTTGACGAATATTCGGCTCCGATTATAATTATCTTGTCGTTTTGCGGGGACACCCTGACTAAATGAAGGCTGGCGGATGGACCAGACATGGTGAAACTGTGGGTTCTCTATTGAAATTTGGGCCTTGTCCAACCTTGAGTTGAATGCTGGGTCTCATAAATCTATCTTTGAAATTGGCCAGATGGTTATGTATATTTACACATTTTATAACCTCCAAATCGTTGACAGTGTGTATACTAGCACGACATCCTTTGAATCTATGGGTGGAGCAGTTCCAGTATGACTTCAGGCCTTTGGTTGTTACCTTGCAGAATCTGTACCCCGCCACCATGATGATAGGGAATCCTCGCCTTGACATTGTTACTGATATTCCTGAAATGAAGACACTTTATATAATACCTTAAACGACGTTTATAGGAAAAAAAACTGAAAGCTAAAATAAAATCCAGAGTTTGTCTTTCATTTTGCATTTATGACTTTTTGTTTTGATTTATAAAGCAATATCCTTCTTACAGCGTATGATTGTTGAGTAATCTACTGAAGGTATGTAGAGACTTGCTGCGACCTTTACATATCAAAGATTTCAGAGAGCCATTTCAAAGATCCGAACTCTGACACATGATCAAATTTGCTACACATGATCTATTTTGCCACTATTCTCAATTGATCAGTCGTCGTGGTTATGATTGTCTTTGACCCATACAATAGAATCTTCCATGGTGTGTACTATAGCCCGGCATCCTTGCTTTGCACATTTCCAGTATGTTTTAGCCCCGTGAACTGAGTGTTTACGGAATCGCCTACCTTCCGCCACTATCATTGTAGCCCCTTTCTGGGATTTTATGTACAAGATACCTGTAATAATGTTACAACTTTACAAAAAAAAACATGATCTCGAATAAAATCCCCAGGCTCAGAAGATATCTCCTTAGATTTCTAGTTACTTAAATCTTTGAGGATATCTAAAAAGAATATTTGGCACATGCCCACATTTTGCACAGTAGATCCTTAGTATTCCGTCTATTCGTACTATCAGATCCGTATTAACCGTTATTTGTAAAATTAATATCCAAAAGGTACCTAATACTAATATGTACATACAACGTATTTCTTCATGAATAGGCTTATTCCCAAAGTAGGTACTCTATTCTGTTGTTCAAAAAAGATAAGAATTTCCATCAATCAACACAAGATTTTTCATCCATTCCCAAACTACTCCATACAAAACATCGAGAACAATTTACTAAAATAACATTTTAGTACACAAAATAAACTTTATGAATACAGATAGTATTTTTCAAACGTGAATAATTACTTTTAATAATTTTGGTAACTCTGGTATTGCAGGTGTCCATGTGTGACGATAACCACATACCATCAAATCATAAAAAAAATATAAATAAAAAATATAATGCTTAAACTAACGATGTAGATAACTCACTTGATCCAGATCAGACTGAGATTCAATCCAGTCATTGCGCGGTTTTAAATGATTATGAATATTATGGTATTTGGTGATGATCATGTCTTCCTTTATGGTGTGCAATGTAGCGTGACAGCCTTGGCTACCATGAGTAGAGCATTTCCAATAGGTCTTCAAGTTTCTGACGCGGCTTTTGCAAAACCTAAACCCATTTGCGATAATGATGCGATTGCCACTCCAGGATTTGACATAAGTTATTTCTGTAATATAATTTTTTTCATAAAGTCAATATGGTTAAGTTGAAGTAAACTTAAGAGTAAATGCAATCGGTAAGTACAAATAAACAATAAATACAAATAATAAACATTTGTTAAATAGATGAATTCGTTATTTAATAATCCAGAGTTTTCTCGTCCAAAACAAGAATAATTTTCTAAAATGATATTGTTAGGATTTAAAATACTTACAATTGATTAAAAATCCGCTAAAAAGTTAAGCTAAGAGTGCAACAACTTTCTTGGCCAAATAGTAAATGTGACATATATAACTTAGTTGCGAGTTAATATGTTAAAGTAAAAAGTACAAAAAAATATAATTATTAGTTTATTGGGTATGAACATTATGACATTTTGTTAGTCATATTGAATAGAGTACACAATGACGCGATGAAGGAGTGCTTCGATTTTTGGAATTTATTAGGCATGCAAATACGAAGAAAAACTCGATAAAATACATAAACGGAACAAAAAAATGCCTTATTATTAGTATTAGACGGGTATTTATCGCGTAAAAAATGCCATAATATAGTTAGTTAATTTAATTTATTGACCTTAAGTATTATTGATGTACGAGTACATTCTGGTAGTGTACATAATATGATATTGACATGATAATTATTGTAAATGCGAAAGTTTATGGTCTAAAATAACAGTACCCGAGCTTTGCTCGATTTTTTTTGTTGGTAAACGACGTTTCCTAAAAATGGAACCTAGCTAGATCGATTTATCGCCTCGAAACCCCCTACATACTAAATTTCATAATTTTCATACAAAAATTGCTCGTTTAAAGGTAAGATTATAGATTAATTTTTACCTCATAAATAAATCTGTACCCATGAAGTGCATGCCAAAGCAAAATGAGTTTTTATGGCTACGGACGGTAAATTATCTAGGTTATATGATTATGAACATTATGACATTTGGTTATGTTACTTTTGTCTCCCAGGGTGTGGATGACAGCGCGGCAGCCATGTTTATAATGTGTTGAACACCGCCAGTAGGTTTTAGCTCCTCTCACCTCCTTTTGACGGAATCTATGCCCTGATACTATAATCAAAGGTCGACCTTGTTGTGACGTTGAGTATATTATTTCTGAAAAACAATAACTAAAAATTAACCTTCCGACATTTTGAAAAGTTTAAAAAATGTATGAATGTTCAAAAAAACATTTTTTAGAACATCAAAAATAACCTTTAATTTTATAGTTAGTTTTTACATTACTTGAACACTGAAATTAATATATATTAAAATGGGAGAAATTATTATTTGAAAAGGTATTTTGCGGCAATGAGCTTACAACCTGACATGGAATGGAATGGGACCATGGAATACAAATTATTGTGCAAAATGTAGGCATGTGCCAAATATCATGTTTGGACGTGCCTCTGACTACCCTCTTTAGATATCCTCAAAGATCTAAGTACCTAACTAGAGATCTGAGGAGATATTTACCGAGCGTGGGGATTACAGTCGTGATCATGTGTGTTTAGGTACTTAAGTATGAAAAAAATGTTATAAATGTTCAAACAAAATTTAATTTTTAGAACATCAACATTAGGCTATTAATTTTCACAATACTTGAAGACTAGATTACTCAAACGGAAAAGCGTCATTGAAAATAAATACTGAAACAGCATTTTATGGTCACTAGGTAAGGTTAGGTTCAGTTACCTAACTGTCCTGTAAATACCAGATACTGAAAAAGACGGCAATATCTAGTACTTTCCCGCTAAATTATTATCTAATGAGCTTAACAACACAAGCTTTAGCGAGAAAGCACAAGATATTGTCGTCCTTTTCAGTATTTCTAAGTGGATTTCCGCAAAGTCACGCCTGAAGCGCTAAAAACACTTTCGGACGCGTCCATCAGTATGCAAGTTTGATAGTATGCAAGGTATGTTTGGACGTTTCTGGCCACGCCCATTCCACAGATAACTGTGTAGACGAAGAAACATGTTGAGTAGTGAAAGTGAGGACGGTTTCCTCGAATTAGCAGCAAAGAAAATAAAAAGGATCGTTTAGGTCCAGGCATGACATAATTTTAGAATGAATAATTTAAGAAATAATTTTAGTATTACAGTGTACAGTGGATCATGTGATAGTACATCATCATCATTCAGCCCGGTTGCACCCATCGTTGGGTATAGGCCTCCTCTTTATTACCCCTCTCTTTGATAATACAGTAGATTTTAATTAGGTACAGTGTATCTGGCAACACTTCCCGTGCATACCGTCCGAGAACGATGCCAAATTGTTGTCGGACGTCCGACTACGTCCGATAATGGCAAGTGTCTGTGTGAAATTTCATTATCCAGATACCTCTCGGACGCGTCCGAGAGGTATCTGTGTTTAGCCCTTAAATCAATCATGAATCTGTAAATACCAGTTCTACTTACCCGTAACCAAGTGGTTTTTCATGATCATGAACATTATAAAGTTTGACAATATTACAGTGGTCTCCCAGGGTGTGTATAACGGCGCGGCATCCTCGTCCTGAACTACTTGAACACCGCCAATGGGTTTTGGGACCCATAACAGCTTTTTTGCGGAATCTGTACCCCGATACTAATATAATGGGTTTACCTTTTCGCGATCTCAAATATTGTATATCTGTAAAATACCAGAAAAAAGTTTATAATTTGGAAAGGAAATCTTGGGTGTAGACTGTAGAGTTGCACTAAGAATTCTTCAAATTCAACCTTTAAACAGTTCAGTAGAAGGTTTAATGTTATAAAAAAAAAAAAATACGCAAAATAGCAGGGAGTTCGGCTAAAATATATTATATACCGTAAATATATTATATTAAACTGGCAAAATACTAATAATATTATAATCTAAGTAACTAGAGGTCTGAGGAGATATCTACCGAGCCCGGGGGTTGACAGTTAAGATCATTTTTTTTATAAGGGCGTTACGTCCGCGACGCGTCTTCGGCTAACATTTCTTCCGTATATCTTATACTCGACGCGTCTTCGGCCAACACTTCTTCCGTATATCTTACACTCGACGCGTCTTCGGCTAACATTTTTTCCGCATATCTTACAGGCTACGCGTCTTTAGCTAACATTTCTTCCGTATATCTTACACTCGACGCGTCTTCGACTAACACTTCTTCCGTATATCTTATACCTACTCGACGCGTCTTCGGCTAACATTTTTTCCGTATATCTTACAGGCTACGCGTCTTCAGCTAACATTTCTTCCGTATATCTTACACTCGACGCGTCTTCGACAAACACTTTTTCCGTATATCTTATACCTACTCGACGCGTCTTCGGCTAACATTTCTTCCGTATATCTTACAGGCTACGCGTCTTCGGCTAACATTTCTTCCGTATGTCTTACACGCGACGCGTCTTCGGCTAACACTTCTTCCGTAAGTCTTACACGTCAGTGATTATGAACATTATTATATTTTACAATGGTCTTCTTGTCATGTAACGTGTGTATGATCGCACGGCAGCCATGTTCATGTTTGGAGCATCTCCAATGTACTTTAGCTGCACTGACGTTGCTCTTATTGAATTTGTACCCTGATGCAATAATAACAGGGCCTCCCCGCTGAGACGTTGAAAATGATATACCTGAAATGTTCAAACATCTATTTTTATTTTTAGACGACCTCAGTGGCGCAGCGGGCAAGAGTCCGCCTGCGAAGCAAGAGGTTGCGGGTTCGATTCCCGCCTCGGAACAAATTTGTGTACGATCTGCAGAAATTTGTTTCGTTGGTCTGGGTGTTTTCTATGTATAATAAAAAATATCTATCTATGTACCTATATCATGTATTAAATATATCAGTTATCTAGTACACATAACACAAGCTTTGAGTAGCTTACTTTGGGGCTAGATGATGCTGTGTGGATTGTCCGGCATTATTTATTTATTTATTTATTTATTTTATTTATTTATATTATTTAAATATATAAAAAAAATATGACATGATCACGACTGTATTTTCCAGGCTCGGTAGATATCTCGATCTCAAGTTATTTTAGATCTTTTTGAGGATATCTAAAATGGGTTGGTCAAAGGCACGTCCGAACATGGTATTTGGCACATGCCCACATTTTGCACAGTAGTTAGTATTCCGTATGAGACAGAATGCAAGCCCATTGCCACTTATAAGTATCTAGAATTTGTGAATGATTTGGTCAAATTTATCACTTTATTGCCAACTTTACCTACACTTTGAATGAATATATATTTTTACAGCCGCCATTTTTGTTATTTTGATATTTTGTATAGCTTTTGTCACTCTTATAATCCAGACAAATCCTACGACACGAGTCAAAATTCGTCAAGCTTTTTGGAACTCGCGTTCATACAAACATACATATGTGCTGTGCATACACCCCAAAAACACTCGTACTTCGCTTCGCAGTCTAAAAGTATATTTATTTCCGATGGCATGTATGACAACGCAGCAGCCACTTTGTACAATTCTTCTGTCTTACATCAGTGATTATGAACATTATGACATTTTAATATGGTCATATCTTGTAACGTGTGTATAACGGCACGGCAACCACGTTCCTGTTTGCAACATCTCCAGTGCACTTTGGCCCCACTGACTCTGTTCTTATTGAATTTGTACCCCGATGCAATAATAATTGGGTGTCCCCGCTGTGACATTGAAAAAGATATATCTGAAATGTACAAATATTTATTTAAAAAAACATGCTATGGTTTTATTACGTCTTTATGATATGTGTTATGAATAAAACTGATCACGACTGCAATCCCCAGACTCGGTAGATATCTTCTCACAATCTCTAGTTACTTAGATCTTTGATGATATCTTAAGAAGGTAGGTAGGCACGTCCAAACATGACACGGCACATGCCAAAATTTTGCACAGTAGTTAGTATTCCTTACATGATAGGTTGCAAACCCATCGCCCATTGCGCATATAATTTTTTCGGAAAAACTCATTGGTGCACGACCACCCCACGAACTTTGAACCCACGATCTTTGGATCATGAGGCAGGGTTGCTACCACTACACCACCAATATGCTCTTTATAATATAATTATAAAATATTAATTTTACTAAACTATTGAAAAAAATCACCTTTTTATATGCTTTCTTAAGTAACTTTATTCATTCTATATTAGACTATTGCTTATGATAGACGATTTAAGGTACTTTGAATCAAGTAATATTACAATAGTGAGACGCAAGACAGAAAAAATAGTACGAGGAGTCCCTCCGCGCGGAAGAAGTGAAACTTCTCGTTGCTAACGCTCGCGCTGGCTATAACTGTAACAGGTATATGTAGGTATGTACTACGCGCATGCGTTCTAGTGCCACGCATTCACTCTCGCTCTGTCTCTTTCATACCCTCTCCTTTGTAGCGTTAAACGTTTAACGCAACCTTGTTGGAAGTCGCATTAGAAGTTTCACTTCAAAAGATATAAGGTGAGGACGGGGTGAGATTGTGTCTGTTAAACTATGTAGAAGACATGACGCGGACGCATTTGCGTTGCGACGCTTTATTATATTTGAACGAAAGGGGCGTTACGTCCGCAAAGTGTTCTCAGTGAACAATTATGTCTGTCTTACATCTTGTGATTATGAACATTGTGACATTTTAATATGGTCATATCCTGTAACGTGTGTATGATAGCACGGCAACCACGCTCCTGTTTGCAACATCTCCAGTGCACTTTGTCTCCACTGACCCTTTTCTTGGTGAATTTGTACCCTGATACAAAAATAATTGTGTGTCCCCGCTGTGACGTTGAAAAAGATATATCTGAAATGAAAAAATATTTTATATTAGGAGCCGTTTGTGTTCCACTGCTGGGCAAAAGCCTCCCAATTTTTCCAGATTGCGCGATCCTGTGCTATTCTCTCCGAGTCAGCTAGAAAACTTATCGAGTTCATCCCGCCATCTTTGTTTCGGTCGGCCGCGTCTTTCGCCGAGTCGGGGCACTACTCGGTGGCTAACAAGGATTAACAAGGATCATACAAAAAAAGCGCTAGGACCCAGCGAGTTTCTTGTCAGTTCTTGTCGGACTGGGGATAGGACTGGAATTGGAAATAAATATATTTGACTATTGACTATTGACTACCTTCGCCTACAGACTTCGCCGGCAGACATGACCAGCCCAGTTCTACTTCAGCTTGGCGGCCTTCGAAGCGGCATGCGCTTTGCGTTTTGGAGCGCAGTTCGGTGTTACGGATTCTTAATTTAAAAAAATCATTACGTCTGTTTATTACATCTTTGTGATATTCACGGTTTTTATTTTATTCGAAGGTGTGTGTAATTCAAAGTGAGTGTCATTGATTAGTATTCTTATAAGCGGCGATGGGCTTGCAACCTGTCACGTACTGAATACTCATCACTGTGCAAAATCTGGTCATATGCTATGACCAGATTTTGCACAGTGATGATTAGTCAGTGGTAGTCAGAGGCACGTCCAAACATGATGACTAGCAAGTCATCATGTTTGGACGTGCCTCTGACTACCTCCTTTAGATATCCTCAAAGATCTAAGTAACTAGAGAACTGAGGAGATATCCACCAAGATTGGGGACTACAGTCGTGATGATATTTTTTTTTGTTTAACGTTAGTGTTAAACTACGAGTACAATAAGTTAGTGAACATTATGCATTGAGGTATTTAGTAATATTATATATCGATGACATTATAACTGAAAAACAACTGTCACCCACACCACACACATTGACTAACGGGATTTGACAATAAAGCTAAGCGTCCACCTTTCGGCATCGTACGCATCGGACGCATCGCATCAAACGGATGAATTTTTTACAATGCGTCCACCTTATTGACAGCGATTGCATTTGCCGCCGCAACTACCAGCAATCGGATTGCCGTCATCGGCACAGTTGCCGCAAAGCATGCCGTCATCAAAGTTGCCTCCCAATGCAACGGCGTCGGCATTGCCGATGAGCAGATTCGAGCGGTCCGTACGATGCGGATTGGCAAACGCACTTGTGTGACTTTCTATACAAAGAATATTACGATCAGTTTGATGCGATGCGTCCGATGCGTACGATGCTGAAAGGTGGACGCTTAGCTTAAATAACATTTTGGACAATAAAAAAGGAGTATTAAGTGGATAGTTTAATGATTGTGTTTATTATAACATTTGGTTATACGCATGTCCTCTAAGGTGTGTATAATCGCGCGGCATCCGTGTTTATAATGTGTCATACATCTCCAATGAGTCTTACCGTGGATCACACGATTTTTATTAAATTTGTACTTGTCTATGAAAATTCTATGATGTCCCCTCGATGACATCTGTAAAATGAATTCTGAAACATAATTTACTATTAATATGTAGGATATAATTACACAAAATAATAATTGGGATATACTTCACATTATAGAAATTCCAAAAAAAAAAATTATAAATAAAATTAATGATTTATGTTTTTTGTAATTTTATTTAATATATCTATCTGATTAATACAAGCTGTGCTTAGTTTGGGTTTAAATGGCTTTGCATGAAATGTCCACCCATATTTATTTATGTCCTTATGTAGAATTATTCTGGTGATAAAAAACATTAAATTTGAAACAGTATAATATACCTGGTATAATATAATATAAATTATATATATAATATAATAATATAATATAAATTAATGATTGTGAACATTAATATATATATAATATGGTATAATATAATATAATATATATAATATAAATTAATGATTGTGAACATTATGGAATTTGGTAATGGTGTGAGTATCTCCTAAAGTGTGTATAATAGCACGACAGTTTCTATGATATCTGTTACATCTCCAGTGGGTCTTAAGCCCGGTAATTTGTTTAATATTAAATATATATCCATCTATGATCATAACGGGTCTTCCTTTGTGTGACGTTGATAGCATTATACCTGAAATACAATATTATAAAAGCTATTAAACACATAATTAATTATTAAAGTAAACACTGTATTAAAAAAAAAAAAATATCTAATTCAATAAAATCACAGGGACCATTTTGAATCATCTAGCTATGAGTCTAGGTGCCAATTTCAGTGCTATCTCCAATCCGAGAAGAACTTTCAAGAAACTAGCTGGGGCCTAGAGCTTTTTTTTATGATCCTTGTAAATTTTGATGATTCGTCCAAATATTTTTGTGTCATTCAAATAGTCTGATATTTTACATGAAAGAAACCTAGAAGGTGCAATTCAATCCCTTCACCACATCAGTTAAAAGAAACTGTACCCCTAGTATGAGTTTTTGATTTACGAAAACTTTTTTCGAATAGTATCCTTTCATATATTTACCTCCATCGGAAATGTTAAGGAACTAAAATAAGGTCGATAATATCGAAAATATTATGTAATCGGTCCCAGCAATGATTTTCAAACCAAGTTTTCACGATATCGTCTTTATTTTAGTTCCGATGGAGGTAAATGTATGAAAGGATACTATTCGAAAAAAGTTTTCGTAAACTATCAAAAACTCATACTAGGGGTACTGATACGGAAAAATATAAACAAAACAAAAAGTATAATACTCGTAATTGTATATTTAGTTATAGGTATAGTTTAGGTTTTTATTTTCTTTAGTAACATGCATCCTGCTAATTTGAAAATTAAATGTGAAAGTTTGTGTAAGTATATTTTTAAATGCTGTTTGTACAAAACAAAATTAACATACATTTCAGTCATAACATTAAAACCTAACTTTTGTATCATATTTTTAGAACATCTATTTAGTTAGTTAATTAATATTAATTAACTAACTAATAATTATCCAACTATTTAGTGAGGTGGGTTCAGTACCCCTAGTATGAGTTTTTGATAGTTTACGAAACCTTTTTTTCTTTTTTCGACCTTATAGTTCCTCAAAATTTCCGATGGAGGTAAATGTATGAAAGGATACTATTCGAAAAAAGATTTCGTAAACTATCAAAAACTCATACTAGGGGTACTGAACCCACCTCACACAACTGTAGGTCCACCATGAGTTTTCACAATCTACACTCGCTAGCGACTGTAGTTAAAAAATGTATGAAAACTTGAACAGCGCCTCTAGCGGATAGTTGGGTTACTAAAACGTCACGTAGTTAACTATCCTACGTCACAGCGTACTTCAGCGACTGTAGTTGCGCGTCATTAATTTGCTCAGAATGTGGTACCATGAGTTACAATTTTGACAGATGTCATAGTAACGTACTATTACTACTGTAGTAACGTCAGCCGATCTAAATGTGACAACTCATGGTAGGCGTACTGAATCAATAACATGAGTGCGTATGGACATTGAAGCATTTAATAATACTTAAATCATCCAAGGTGTGTACTATAGCGCGACATCTATATTTAGCATGTAACAAACATCGCCAATGGGTTTTCACTCCGACTTTTCGGTTTTCATTGAACTTGTATCCAGATACTATAAGAATGGGACGACCTCTTTTCGATGTTGTCACAGTTATTTCTGTAAATAAATAAAACATCCAAATTACAGTAAACAAATTTAAATAGGAGACATTTGCCCTTCATTGTGACAATGCTGGATAAAAAAATATATAAATCTAAGCATCAAAGTAATGGAAAAGACCAAAGAAAAACCTACCAACTTTTTAAAATAATATGCTAGTGTGGTGAGGGATTGATAGGAGATGAATGTCATTGAAGAAAAGAGTGAATGTGGATGGATATATATTATAATATAAAGAAAAGTTTGTGTGAAAAACAATATGAGTAAGAAAGTAATAAGATCACGGATGATAGACGTCCATGGCAGAATAAAATATGTAATGCCAGCACCAGGGGCCTTACCACAAGTTCTTTGGGCAATACCAAAGTAATATAACTTTAATATTGACCATGAGCTATAAAAAAATATTTAAGTAATTTTATTTCAAGCTTAAAACCTGATGGTTTGTGGTAAAGCCCCTGGGAAAAGAGCAGAACGATATTCCTTCCGCCACAATAAAACCAGTATTTTTTAATGATTTTCATTTACATTATGGTAGAGTGGTATAGTTGTTAACGCTTGCCTATTTCTTTGCTACTCTGCCTACCTAGTACTGTTTCCTACCACTTTCCTAGCTAAGGGTTCTTGCTGGGTTCGAGTCAAAAGCGCGGTTAATACTGAACTTGTTTATTGGAGAATTTACTATCTTAAGCTGCGTATCCATTTGAGGCAGACTCAGGGCGAGGCAGCCGCTCGACCCTAGGCCGCACAAGTGGCGACGCTGCCTCAACCTGAGGCACGCCGCGCCATGAGGCAAATTCGTTGCCACGGGCCGAGCCATATTTTGTCGGTTTTTTTGGCGCGCTCAAAGAAGCCTAACTCCGAACCGTGCACTTGGTGGAGACGGGCGTGTCGCCTCAGGTCGCAATGGACAACGAAACTGCAGCGTTCTTGCTTTACACTGGTTTCGGATCAAGGTGAGGCAACATGCCTCACCTTGATCCGTAACGTGCCTCGGAGTGAGCAGCCTCTGTTTGCTTCAAGTCGAGGCTGTTCGGCCTGAGGCTGCTCTAATGGATACGCACCTTTATATTGCATAAAATCTCATTTCGTTCCTTTGGCCAATGTCAATGAAAACAGTCAATGTGGGTGTGGATATTTATGATAATTATAGCATTTGATGATAGTTCTGTCATCCACCAAAGTGTGCAATATAGCGCGACACCGGTCGTTTTTAGAACATCTCCAATGGATTTTTACTGCAGTACTTCGACTTTTGCGAAATCTGTAACCTGATACTGAAATAATAGGACGCCCTCTTTCTGAAGACGTAAATGTTATATCTGAAATATAAACAATGCTATAGTGTTAAACTGATAATTATAATAAACAGGAAAATACATATTGCGATTTGGTAGTAGCTTGTGTAATGTTTTGAATATGTACTTTTAAACTTACGCGATCTGAACACATTATTATTAGTATTAGACGGGTATTTATCGCGTTTAAATTACCTTATATTTTCCCGACGTTTCGACAGGTTTGCACGCTGTCGTGGTCACGGGTAGACTGACCCGTAGTCACGGGTAGTCTACCCGTGACCACGACAGCGTGCAAACCTGTCGAAACGTCGGGAAAATATAAGGTAATTTAAACGCGATAAATACCCGTCTAATACTAATAATAATATGTTTTGAATATATTTTTCACTTCTTTCTTTCAACTCTGGGCTTAAATATATTATATAATGGAAAAAAATATGTTTTATCCTTTTATATATGTACATATTTTTATATTGTTGGGCAACAATTATAAATCAAACAAACTATATTTACTTAAAATCTGTTTATTTAAAAACATGGGATGTAACTTTGTTTTGTGCCTTAGTTTATTTAGGTACGAGTATAAAAAGTGACACATGAATATAACCAATACTTTGTTTGTTTAGCCAAATAAAGACAGAACAAGATAAACATGTAAGTATATTATTAATTGTCTTTTACCCAAGTAAGAACAGAATAAGCTCCCAAACAAAGCGTGCTTAAGAATGTATTTTGACAAACTTTTTTCTTTGTAGATTCATCTTCACATGATAAAGGTAAAAAATAATGTAATGTCCCAGTCCGTCGTGAGCTTTCTGTGCGTTTTGAGCGTGTTCTTTGTGTGTGTGTGTATATGACATTATTTCTTACGAAAACCTTACGCTGTTTCCAACTCAAGGTTTTCCAGAAAAAATTGAAGATTTGTTTTCGTGTGTCTTCTGATATATCATTGCAGTGTCGAATTGAGGATCTTTTGCAAAAGTTGGAGTTACACCTTGGGCCTAGCGAGCGACCGGCCCTTGGTTTGTTTTGACCATTCTTAGTATCAAAGCCTATGTATGGTTCACCAATTTCGCGAAGTCTCTGGTTAAGTGATTTTTTCCCAGTATTTTTTCCTCTTTTGCATACAGTTGGCCTATGGCTAGATATTTTTACGTTTAATGTTTGCTTCATGTCTTCAGATTCAGCAGAAGAGCTATCCGTATCACCATCTTCTGTAGAAAATATCACGAGTGTTAAAATTTTCTAACCTTCGTTTTATTAGACCTACCTCTACGGTAGGCCAAAGAAAAGATGGATGGATTGTGTGGAAGATGACATGTGTAAGTGTGTAAGAAAGGAGTGAGTACTGAGATGACAAATGACAGAGGGAAATGGAAGAAGATCACATGTTGAGTCGACCCAACATAACGTGGGAAAAGAGCAGGAAGACGATGATGGTGATATACATTTTAAAATTTAATATTGCACTAATTAAATTATTTAATAAATTAAAAAAAGACTAAAATATAACATATTATTTTGTTTAATTGAACGGTCGTACCTACGTGTGAAAAAAACTTCCAATAGGTTTTGGCACCAAATATCCGATTTTAACAGAACATAAAGCCAGATAATGGTTGGCATGGTATGGGCATGTTATGCGGCGGGAGGAAAGCCATGTTACAAGAAGGGTGATGGATTTGAATGTGGATGGATACAAGAGTAGAGGTAGACCTAAGAAAAGATGGATGGACTGTGTGAAAGACGATATGTGTAAGAAGGGAGTGACTACTGAGATGACGGATGATAGGGGAGAGTGGAGGAAGAGAACCTGTTGTGCCGACCCCACCTAGTGGGATAAGGGCAGGAAGATGATGATGATGAAAGCCAGATAATGTATGACTCCCGTGCTTTGTTTTTGTAACTGTACATTCTAAACAACACAAAAACAATCACTAATATGTAAATGTAATAGTTAAGAAACAAACAAATACAACGTAATATTTAATTAAGTCACAACTTCACGATGTTTAAAATATTTAGTTTACAGAAAAATAATTTTAAAATTAATATAATATACTCATGTAAACAGTATTATTACATTATAATAATAATATTTTACATATTTGGGAAAAGGGCAGGAAGAAAAAGATTTTAAATACAACAATAGTACAGGTGAACTTACAAAGTGGACCTGATAAATAAATAAAATAAATATTGTTGGACATTTCACACAACGCTATCTTGCCCCAAAATAAGCAAGCTTGTACTATGGGAACAAGATAGCTGATAGATTAATTATATTTATTTTTTTTAACACCCAGACAAAGAAAAAACATCATCGTTCATCACACAGATTCATTGGTCAACTCAGCCCGGAAATGTCCACTACGAAGTTTTTTTTGATTTTTTTGTAGTCATCTCAGCCCGCGGGCTGCATCGACCCCTTTGAAATAATGTTTATGATTTTTTACTCATCTCTATAGGTAGGCAATGAAAACTGGGCAGTTCTAAAATGGGCAGAAATCGAACCCACAACAGCGCAGAAGGCAGAGCTACTACCAACTGAGCTGTAGGCCAGTCAAGAGCTAGTTGTAGGGACCCAGATCTCTACCAAAAGGAAGCGTTCTTATTTAAGCTAGTAAGAGATAACGCGCACGGGTTACTTTTGTCGCCGTGACTGTTTCGTCACTCTTATCAAGTCCGTGGTTATGTATGGAGATGTCACCCAGTTGTCACGTCGTAACATCCGCGCATCTCTATACATAACCACAGACTTAATAAGATTGACGAAACAGTCACGGCGACAAAAGTAACCAGTGCGCGCTATCTCTAAATGTCACCCAGTTGTCTTGTCGTAACATGCGCGCTATCTATAAGGCAGGCCGCACACCAGCGCCACATGCTACACGCATCGCACATTTACGTCGGCACAATCATTGCGCTACAATTTATACATACATTCGCGCCCGCTACAAATGTATCCTTAGTGTGCGTGGTCCCGCACAGATATATAGGGGCGTTAAATGTGTCGCGTTTCAAATGTGGTACAATTATCAAGATACAAGTGTATGCTTGATGTGCGGCCCGCCTAAGACGTCAATCGAGGTGGCAAATGATTATGGTTGTTGTAGAATTTGACAATAGTCAGATTTTCTATAGTGTGTATGACGGCTCGGCATCCTTTCTTAATGTGCGTCGAGCACCGCCAATGTGTCTTCGCTCCTCGCACTTGGTTCTTAACGAACCTATACCCCGACACCAGAATCACTAGACCTCCTCTTCTTGATGACGTAAAGGTCACTTCTAAAAGAAAATAGTTCTCTTTAATACACAAGGCAGCGTCCTTTAATTTGCAAAGCGAATAAGTAATGGCGCGCACGAGTTATTTTTGGCGCCGTGACTGTTCCGTCACTCTTAGGTTATGTATGGAGATGTCAGCCAGTGTCACGTTGTAACGTGCGCGCATCTCCATACATAACCACGGACTAGATAAGAGTGACGAAACAGTCACGGCGACATAAGTAACTCGTGCGCGCTATCACTTAAGTGTTTAGGGAAATCACTGTATAAATTTCAGGTTCCTAACTTCTTTCAAGACTCGTTCTAAATAAATAAAGAAACATTGAAGAATATAAATAATAAATAAATAAAAAATATTGGTGGGCAGTTCACACAACGCTATCTAACCCCAAAAATTTATAAAAATTAATACGTTAAATACATATTATATAACACTCAGAACAAACATAATATTATTTATTATATAACCAGCTGTCCCGGCAAACTTCGTACCGCCGCCTTCTACATTGCTTAGACAACAGTGAGTAATAAAGTTTAAATTGACTCTACACTTTATTTAGAAAACGTTTGTATGGGAAATAGAAAAGGGCTATTTTTAGGATTTTCCCGGCAGTTATTCGATTTTTTCTTACCTTTTAAGCCTTCCCTAGACCTCCACGAACATTTCAAGACCAAGATAAGATAAATTTGTTTAGCCGTTCTCGAGTTTTAGCGAGACTAACAAACAACAATTCATTTATATATATATACATATATATAGACAAATCATTAAGTAAGTACTTATAATTGTTTGTTCAATTTCACAACGCTTCTTTTTATCGTGTCACTAGACCTAGCGAACGAAATTTCTTAAAATTTGTAAAAATACACGGCCAATAAAAGAAACAATGTCGAAACTACTAAATATAAATAAATAAAACGAAAATAAATTAATGCTCTTGACTTAAATTTTAACTTTATTTGCAAAAAATGTACAGATTATTATATTAAATTAGGTGACCCGACAGACGTTCTGTCTTGACTATGAATGATCTCAGTCCCATATCAATTTTTGATATGGGACTATCTCTAAAGTTTAACCTATAAAAGATATACATTTAAATGCCGTTCATAATTAACAGACTAATCGCGTAACAAATATACAAAAAAAAACATACAGATGAATGATTTTTTCTCTCCTTTATAAAGCAACTAGCTGTCCCGCCAGCGACTTCGTTCGCGTAAAGTATCTAAACTGAGTTTCAAACACATCACACAACTCATAAAAATCCCATACTAACTTTGACACCCCATTTTACCCCTTTATGAAGGTTATAATGAAAAATCCTGAAACACGTGTCCATTCGTTTTGCATTTACAGTACACAAACAAAGTTTCAGACCAATCGCACTACCCGTTAAAAAGTTCCCATACAAACATTGACCCCACATTTGACCCCTTTTTGAAGGTTAGATTGAAAAATACTGAAATACGTGTCTATTCATTTTGCATTTACAGTACACAAACAAAGTTTCAAACCAATCGCACCACCCGTTAAATAGTTCCCATACAAACATTGACCCGACATTTGACCCCTTTTTGAAGATTATATTGAAAAATCCTGAAACAGGTGTCCATTTATTTTGCATTTACAGTACACAAACAAAGTTTCAAACCAATTGCACTACCCGTTAAAAAAATTCCATACAAACATTGACTCCCCATTTGACCCCTTTTTAAGAGTTAAATTGAAAAATCCTGAAACAAGTATCCATTCATTTTGCATTTACAGTACACAAACAAAGTTTCAGACCAATCGCACTACCCGTTAAAAAGTTCCTATACTAACTTTGACACCCCATTTTACCCCTTTTTAAAGGTTATATTTAAAAATCCTGAAATACGTGTCCATTCATTTTGCATTAACAGTGCACAAACAAAGTTTCATGAAAATCGCTCCACGCGTTACAAAGTTTCATACTAACGTTTTCACCCTTTTTCACCCTCTTAGAGGTGGAATTTCCGAAAATCCCGCCTTAGTGGGTGGTTTTGTTATAAAAGGAAGCCACCTTCCAAATTTCAGCTTTCTATCTTCAGCGGTTTCGGCTCGGCGATGATCAATCAGTCAGTCAGTCAGTCAGTCAGTCAGGTTAAGCTCTTATATATGATAGATTGAAACAGTAAAAATGAAAAGTTTAAACATTTAATCTTTTTTCGGTATTTTAAAATGGTTAGTATGTACATTATGGTATTTGAGGACGCACGTAATATCCTCTGTTGTATGTAAAAGAGCCCGACATCCGCGTTTGAAGTACGGTAAACATTTCCAGTATATTTTATCACCATATTTTTGAGCTTTATAAAATCTGTTTTCACCAATTTCAATAACATCGCCTCCTCGGCTTGACGTGGTTAATTTGATCTCTAAAAAAAAGAATGACATCAGTCACATAAGCCTTATTTTAAAACTAGCTGACCCACACGACTTCGTCTGCGCGATTATTAAATACAATTAGGTGCTTATCTACCTTACTTACCTATATCATTTAGCGACAGGTTTGGACCTAATATGAAAGGTTGTGATGTGCTGAGTTTCGGGATAAAAAGTCCTGTCCTTCCTGGTATTATGAAACAGTGCCAAGTTTCATTTGACAAACCCTTCTTTTAGGTATTTTTTTAATAATATGGGCTTTACCCAGTTCTTCAAAATAAATATCTACGTTTTAAAATCTAAAAAGAAAATCGATTTTAATGTTGTACTACGTAGAAATTTACAAGCGTGGATAATGTGTATTTATTAAGTTTACGGGAAAAGTATCAAATACTTAAGTAAGAATCATTATGAACCTTGAGTCAAAAAAAAAATATATACAATCGAACCTCCTACTTTTTTGAAGAAGGTAAATAGGACTTTATTCTCTTGTTCCACTCAACTCCAGCAAATATTTAACCATATATATTAGATTACCAACTGAATACTTTTTGTTTCCCCAATAAAATAGTTAAATAAAACTAAAATTGTGTAAAAATAAAATGATGCAGATCTAATTTTTATTTATGTATGTTATTAGTTACACGTTAAATTATTATTTAGTATTTTATATACCTAAAATATAGTAACGCTTTTTTTAACCTATATCCTTAAGAATATATTTATTTCTATGAAAAATACGTTACATCCAAATTACAGTATAACTAAAATAAACAATAAAGACGATACTAAACAACTATATGAGCAGTTTTATTCTAAATTTATTTTATCTAATTTTTAATTTTAACCTATATGATATTTCCATGATTAATGTACAGCCGCAGAATGAAAAGATTGACCAGTTTTCAAATAAATTCGTTTACGCGTTGCTACCTTTTTAAACTGCGTACTAGACGAGAGTGCTGTACCCACTGAAAATTATGTTTAGCTGTTATTATGACAACAAAGTTTAAATTCACTTAAACAAAATGTTCTTTGTCATAGCAGATAGTTATGAAATGGTTATCAAACTAATACTTACTGAGCAAACAATAAAAGATCTTAAGGTTGTCCACTTTTTCATTACGCGACTGTACATTAAGGTACTTTAAAATTATCATATCATCTAAATTGTGTATAACTGCACGGCACCCTTTATTTCAATGTGTCGAGATTTTTGTTCTCGTGTGTACATAAATTTCAAATAATACATTCCTTTTTGTTTTTTTTTTGACAGCGGGATGAGTTGACCTATTCAAAAATGCATTAGGTCAACTCATCCCGCAGGATAAGTTGACGCCGATCAGTTGACTAAAGAGCTTAATTTAGCACCGTGAGTTTTATTTATATGGAATCTGAAACCTGATACAATAATTATCTTTTATTTATAACTAGCTGACCCGGCAGACTTCGTACTTATTTAGAAAAAGTTTGTATGGGAAACAGAAAAGGGCTATTTTTAGGGTTTTCCCGGCAGTTATTTAATAATTTTTCTTACCTTTTAAACCTTCCCTAGACCTCCACGAACATTTCAAGACCAAGATAAGATAAATCCGTTTTGCCGTTCTCGAGTTTTAGCGAGACTAACGAACAGCAATTCATTTTTATATACATAGATTGACTTGACGACTTGAGTATATGACACTGTGACGTTGACAACACAAATAAAAATACACTTAACAATCGCGAAACTGATCTCTAAGAGACAGATGCCATAAATAAAGAAAAAAGTAAAAAAAATCTCAACTAAAGTCAAATATGAGGTTTAAATTAAAAATGAGAATACAAACTAAGGAAAAATTGACAATACTTTTCGCTAGAATAGTACCTTCAACTTTTTCTATAACTTTTGATCATTAGGTGTGAAGTTGACAATACCTGATCAAAATATCAGACCGAGCGAGACTTAAGGTACGAGTTGGCAGCGGACGACATGAGGCAGCAGCGGACTACGTGTTGCAGCGACACTACTGGTTTCTATGTATTTCTATGAAATTCCCTCTGTAGCCAGCGACACGAAGCTAGCGACGCATTTCATAGAAATACATAGAAACCAGTAGTGTCGCTGCAACACGTCGTCCGCTGCTGCCTCATGTCGTCCGCTGCCAACTCGTACCTTAACGGTCTGTTTATATTCTATCCGTCTGTGTTTTTGGATTTTGGATAGGTACACCGCATATAGATAGGATATAGAAACCGGCCGTAAATCGGAACTTGAATGATTACGGGCACCTCCACTGCGCTCCAAAACCTATTGTTCTCAAAATTTTAAGTTTCATACATTGATTCCACTGCGCTCCAAGAATTTTTGAGTAGAGTTAGCAAAAAAATAAATTTAGGATGAAACATTATCATCTTCCTGACTTTTTCCCACGATATTAACGATATTTCTATTTGTACAAAACATGAACAAATTATGGTTTATGCTGACTTTATCTTTTTTATTTTGGAGCGCTGTGGAAGCATTTTGGTGCTTGTAAATTTTAAAATAATATTGGGTAATAAATACTTGGAGCACGGAGTAACGAATTCATGGAGCGCGGTGAAGCAACCCGTGATTAGGGTGTGGGTTGGTTTTCAACATCTGTATCGGGGGAAGGTGACCTACGAATTCTAAGAAAGTAATCATCCACTTTTCTGGTAACCGGCTTATGGTTATGTTCGTTATAGTATTTGATGATTGATAAATCGCTTAAAGTATGAATGACAGCTCGGCATCTGTTTGCTTTCTCGTGAGTTGAACACTTCCAATAAGTTTTTTTCCCCGTGGCGGCAGCTTTTCGGAATCTATAACCCGCCGCAATAATCAAGTCGCGTCCTTTTTGCGACTTAACGAATGATATATCTGAAAAAAAAAACAATTACAAAGTTAATTAAACTTTTTAAACTTCCGTGATTTGATGACATAATTTTTATTAAATTTTTTAAAATTTTTATTAAATATTGGGCAGCGGTCGTGAGTCTGCCCGCGACCACGAACGCTGTAATGTGTTCGAAACGTCGGGAATAAAAACAAAATAGGTACGTGATAAATACCCGTTATTCAATTATAATTATACAAAGTTAATGTACAGAAAAAGACGTTTTTAACTTTATACTAACACAAAAAAATCAATAATATGTAAATACTAGCTTCCACCCGCGAATTCACACACGTGGTACCTTGTTAAATTATAGCCTATGTGCTATTCCAGATTATAATCTATCGCTGTGCCAAATCTCAACCAGATCCGTTCAGTCGCTTCAGCGTGAAAGAGTAACAAACATCCATACAAGTTCACAAACTTTTACGAATAATATTAATAGGATATTGTACAAAAACTTTTAAGTTCATAATAAATAATTTATTTTAAATTTATCAATAATGTTTATTTCGTGATTTCGTGAATATTGGAGAACTTTTTATTGAAAATACGGTGCTAGTGAACTAAATTTTTTAATCAACTTAAAATTTATGAAAACTATTTAATACATTTTAATCATAACTAGTTTAATTAGTGATTGTGAACATTTATACATTTGATGACTGTCTTCATATCTTCAAGAGTGTGTATGACGGCGCGGCAACCGCGCTGCATATTCGTAGAACACTTCCAGTAGATCTTAGGTCCTCTGGCCTGATGCTTATTGAATCTGTACCCATCTAACACAATAAGAGGATGTCCACGCGAAGAGGTCGTCAGTTTTAAACCTGCAAGTTATGCAAATCTTGTGGTATATTCGAACTCAAAAACTAAGTTTGTTTACGTGAGCAATGTTAATTGTGGACTTTACAGCGATGGATTTGATTTAACGCATAAAATATACAAGTTAAGTACATAAAGCCTTGTTATCCACTTGAGCACGCTCAGGCGAATGAGCGACTCATTTGGTCGAGTCGCTCAAGTGGAGATGCCTGAGCACGCACGCCTCGAGCAAGTCTGAGCACGCTCAGTGTGGGCCCACACCTTGTCGGTTTTTGTCCGCTCAAAGGGCGCTCAGTATTCGCTCGGAGCTCAGTGTGGACGGTTTTTATTTGTTTCGAAAGACTGGGTGAATACTAGGCTAAACAGATACGTGAAGACATGAAGCCGAGCATATACTGAGCCGTCGAGCACAGCTTTTTCAATGTTAAGGCTCGTTCGACCAAAACTTTTATTTTGTTCCTCTGAGCACGCTCAGGGGAATGAGTGGCCCATTCGCCTGAGCGTGCTCATGTGGATACAAGGCTTTAGATATACAATACGGTTACCTAGGTAATTTTTATTTTAATAGATGTACATCATTTTGTTTGTCACTTTTTCAGTAATTGTTAGTGATTATGCAATATATTGCTATTGATTATAACCATGTCGTTTGTAGTTTTTATGGCGGCGCGGCAACCCCGCTTGTAATGTGTAGAGCACCTCCAATGGATTTTCATTCCACAACTCCGGTGCTTATTAAATTTGTATCCCGATGCGATGAGCATGCGATGCCCCCTTTGTGACTTAACCACAATTATCTCTGAAATATTAGTTAATAATGTAATTAACAACGCTTGAGCAAGTGGATTTTTTAAATACTGATATAAAAAATAGTGCGTGGAGTCCGTCCCAGCGGAAGAAGTGAAACTTCTCGTTGCTAACGCTCGCGCTGGCCTGTAACAGGTATACTACGCGCATGCGTTCGAGTGCCACGAATTCACTCTCGCTCTGTCTCTTTCATACCCTCTCCATGGTAGCGTTCAACGTTTAAAGCAACCTTGTTGGGAGTCGCATTAGAAGTTTCACTTCAATAATAAATTTTATTATGACTAATGATTATGAACATTGTAACATTTGACGATGGTCATATCTTCTAGAGTGTGTACGACGGCACGACAACCTTTTATACGTGTTGCGCATTTCCAATAAGTTTTCAATCCACAGGAAATATTCTTATTGAATTTGTATCCTGCTACAAGAAGCATGCGACGACCTCTCTGCGATTTTACCATAGCCATTTCTGCAATTATTATATATGTATTAAAGTAATTTTGTATTTATTAGTTTATTTAGGCTCTTGTTTATTTACTTATAACTATAATTATTATGTGTACGTTGCTTCATCAGTTTTTATACATATTGGCACTGATGTTACCCCATGTTTTTACACGTACAGTCCTTTCCATCCCAATGTTGTCTGGTAGAGATCGCTTTCCAGCGATAAGACCGCCCATTGTATGACATAGTTTTAAATAATTTATTATTTTGTTGTAATATTTATGGTGTGCAATAAAGTATTTTCTATTCTATTCTATTCTATTCTATTCTAATTATAATACATCGGGTTGTTCATTTAAACATGGATAAAATATTATGATAAGTTTAATGATGTATATTATGCAATTAACAATAGTTTCCATATCCCTCAGAGTATGTAAAAAACCCGAGTTCTTGATACGAGTGGAATATGTGAATTGAAGTGAATAGTTCTTTTCTAAATCCATCGGAGGAAATCCCGAGTATTGTGAACAAAACAGCCATTTTTTGTTTAAAATTGACTCGGTAACATTGACAATACCAATTACTAACTTAAACACTTGACACTGGCAAAATTTATCTCAAAAGAGACAGATGCTATAAACAAAAAAGAATATTTTGGAAGTTTACGCAAATGGGGCCATAAAAAATAAGTCAAGTCAAGTCAAACAAAGCAGAAGAATAATAAATAAATAAATAAATAATGCTGGACAATCCACACAGCATCATCTAGCCCCAAAGTAAGCTAAAGTAGAAGAAGAAGAAGAGTATGTAAAACAGCGTGACAGCCTCGCTTGCCATGCGTACTACAGTTTCAGCTGATCTTGAGACATGTCATCACTCTATTTCGTTTGAACCGTTAATGTCCTACTTGAATGTTTACCTTGTCTTGATGTCGTAAGTGTTGTTTAGTGTCCCACTACTGGGCAAAGGCCTCCCCTCACTCCTTCCAGACCTCGCGATCTTGAGCAATATTATTCAATTCTGTAAGGAATTCGTCCAGTTCGTCCCACGTAGTAGTTAGCATTTGAAAAAATGTTAGTAAATCAAAAACGGATATCATCTGGCATATTTGTTGTCAAGAACGGCGTGATTGAACATACAGCTTTATAAATTTATTATCATTTACTGCCAAAATATTTCTTGACCACCATCTACACAAACACCATACACACGCACACTACATAACAGTCTTAGGTACATAGGTTTATCCATCTTTCTTTAATTATTCACTCCTTTTTTATATTCTATTTTGCCTACTTTTTGTTGGAACTAATACATATTACCACATTCCCGGAGGTGGGCGTTGCAATCTGCGACACAGTATTTTACTTCTGCAGATCGCATCGCTTTCTACTTTATGTACTTACCTAGTTTAAGTTCCTAAATAAATATTTTTATTTTTTTATGACTAACAATGAACAAACTTTTATAATTTCAAACTACAAAGGCGTACCTACACTATGACTATGTTCAATTCAATTATTATTTAATGTCACTTTTTTGCGTTTCCCTTGTACGATGGAGTAGTACGGTGTATAACGAAAATGGCGACTACTGATGTTATAAATCAGTGGTTCCCAAACTCTTTTGTTTCATAGACCACTTTCATAATGCTGGATCCGGTGGACCCCCTGCATCTACATTACTACCAATTTCTAAATCTTGAACAAAAAAGAGAAGAATAGATCTATCTATCTATGGAAACTTGCATTGTGGCTGAGTTTCACTGAAGATTAACAGATTTCGAAAAAAAAATCTTTTCCATTGCCAAATTACCAGTTTTTTCCAATTTATTTATAAATTGCCTTATTGAGAAGGTATAATTTAGGTATCATATTATAATAACAAGCCAACATTTTAGTTCTTCACTATCGAAACCAAATTAATTTTCATGCACCCCTGCTTACGATTGTAGACCCCCATTTTTTGTCACGTCCAACGTAGACCCCCGTCGAGTCTCCCGTGGATCCCTGGGGGTCCACCTGGACCACTTTGGGAATCACTGTTATAAATGGTTGTGAACATTATGACATTTGAGTATGGTCATGTCGTCTAGAGTGTGAACAACAGCACGGCAACCTCGCGTTGATTTGAACGAACAAATCCAATGTGTCTTTGGCCCAACGATCCGTTTCTTATAATATTTATAACCAGACACTATTAACATAGTGTTACCATTTTTCGTTGTCGTAAAATAGTTTTCTGAAAGAAGGACAAAATGTAATGATTTTTATTGCACTATTACTTGGTCCACATAAATTTATTTTTTCTTCGAATTCATTTCTTGCAGATATTACGCGATTTTATTAACAAATTGACTTTTCAAACTTCCCTACTTATTATATTTTCTTATAAATTAATGCTTTTATAAATACTTAATTCATATAAAACCGATTTTTTGATAAATAAATCGTTTAATATTATAATTAGTATTAATATTAGTAGTAACTTATTTAGTATTAGTAGTACAGAACATTTGTATAAAAAAAAATCATTAAAACCAGGCTTTATTTTAAACATTACTTCTTTCTAATTATTACTAGTGATTATGAATATTATAGCATTTCACTATAGTTTTTAAATCCATCAAAGTATGTATTACAGCGCGACAACCTTGGTGGTTATGTGTACCACAGTTCCAGTAAAACTTCATACCCTTCTGTTGTTTCTTTTTAAATCTGTACCCTTCAATTTCTATAATAGGGTTACCACGAACCGACAACGTATGTTTAACATCTGAAAAACAAATCGAATCTACCATAAAATAAATTAAACCTATAATAAAAAACTCAAAAGAGGATAATTCATTTTAATGAATAGACACTTTGTTTAAACTATGAACGATCAATAGCAGAAACTTTGAATATTTTTCTACTATGGATCGCCTCGGCTTTATTTTAAACTGTACAGCATTGAAATAGTGTAACAGTTACTAATAAAAATTGTATAAATATTATACAAGGTGAGCTCTTGGTCAGTTTAAAGCCGGCGCCCACGTAATCTATAATCTGTAACCCTACTCAAAAAACAAAATATAAATAATAAATGTATGTTTATGTTATTAATAATAACACGTAACTTACTCGATAATATGAGAACCGATAGTAGTTGCTATTCGTTTGTCGGAATGCAAATTCAGCGCACGGTAATTGACTCTGCGCGCCTTACTACGTTTTTAACACACTTTTGTTAATCTTTTCGACTATTCAGTTCCGTAAATACGTATCAAATTCAAAAACTAAATCAACGACACAAATACGATTAAGTAATAAAAGAATTGGGCGCCGGCTTTAAACTGACCAAAAACTCACCTTGCATAAGTTCATAAACTACATTTAAATAATATCCTACTAATATTATAAAAGCGAAAGTTTGTATGGATGTCTGGATGTCTGGATGTATGTTTCTTACTCTTTCACGCTAAAACGGCTGAACGGATCTGAACGAAATTTGGCACAGATATAGATTATGGTTTGGAATAACACATAGGCTACTTGTATTGCGGAAAAATGTAAGGTTCCTGCGGGATAGATTGGTTTTTGTTTTTCAAGGTATCACGCGGGTGACGCCGCGGGCGGAAGCTAGTAGAACATAATCATAACATATCTATGTATGGCTATGAACATTATGACATTTAATTATGGTCATATCGTCCAATGTGTGGATGATAGCACGGCAGCCTTTTGACGCATGCGTAGAACAGTACCAATGTGTCTTCGGTCTTGCGACCCTTTTCTTGCCAAACCTATATCCTGACACGATCAAAACGATACTACCATTCCTTGATGTCGTTATATTTATTTCTGTGAACAAAAATATTAAATTAGATTAAAAATCGAACAACAATTAAGTGCTATTAAAGACAGCAATGGTCACGACTAACCCCCAGGCTCGGCAGATATGTCCTCAGATCTTTAGTTACTTAGATCTTTAAGGATACCTAAAGAGGGTAGTCAGAGGCACGTCCATACATGATATTTGGACCGTGCCTACATTTTGCACAGTAGTTATTATTCAGTACGTGACGATGTTTTTCTGCATCGTTTAAGAGCACTGGCATCACGACATATTTTTTTAGAATAGAAAAGCTCATTTGTGCACGACCAGCTTTGAACCCACGACCTTCGGATCGTCAGGCAGGGGTGCTACCACTACACCACCTGCGTTCTTTATTGCTAAGTGCTTTGTCAAATAAATATCAGTACCTGGGTGACCGAGCTTTGCTCGTTTTTTTTGGGGTAAACGACGTTTTCTAAAAATGAAACCTAGCTAGATCGATTTATCACCCCCGAAACTCTCTGCATACTAAGTTTCATGAAAATCGCTGGAGCCGTTTCCGAGATACCAATTATATATATATACATATATACAAGAATTGCTCGTTTAAAGGTATAAGATATCACTTTTAAGCAAAAAAATATATTAAAATTAAAAAATACTTAATTATTAGTGATTATGAACATTATGACATTTAAGGATCATTCTATCTTCCAACGTGTGGACCACGGCTTGGCAACCACGTATACCAGTAGAACAGTACCAGAGTTTTTTTAGTCCACTGCTTCGTTTAGATGAGAATTTATAGCCATCTACGATTAACATACTACGACCTCGTTTAGATGTAGTGAACACAATTTCTGTAAAAAAAAAATCAGTTACTGGGTCATTCTAGTAAGAGCATGGTATTCTGTCTGGTCTTCTAAATCTCCGTGATGAGTGAATGAAGAGACTAATGATGAGTGAATCATTGAGGCGAAAGGACTCGGTACACTTCAGCAAACAGTAAAGATTCCTGAATCGAATTTTACGTGTATTATAATTTTTACATATTGATTATCATGTCTTGCAGCGTCTGAATGATAACTTGGCCTCTATTGTTAGTAGAACTGTATTTTCCAAAGGCCTAAAATATTAATTTTAGGATATGATACATTTATGCAATTCCAAATATAGAGCTGGTATAGGTCATATAACGGATCTAAGCATTCGTGAAGTTAGCCTCAGGTGCAAATTTGCGCATTTATGTATAGTTCCTTCCCCCCCTCATACCTCCGATTGCGATAGTGCGGCTAACTTCACGAATGCCTAGATTCGTTGAGCGAACTATAATAAAATATAATAAAAATGATGTGGTGTCGTGGGACACCAGGTAGGAACGAAGTTCCTTCGGCTAAGAGGGAGAAAGAGAAAGGTATTATACACTACTCGCTTGTGTATGCGACTGTCGCGCCTGCGCACGTCTCATTTAACGGTTTTATTCCACGCACTTTTTCTTACGGTTTTACTATCACATTTTTTTCAGTTCGGTCGCGCAGCAAAATCCCTATCCCCTCCAAGCCTGCCGTAAGGAACTTCGTTCCAATTATTAATATATCAAAATTTACAACCAAATTTTACTCAATGATTATGTACATTACAAAATTTCAGAACCGTCATATCTTGCAGGGTGTGAATAACAGCGTGACACCCTCTCTTATGATGTGTAGAACAACACCAATGGGTTTTAGGCCCATAAGTTTGCTTCTTACAAAAGGAATATCTTCCTATACTAATCCTGGGATAACCTCTCCTTGAAGTACCAATAAACATTTCTGAAAAATAACGCAGAAAAGATGTGAAGATAATTGTATGATCGTGCGCGCACGGGTTACTTTTGTCGCCGTGACTTGTTTTTTGATTGTTGACCGCGTTTCATCAGGTTATGTATGGAGATGTCACCCAGTGTCATGTCTTAACATGCGCGCACCTCCGTACATAACCACGGACTTGATAAGAATGACGAAACCGTCACGGTGATAAAAGTCACTCGTGCGCGCTACCACTTATAGTCATTGAATAGTCGCTATTTGTATCTAGGGTAGGTACATATCTGTCGAAAAAGGCACTCAATAACGCATCATCGGTTGTGTGTAAAGTTTCATATTTACATATATATGTTTTAGCTTTACGTGGCGGATAATACGCCTTTAATCGCTAAAAATACCATTAGTCAATCACATTTGGCAGGCCATTAACTCCGTGAATAGGATTTTAAATAAAAACAAACGTTATAACTTTAAGCACAATTTTTGGCAAATCTTTTTACAACTATACTAGAACCATCTTAAAAAAACAAACATGTGCACGACTGTAATTCCCAGGCTCAGTAGATACCTCCTCAGATCTCATTAGAATCGTCATACCACAGAACTCTGAATAAAGGTATAGAAGTGGCATAGCCGTGACCTTGTTGCCGCACAGGTGACCTGTGTCACCTGTGCGCCACGCGTGCGCGAGATCTTGTTGAGTATTGTCCCAAACGCCGGACGTGAAACAACCAATAAAAATGGTGTGTTACAGTATTTTTAATTCTGTACCTTATTCTGAGTTCCGTGCGTCATACGATAATTATTTATACCAAATTTTACTCAATGATTATGTACATTGTAACATTTCAAAACTGTCATGTCCTGAAGCGTATGAATGACAGCATGGCATCCCTTTCCATGGTGAGACGAACAGCACCAATGGATTTTTGGACCTCTATTTTGTCTCCTAGAAAAGCTATACCCTCCGATATTGATCTTAGGATATCCTCGACTTGAAGAACTTATTGAAAGTACTGAAATAAAATAAACAAATATTGGTGAACAGTTCACACAACGCTATAGAGCCCCTAACCAAGCAAAAATTTTACTATGGGAACCAGATAGCTGATAGATTAATTAATAGGTACTTTTTTTGTAAATACATATAATACCCAGTACCTAATAATACCCAGACACAGAACAAAATCTGAGTTCATCACACAAATGTCATTCCTGGGTTAGGATCGAATCCACAACCTGCAGCGCAGAAGGCAGAGCTACTATCAACTAAGCTATGAGCCCGGTAAAATGCTAAGTACCTACATTAAAAACTATATATCGCACCATGAGAATAGAAGTGACTCATCTCAAAAAACAGGTAAAATGAGTTAAATATGTAGAAAGACTCAGAAAAAAAAACTGCATCGCCTAGTGAATAAAAAACTGCCGCTTTTTGGTTAGAATGCGTCAAAACGTAATAGGTGCGTCTCTTTCATTTCGGCGATCCCTCGTCCGTCACCCCGTGAAAAAGTGATTATATTCAGTATTGCGTCAGCCAGGATTGCCGTGAGACGTCACGTGTTTAGTATTAATGTGACCTAAACCTCAATATTACAGTTTTGTATGCAAATATTAGGCAAAATTTTGTTGAAATTTAGAGTAATAAAATGACCGATGTTTGTTTTGTGTCATTTTATTGCATTAAGTTGAGTAAATTATTGTGACTTAAATCGAGTTATATCAGTTTATTACTATATTAAGGCTTATTTTAATGACCGTTTAAGGTTTAAGTCATTAGTAAATACTAATAAATTATTGCTATAGTACAAAACCGACTTAAATGTCGGAAGCTTTTTTTTAAATAGTAAATAGAGTAATTAATTAAATTTATTTTGAATCAGTAATAAGTTTAAAATTTAGATAAAACCCTAAAGTATTCCATAACTTGTAAAAAATGTAGATAAGTCGTAATTTGGTTATGTCATAGCACAATTTAGTAAAAAACACGTAAAATCTTTAAATCGCATTTCCCAAAAATCATGTTTTCTTAATTGAGTCACTTCTATTCTCACGGTGCGATATAAACATTGACATTTCATCACATTTTATTGAGCTGAAGACAGGGCGCAATGGCGCTCATTAGGGGAGGCCTATGTCCAGCAGTGGACTGCTATAGGCTGATGATGATGATTTCATCACAGATCACAACGTTCAGTACAATTAAAGGTGACCTTTAGTATACCACGCGGGTGAAGCCATGGGCGCTTAATAATCAATAATAATATTCAGTCAACAGGGTCGGCCACTAAATCATACATTAGGTAGGTATATGATACTCGTAAATAAAATATCAGTCATAATAATTTACAATATTTAATGGTCGAACATTGCATAATTACCATTATTTGACTGTTACTGTTGAAACTTTATGTTGAATAAAAATAAACGCGACAAAGACCGGACATAATCGATTCCTCGGTATGCACGATTCATTTTTTGCAATACGCAGCGGATTTTAATGAGGTTTTCATCCATAGATAGAGTGATTCAAGAGTCTTTACACCACATAAGTATCTAAATTTCACCTGTGCGAAGCCAGGGCGAGTCGCTAGTTTATATATAAAACTTAATGATTATGAACATTAACACATTTTAGTACTGTCATATCCAGTAAAGTGTGGACGGTCGCATGGCAACCCTTATTCATATGTGTAGAGCAATACCAATGGATTTTCGTACCCTGTACTCGGTGTTTGTAAAATCTGTATCCCGATATCACTAGCGTAGGAGAGCCTCGCTTAGATACTGTTAATGTAACTGAAAGTAAAGAGAGATATTTATTGAATCTTAATAACTCTCATGTGACAAGGAGAGAGTTAGATATGAATGTGGATGGATATAGGGGTAGAAGTAGGCCAAAGAAAAGATGGATGGATTGTGTGAATGTTGACATGGGTAAGAAAGGAGTAAATCAAGAGATGACGAATGACAGAGGAAAATAGAGGAAGATTATAATTATGTTGTGACGACCCCACATAACGTGGGAAAAGGGCAAGAAGATGATGATGAACTATCTAAAAACATATGCATATACAGATGTACCTTATTATAAATGAAACTACCTGTTACCAGCAAATTCGTTCGCAAATATCAATCAACATTATATAACATGAAACAATATAAAAATTCCGAAATTATTGAAATAAAAAACATGATCCCGACTGTAATCCCCAGGTTTGGTAGATTATCTTCTCAGCTTAGATCTTTGACGATATCTAAAGAGGGTAGTCAGAGACAAACATGATATTTGGCACAAGTAGTTATTGAAAATATTGATATTGATTTTTCTATGGAGTGCAAAAAGAGATTAATAACAAAGTATGCATAGAAAAATGTTTTATTAATCATAACCTATTTTCTAGTCATAAAATTATAATTTTTTCTAAAGTGTCAAAAAGTAAAGTGACTTTTAATCGAGTTAGATTTTATAGTAACTAATAGTAACTTATTTTGCTGTTTGTGGCCGAACATCAGCATTTCCACTGATTGCTCCTACCAAGTCCGCGTTTATCTTTAGTGATTATGAATGATAGTATTAAGGTTTTGTATAATTTTCATGTCTTTCGTGGTATGTATAATAGCGCGACAGCCTCTTCTTTTATAAAATGCACAATACCAATACGTTTTAGGACCTTGTTCGCGATGTTTGTAGAATGTATATCCTGATAAACTTACACGATCTCGTTTTTTCTGTATTTTAACTGAAACAAAAAAGAAGTTGGTCCTTCATCTATACTAATATTATAAAGAGGAAAGTTTTGTATTTTTGTATTTTTGTTTGTAACGAATAAACTCAAAAATTACTGGTCCGATTTCAAAAATTCTTTCGCCGTTAGATTGCTACGTTATCCCTGAGTAACATAGGCTATATTTTATGTAGGTACCTCGCGACCAAAGCCGCGAACGGAAGCTAGTGTTTATATAAGACTAGCTGAGCCGAAAGACGGCCTGTCTTAACTATTTTATTTTATATAAAAACCTTCTTACAGTAACAAACACAACAAAAAAAAGAATTTGCGAAATTGGTCCAGCCGTTCTCAGGAGCGTGACCAGGAGAAAAAGGGTTCCTTTTTTATATTATAGTTTTATTTTAATAAAACTAAGTACTTAAACCGTCTTAGTTTTAAAACCGACTTTATTTTTATAAACAAAATATTACAATAAAAATGAACAACATGGATTCGGATTAAAAAAAACAAAAACAAAATTGTTTTATTATTTTTAGTAACTAATATAATGTATATGGTAATATTTACCACTTTTAAAACGTCCGTTTTACTTGAAAATTTGCACACAAACCAAGGACACAATAAAATATTTTCATAACTTTGAACTTACTTTGGATCATTACATGATCATTATTTTAAAAAATAATGGTAAAATAAAAAAAAACATAACATTTGCTTATTTATCGTTAAAAGTACCTAGCGATTTGAAATGAATAATATGACTGAATAATATGATAATATGAATAAATGAATAAATTATCTTCTAAGTTATGTGAGAATTAATAATTATGATATTTGATGACAGTCATTTTATTATCTTCTAAGGTATGTCAGAATGAACATTATGATATTGACGACAGTCATTTTATTATTTTCTAAGGTATGTCAGAATGAATATTTGAAAATATATATATATATATGTATATATATATATATATATGATAACGACTGTAATCCCCGGGCTCGATAGATACCTTCTCAGATCTTTAGTTACTTAGATCTTTGAGGATATCTAAAGAGGTTAGTCAGAGGCAGGTCCAAACATGACATTTTGCACAGTAGTTAGTATTCCGTACGTGACAGGTTGCAAGCCCATCGCCGCTTATAAAAATACTAACCTATGACACAAAGGTACCTTTGAATTTTTGGTTCTAGGGTATGCCGGTTTCCTCACGATGTTTTCCTTCATCTTTTAAGAGCACTGGCATTGCGCACATAAATTTTTCGAATGGAAAAACTTATTGGTGACCAGGTTTGAACCCATATTGAATATTTGACGACATTCATTTTATTCTAAGGTCTCACATGAGAATGAACATTATGATATTTGACGACAGTCATATTATCTACTAAAGTGTGTATAACAGCGCGACAACCACAATTCTTATGTGTAGAACAACGCCAGTACACTTTATGGCCACACACACGATCTTTACAAAATTTGTATCCCGATGATTCGATCATGGGACGACCTTGCTTCGATGAAGTTAACAATATATCTGTAACAGATTCAATAATTAGTCATTAGTTTTTTAATTTATAAGTTTTTAAATTTACATTATTATTAGGCGGGTTACAGTGCTCGACCGATCGTCGGTGCGCACGGTCGGTCCTGACGATACGCACGGACCGACCGGTCGGTCCAGCACTGTACGAATTTAATGGATTTTCATATTAATGACAAGCGCGACCGACATACGGACCGACGGTCAGTGAAGCACTGTAACCAGCCTTAGTATTAAACGGGTATTTATCGCGTTTTATTGAACAATTTTTCCCGACGTTTCGACAGTGTGTAAACCTGTTTAATACTAATAATAAATACCCGTTTAATACTAATAATTATTATTCATACATATCTGTTACCTGTGGATCGTACAAAAAAGAGCTAGGACCGAGACGAGTTTCTTGCCTGTTCTTCTCGTACTTGGGTTAGATTGGAATTGGCACATAGATTGACATGTAAGACGTTTCAAAGTGATCCTCGTGATTTTATTATTAAATTATTCATAAATTTTTCAAAATTTCAATTTCTATTGTGGGATTATTGCCAATAATAGCTGCATATTCTATTTTAATTCATCGGCAACTAAAAACTTGTAAATACTTGTGAATTATTTGAACAATTTTTATTAAAAAAAATAAATATATGAAACAATATTGTATCTATGCATTATTAATAAAAAAATAGATTTAATTAAAAATCAATTTATTTATTTTTAATTTTTTTGATTAGTGATTATGTACATTATGACATTTGATCATGGTCATATCTTTCAAAGTATGTATCACAGCGCGACAGCCCCTCGGCTGGTGTGTTGAACACACCCAACGGATCTTAGGGCCGTTATGGGACTGCCTGTAAAATCTATAACCAGCTACAATAATAATAGGACGCCCGCGCCTTGATACTGCAACTGAAACAATTTCATTTTGAAATAAATAAATCCACATGTGACTTTGTAAAAATGGAAGTAGTGTTAACAAAATGTACGGTTGATATATACTATGAAATAGATACAACAAATCTGAATTACATTTGATGCTTTTTATTATTTTACTTTGCAATTTTTTACAATTTTACTAATGTTAAGTTAACAAGTTTGTTTACGAGTACATTACTTCCATTTTTACGAATTATACATATTATCAAAATATAAATAATAATAAGTATCGACTTTAACCTTACTACCTATAGCTCGACCACTTAACTGAGACAACTGCCTGCAAGATATTAAAGACGCAGGCAATTTATGCAAACACATGATGTAAAATATCTGAAGACAGAATCCTGGCAAGCAAATATTAAAACCCCGTGCTCTTGTAAAAACAAAGAATGTTGTCTTAGTTTACCTATAACTATTTCTTATGCACCGTACTCACATAGGGTTTTGCTCGATCGAGCTATCATGTCGAGCCTACATTTGATGCGGATTACTACTAGATGCGAGCCTTCGAGCCGTGAGTTTTGCGGTCCACACGTTAATTTTTACTCGTTTTCGAGTAAAACTATCGAGTAATACCGTATGTGAGTACGGAGCTTAAGGGTTTCATTAGTGATTATGAACATTATGACATTTGATCAAGGTCATATCTTCCAGGGTATGTAACACAGCGCGACAACCTCTCCGCTGGTTCGTAGAACACAACCAACGAAGTTTAAGGCCATTCTTTGACTGCTTGTAAAACCTGTATCCGGATACAACAATCATAGGACGCCCGCGTCTTGACATTGTAACTGAAACAATTTTAACAAACTTATGTCCGTGTACATAATCTTTAGATTTTTCGTCTATATAAATATAAAATACATGAAATTCATTGGTGTTTGGTACCCATTGATGTATTATTGCTAACTACAATCAACTAATTTCTAAAATCGAAATCCGAAAGCGGAGGAGAGCTGAAGTGAACATCTCAGACTTGACAACTGGCCAGATTACAATAATTTAAGCTGAATTTATGATGGTAACACATAAATTTTGGTACATATTATATCAGTTGAAAACGGCTGGACATATTAGGTATTTTTTTTTAAATGTTTGCGATAGTTTTTAGGAAGATGAATTGTAAAATTACCCAAAAAATGTAAACTACGGGAAAAACGTACATTTTTATTTATATTTTTTGTATGAACTAAGACCGCAATTCACTCTAACGATGTCTTTTCCAACCAGAGTCAGGTCGGCTAGTTATTTTACAGAGTTTACTAAGAGCCTGTCCAGATGGAGAGTTTCACGCGCGTAAGCACTCGCGCGTAGCAATTTACATTGCGTCCAGATGCCGCGTTTCACGTGCATTCCTACGCGCGTTGTGTTTGGGAGGGAATCAGGGACAAAAATTATTTATGTACCTACCTAGGTAGTAAACAGTTTGATGTAGGTGCCTGAGAACGCGTGAGTGCCTACGCGCGAGTGCTTACGCGCGTGAAACGCTCCATTTGAACAGGCTCTAAGAATCTGAAATCAATGAGTGTGGTAATTATAGCATTTGAGGATGGTCATATCGTCCAACGTATGTAGAACTGCGCGGCAGCCCCATTTCCTATGTGTGGAGCACCCCCAATGGGTCTTATCTCCTCGGACTTGACGCTTTGAGAATCTGTATCCTGCCACGAGAATCATAGGATGACCTTTTTGTGACATCGTGAATATTATATCTGTAATATAAATACCGTATTCATTTCTTAAATAAAATTTAATTGAATACAAAATGATACCATAAATTATAGTACTACGAAGCAGTGAGATGATTTTAATAAATTGAGAATAGATGGATGATGGATACCAATTTTTGTACAAAGAAAATTACCAATGAAATAATACTAGGACCACAATAAGAAATTACAATATTCTTCTTCTTCATTGTTTATGTCATCTATCTCGTATAGAACAATTTTCAATCAGTAGTATTGTCACTTTCACAAAATCAAATTGTCAAGTCAATTTCAAAAGATGGCCGTTTTGTTCAAAATTCTCGGGATTACTTCACATATTTTACACTCGCTTCGAGAACTCGGGCTGTTTTGGGAAAGTAGCCACTAAAATTACACAATAAAACTCAAAATAACACGACAAAAATATATAAAAACCAGAGCGACAAAGTTGACAGTCGAATGCATTGCAGAAAATCCCGATTACAATATTCAATGATTGTGAAAGTTTTGACATTTAAGAACTGTCATATCTGTCAATGTGTGTAGTATGGCTCGACAACCACGCCTTTTGTGAGTTGCACATGTCCAATGAGTTTTTGCTCCTCTGATTTGATTCTTTACAAATCGGTATCCCGATACTATAATAATTGGTCGTCCTCTTTGAGATGTCGTAACTTGTATTTCTGTAATAAAATGTATTTATTGAGAGCTTTAGATATTGGAAGTAAAAACAGTAATATCCATTATTATTAGTATTAAACGGGTGTTTATCGCGTTTTATTTACCTATTTTTCCCTACGATTCGACAGGTTTACACACTGTCATGGCCGTGCCTACCCATGACCTTGACAGTGTGTAAACCTGTCGAAACGTCGGGAGAAATAATGAATGCGCGTCAGATTTGGGCTGTTTTTCTTTCTCTAGAACGCCCTACAACATTTTTAATTTGAAGAGCTCTGAAAGTTAACGTCTAAGACTGGCCAGGCCAATGACACTAGGCTGGCAAAAGATGAGGTGGAATGGGGGCCTGGTCCATGGAAGTGAAAGCAAAAAAATCTAAACCAGTAATCTGGCCGACCGGCAAGGCATAAGGCCTTTACTCAGATCGAAGAGGACACTGAAAAATGATACAGTAAATTTTTATGATAATGTATAATTAATAAATTAATATATGATATCAAGAGACCTTTAGCTAAATATTAATGCCCGCCTTCCATTTCGAGCGGAGCGGGCTCCGTACGGACTCCGTTTAACTCGCAACGGCTTTCTTCATAGGAGTACTTCCACTGTGGATGAGCGGATTTCAATACAATTTCAATCCGCTCAGATCATTATTAGCTCAGTTTCCGCTCATTACCCTTTTTTAGTTAAAGGCAAGCATAATGCCGGCCTTCCTCTGCGAGTGGAGCGGGCTCCGTACGGACTTTTTTCGGACGGTTTAACTTATATGACCCTTTTTGAGAAGAAGGTGGGCCCCGCCTTTCTCTAAAAAAGGTTAATGTAAGTTAAACGCAGTCCGTACGAAGCCCGCACCGCTCGCAGTGGAAGGCCGGCATTGAACAACGTTTTAGTATTCGAGCAAATTGCAAGTCAATGATTATGAACATTAAGGCATTTCAGAATGGTCATATCTTCCAAAGTGTGCAAGACTGCCCGACAACCTTGTCGATGGTGCGTTGAACAGACCCAGTGAGTTTTGAAACCTCGGATTTGATTCTTTGAAAATCTGTATCCATTCACAACGATGAGTGGACGACCTTTCTGTGACGTTGTGACAGTTATTTCTGAAAATGCAGACTAACGTAATGCAAACTGGCAATAAAATCGTTAAAAGCTTTGTCTGTACTTTTTATATTTTAAAATTAAAATTAGTGTTACCTAAAGAAGACACGCTACTAAGCCTAAAACACTAGTTTTTGAAAATAATGATTGAATGAATGAATACATTAATGAATTAGTTAACTACTAACCAACGAACAATTTAATGAAAGAACGAATGAAAGAATGAATGAATTGTTGACCTTGAAACTTTGTTTAAAATACTTTAAATACAATAACTGTAATATAAGTTTTTTCAAAATGAAATTGGTTCCACTATGAATAATAACAAAATACCAGTGCAATTGAATCAAACTTTAATGAACATGCAACCTTCTACAAATAAATAAATATAAATATAAATAATGGCGGACAGTTCACACAGCGCCATCTAGCCCCAAACTAAGCAAAGTTTGTACTATGGAAACCAGATAGCAATTTTTATAAATACATACATAGAATACATAATAACACCCAGACACAGAACGAACATCTGAGTTCATCACACAAATCTTTATCCTGGATGGGGATCGAACCCACAACCTACAGCGCAGAAAGCAGAGCTACTACCAACTGAGCTATGAGACCAGTAAATTTTTACCACTCTTCTAATAGCAATGTAAAGTGCTGATACTGCTTTTTGATCCTTAAATACTATTTCGTGGGTTCAAAACTGTCGTCTTGTGTATTTATTTAAACTTTAGGCTACTACATAATACTGCGACAACATAATAATCGCAGAAAAGCGGTTTCGCACTACGTCCGATCCGAACCCGTGTAAATATGGTCCAGAATAGTTGTAAAACTATTTCTACGGTAATTTACGCACTAGATCCGATTTCCGTCATTCGTCATTTTCGTCACGTAAAATGACGTATGCCAAAAGGTGGCTCCTGAATTGCTTGGATTTGTATCAGAGATCGGACTAGTGCGTAAGCAATATCCGAATTCGGTCCGAGCTTTCTAGATCCATATTTTCACGGGTTCGGATCGGACGTAGTGCGTAACTGCTCTAAAAAGGTTAAATTTAGTCAGTGATTATGTAAGTTACGAATTTTGATTAAAGTGAAATCAGCCAAAGTGTGAAGTACTGCCCGACAGCCCAGCTTTGAATGGGTTGTACAATTCCAATATATTTTTCCCCCATGAGCTTGCATCTTAGCGAATCTGTATCCAGCCACAGTGATGATAGGATTACCCTTTCTTGATGTCGTGAAACATATATCTGTGAAAAAGTTATTTTTATCAGAATAAAAATAATGTATTGTAAAAACAGGTTCCTACAGTTTTACATTTCGGGCGTACAATTTAGTAATTTGGTGTATTAAAATTATAATACAATGATTGTATGTAATATGTGTAGGTGTTTAATACCTACGTGTACATAAAATTGCCCAAAACAACCGTTTTTGAAAAAGATTCTGTTTGTCTGTTTATCTGTGCGTTGGTGCACGCTAATCTCCGCAACGACTGAACCAAATCAAATGTAGTTTTCACCAATATATATAGATAGATTAAAACTTAGGCTGTTCGACGATCGAGATCGGTTAACAAATAAAAATGATATGATATTTTACTTAGGTATTTCCCGCGCGCGCTGGACGCAATGCATAAAAGAAATCTAACGCGTGCAAAGTCGCTCACAGCTCGTATAAATAAATGTGTCATAATGTTTTTTATATTTTCCTTTATTTTTCGTGACAAATATACAGTAACAGATAAAGGTTTTAAGAAGTACGTAAAGTATTTACTATTGATAGATATTATAAAATATCCTACTAGATATCAAGAGGTTCGTGGTTATGGAAGTTAAAGTTTTTGACAATGTTCAAATAATCTGATGTGGTGTGGAGCAATGCTCTACACCCTTGACGTCTTGCCTTCGAACACCTCCAATGGATCTTGGAGCCTTTTAACCCACGCTTACAGAACCTGTAGCCGGCTAACTTGATGATGGGCTTGCCAAGTCGAGACGTGGTGAGCGAAACTGGAAAAAGAACGTCATAGTACGAAATAAGAAAAAAAATAGTGCATGGAGTCCCTCCGCGCGGAATAAGTGAAACTTCTCGTTGCTAACGCTCGCTGAGGTATACTACGCACATGCGTTTGAGTGCCACGCATTCACTCTCGCTCTCTTTCATACCCTCTCCATGGTAGCGTTAAACGTTTAACGCAACCTTGTTGGAAGTCGCATTAGAAGTTTCACTTCAATAAATAGTTTAATTGCAAATACTGAAAAAGATGAAGTACTGTTCCGCTAAATTAAAGATATTCGTAATCTTTTTCAATGTTTTGTAATGGTTTTCCTCAAAGTCACACCTGCATCGACCAATCAATTTAATTTAATAAAGTTACTAGGGCTAGTTTGGTTCTTTTGCTAAGTCTAAGTGATTAAATAGAAAAAAAACTGGGGTCGAAAATAAATATTTGAAAAAATCATAAAGTAGTAGTAATATGTAGTAGTGAGATGTAATCTCGACGTAACCTGGCGTTTATCAACGTTGAGTCGCATTTTGGAAGTCGTCGTCTCTTAATGATATTTATCACACTTTTTTTTAAGATCCCTGACCTCATGAAACATTACGTAAAGCTTAGAATAGCAGTTTGTTTGGGAGTACACAACTTGATTTAGAACAAAAATAAAAAAAGCGGACTAACGGATTCCGTATTTTGAAAACATTCCTTTTTTTTGTTGTATTAAGTTTACAATAAAACTCGCAGTAATATATAAATACGATTATGTTTATTAAAGTAAATTACGAACAAAAAACCGATATTAATAACTAAGAACTCAATTAAACGTATAATTATAGATTTTTGGAAAAAACTAATTTACATTAGAAATTTTGTATTAATTACATTTTTTTTTATAAACCACTTAAACCTCAACATTAACCAGACCCGCTAGCCTATTAAAGATTAAAAAAACGGATTAATTTGTTAATCATTATGATTTGGTAAAATTTCGTGATAATAGACCTATAATTGAGAAGGGTATGTTAAGATGGTTTGGGCATGTACAAAGGATGGATGAAAGGAGATTGACGAAACAGTTGTATAAGGAGAGTGTGAATGGGACAGTTGGAAGGGGAAGACCTCGGCGTACGTACCTCGATCAAATTGGGGACGTCTTAGAGAAAGGCCAGGTCCAGAGTACCCTAAACCGACGCGCATGTATGAAGAATGTAATGAGAGTGAATGAAGCAAAAGAAGTATGTCAGGATCGTACCAAGTGGAGATCCGTGGTCTCTGCCTACCCCGTCGGGAAACAGGCGTGATTTTATGTATGTATGTAATAGACCTAATTATGAAACTGATCATATAAATCAGAATTTGTTTAACACGAAGTTGCACAAACAGTTATCGCAACTACATGTAAGCAAGCCAATATGAATAGTTCGCACGGTTGATAAAAGAGATTAAAAAAATGTATATTACTCAGAGAACTCATAAAATATTAAAAACCGCAAATTATTTTAATTTCGGTCAATAATAATCCTTTATACAAGTACTAGTCGATGAACTAACAGACCGCATAAAGACAAAACGTTTTAAAACAAATAATAATATTACAAAACAATATTTAGTATTGAAAATTAAAATAAAGTAACGTAAAAGTAAGTTATAAATAAATAACCTAAGTAATGATTAAATGTTATTAGACAATGTGCAAACAGTAACTATGGCAAGAAAAAATATGGTAATTTATTTATTTAAATTACTATGAATAATACATAACCAATAAGTATTTTTTTATGTAGGTAGGTACCTACTTCTAATTTTAATTACTTATTGTTATCACTTTTCTTTGCAGTATTTTTTATTAGTGAGTTCTTATTTTACTTATGGTTTTTGTTATATATTTATAACAAAAACCCAGTTTTTTGTGAAAACCCAGTGGTAGTTATTTCGAATTTTGTAAAAAAACAAATTGATACACATTTTTAATTGAATTAGGCTGGGTAGGTAGACTTCATCAATGCAGAACAAAATCTAGCCAATTTCGCAATTGACTCACGGCCGGTTTTTATACTCTATCTATTGGATAGGCATTTGTCATTAATCCTATAAAAGTAATATCATCATGGAATCATCCTATAGAAGTAATAATCTATATCTATATAAGAGCTTAACCTGACTGACTGACTGACTGACTGACTGACTGACTGACTGACTGACTGACTGACTGATTGATCATCGCCGAGCCGAAACCTCTGAAGATAGAAAGCTGAAATTTGGAAGGTGGCTTCCTTTTATAACAAAACCACCCACTAATGCGGGGTTTTTGGAAATTCCACCTTTAAGGGGGTGAAAAAAGGTGAAAAACGTTTGTATGAATCTTTTAAACTTTGATTGTACACTGTAAATGCAAAATGAACGGACACGTGTTTCAGGATTTTTCAATATAACCTTCAAAAAGGGGTCAAATGTAGGGTCAATGTTTGTATGGGAACTTTTTAACGGGTCGTGCGATTGGTCTGAAACTTTGTTTGTGTACTGTAAATGCAAAACAAATGGACATGTGTTTCAGGATTTTTCAATATAACCTTCATAAAGGGATCAAATGGGGTGTCAAAGTTAGTATGGGATTTTTATGAGTTGTGTGATGTGTTTGAAACTCAGTTTAGATACTTTAAGTTAACGAAGTCGCTGGCGGATGAGCTAGTAGAATATAAAAACCGACCGTAAGACCGGTTACGCACTGCGTCCGATCCGAATCCGATCCAAACCTGTGCAAATATGGTCCGGAGTAGTTGTAGATGTAGATATTGTCTATGGTAAGTTACGCACTAAATCCGTTTTCCGTCATCTGATTTCTTTCCGTCATTCATCAATATCTGTCACGTAAAATGACGTATGCCGAAAGGTGGCTCCTGAGTTGCTTGGTTTTGTATCAGAGATCAATTGTATCAAGACTAGTGCGTAAGCAATATCCGAATTCGGTCTGAGTTTTCTAGATCCATATTTTCACGGGTTCAGATCGCATTCGGATCGGACGCAGTGCGTAACCGATCTTAGCGTTCCGCGCTAAGGTTTTAGCATATCCCCAGAATTTACTTACGACTAATTTTAAAAGGTATCGAATGATTATGAACGTTATGTATTTTGACAATTTCATCGCCTATAGTATGTATGATGGCGCGACAGCCCTGGCTGCGTGTAGAACAACGCCAATGGACTTTCCCAGATTGTGTTTGATTCTTTCTAAATCGAAATCCTGATGCCATGATTATCGGATATCCTTGCAAAGATTTAGTGAACTTTATATCTGAAAAATAAATGTGATATAAGTAACATGTTTTTGAATCATGAAAATCGGTCCAGCCGTTCTCGAGTTATAAGTTTTCAAACAAACCCAAGTAAAATTAAGGGGAATTATAAAAAATCAACGCTTAACGCCAAATAAAATAATAGTTTAATAATATAACATAACATTTTACAATAACGTTTTTTTATTTTGTTATAATTGTATTATGATATACTTAATGGCTATGATTATAATTATATTTAACTATCTTATGATCATCATCTATTGTGTATAAAAACGCGCTGCAGGAGTGTTTAGTATGCTTTATACATCTCCAACGGCTCATCGGCCCTCTCGTCCTTTGCCTGTTGAAATTGTACCTTCCAATGCTGATCATAGGGTTACCTCGAAGAGTAATGCCAAGAACCGGTTCTGCAAAAATAGTCCTTATTAGTGTAGAAATATAATCTTGAAAAAACACATGAGAGAGTAAAAAAAATACCATAGCACCGATTACTTCAGTCAAACTCCTTGTGAAATGCAAACATTGAAACCAATGTAAGAATTTCACCAAGGAAATAATTTAACTGAACATGCTTTTTGGATGTAATTTGTCTGAATTATTCTTGGTTTAAATATTTTTGATTCATGGCTGAGATTTAACAATACTACTGAACAAATGGCCAAAAAAATAGCGTAAATATATTTTTTTATGTCCATTATTGCTCTTTATTTAGTGTTTTACATAGAGTTTAAAACACCCAAATGCACAGGCCGCATTTGTTTATCATATTTTTATTAACATCTAATGATAAAAATCTGTGATAAGGGCAGTAAAATTACTTAAGATACTTACTTAAATTATTACAAAACATAGAATATACGTAGATTTGAGAACCTTATGTTTTTACCCGTCTACGAAGGAGCTGGAGCCCAAACGGCAGGACAGATTTTGACAAATGATGGCTCATCTGGATTACAATAGGCTATATAAAATGTCGAAAAATCCAAAATTTTTGCAACAAATACTAAGTAGTCAATGATTGTGAATATATTTATGTTTAATTATCACAATATCCTTTATAAACCCATTATCTAACGTATGAAGAGAAGCGCGGCACCCTTGCGGGGTATTAGCACATTTCCAACGTATCTTGAGTCCATTTTGAACATGTCGCATATATCTGTAGCCACCTATACAGATGACTAACTTGCCTTGTAAAGACCGTATATATCGCGCCTCTGAAAGAAAAGGTATTATTTATAAATATATCTATACATTATAAAGAGGAAAGTTTTGTATTTTTGTTTGGAACGAATATACTCAAAAACTACTGGACCGATTTCAATTCTCTCACCATTAGAATGCTACATTATTCCTGAGTAACTTAAGCTATATTTTATATAAAAAAAGAGAGAGACTTTAGCTACCCGTGTGAATCACGTGATTCATGTTAGACATAAATACATATTAGAATATTATACATATTAGACTGAATAAAAATTGTGCCACCATCAAAATCTTCAGATGCAATGACGATGACAAAATAAATATCAGTTCTCAAACTGACTAGCAGCTTTTCTTTCATTGATACGTTTTAACAAAACGTGTACTTTTTACGTAGCTGGTATTAGCTGAGATAATGTTTTATGTAGATTTTCGACGAAAATCATTCCGGCATAAGGTTCAGAGATACAACAAAGAGAGTCTGTAATGATTCCATTGTTTTATTATAGAGTAATGAACTCAAAATATATATTTTGAGGTTGTATTACAAAGCTTGGATTCGACCAAACTAGTTTAAGCACAAACCTCGAAATAAATCGAAATTATCAGAGAGTAAACCGATATTTTACTTGCATTTGACATTACATTGTTCTGTGAATATATATACTCGTACCAGGGGCCTCACCACGAATTCATAATACGTTACCAAATTAATATTACATTGTTATTTCGTACCTATGCAAATTTTATTGAAGTAGTGTTACTTCATGACGTTTCTATAACGGAATCATTATGGAAGACTTCGTGGTGAGGCCCCTGAAGTTGATCAAATTCTCCCTTGGTCAGAAACATATTTATTTCTACATTTTATAACTCAAAGTAAACTCAATGATTATGTATATTTTTATGACTGATAATTGTTATTTTCTGACTGTTGCCTTCATCGAGAGTCCGAAGACAAGCGCGGCAGCCAAGGCGTGTTTTTGCACATGTCCAACGGCATATTACTCCCGATTTCTTCTTCCTCATATATCTTTGTCCAGCTAAGCTAATAACTAACTGGCCCCGTTTAGAAAGAACGTATCGCGCCTCTGAAAATATAATAGTTTTGTGTTACTTTGTAAAAAAATCAAATCAAAATCAAATCAAATCAAATCAAATAAGTTTATTTTGCGTCACAAAAACAGAACATAATAGAAACTTAATATTAACTACAATTAATTATGACAGCAAAAAGGGTCGTCACTCAGCTGTATGCTAAAGTAGCGCTAGCGTCTAGTGCTGCTATAGCGCTGGTCTTCCGTGACGCCGCAGGTGAGCGCGTGCGGCAACTGTGGTACACACATCGTCGCTCAGCAATTACATTTTTATTAAACTAATTAATTAATATCATTGTCGCTAATCTACGAGTGTTATAGAATGTGAAAAAGTGACTCAGTTGCTTTTTTTCCATTTCATGGCTAAACAACTGAACGGATGGTAATAATTTTGAAGTCTTGTTAAACTTGTAGCAAGTTTCATGCAGATTGGATTAACGGTTCTTAAGTTATGCTCTAGGAAACATACAACGCAAATTCACCCTACACCGCCACTGAAATTTTGCTCACTTCTCTCGCTCAATCAATAAGTAATTATTATTATATAGGTAGTCATTATGCTTTGAAACAGTTTTTTTAATTAAAAAAGAAATACATTTATATATATTCAAATTTTTATATTTATTCTAGTAAATTATGTTTGAAATGCGTTGGAAAGCGCTTTTTCTTTCTTTCTAAATGAACGGTAGGTCGCTATTGTTACCTAACAGGGTGGGATACCACACTATAAGTACCTGCTCATTATGTTGTGCTTTTTTGAGTACCTATGTTCCTTTTATTTTATTTTTGTCGTGTAAAATATGGAACTTGTGTCTGAATTAAATATTATTATTATTATTAATGGTTGTGGTTATCATTATACTTGACTATTTCTATGGTATTATTTAAGTTCACAGTGTGCATGGCTGCACGGCAAGAAAGACTCGACGCTCTTCCGCATTGCCAACGAGTTTTTATTCCCTTCTGGCGATGCTTCACAAATTTGTATCCTGAGATCCATAAAGCTATTGTACCTTTTGCCGTTCGCATTAAGCGTACTGGGAAAAAAAGGTTTAAAAATTACCTTAGTACTCGTAGTTACCTATACGCAATGTATTAAATACATTATGTAAAACATTTAACTTATCTAAGGACCTTTACAAGTGATTCATATGTAGCTTTTTTATAATTTGCTGAATTATTACATATTCATAAATTACTACAATATATAAACTACAAAAATATTATTTTTTTTTAACAAATGTTGTCAATATAATATTGAAGAATAGAAAAACTCAACTACTTATCTTAAAATGAATTAAAATGTAATATGTACTCGTATATACCTATTGTAGTATTTAATAAAATCATAAATAAACATCATTATATTTTTTTTCGATTCTTCTTTTCGTGTTAGTGTTACTTAATAATCTAGAAAGGTAACTTTTCGATTTACCAATAGTGGGTAACTTTCTATCTAGATACTATAACAAAACTGCAACGGAGCAAAATCTGTACTTGATATATTTTTAGTAAATTTTAATTGGGGATAGGTATAACAGTCATATAGATAACGTAACAGCACTTTTTAGAATTTCTGTCTGTCTGTATGTCTTTTTGAAATCGCATACTGTTGAAACTACTTGATGGATTTTGATGAAACTTGACATAATGCTAGCCTATACAACCCGGTCACATTATCTCGAGACCTGGCATCGATGACGTCACGTCGCGTCGGCGCTCTGATATAGTGCGCAAAACACGCGCCGTGGCGAGCGCGGGGAGGTGAAAGGAGAACGGGGCGGGAGGTTCGCATTCCAGCGAGGTCTCGAGATAATGTGACCGGGTTGTACAATAGAATAGATCTGAGATATGAGTCATCACGCTCGCTCACGTTAAAGAACATTTACGCGTTTTTTTGAAATTGAAATTGAAAAATATTTATTCAGTACAATCACAAGGATCACTTTGAAACGTCTTACATGCTAGGTGAATCTATGTGCCAATTCCAACCTAACCCAAGTACGAGAAGAACAGGCAAGAAACTCGTCTCGGTCCTAGCGCTTTTTTGTATGATCCTTCTTACAAAAAATGTAATCAAGATAATAATAACATAAAAACAGAACATAAATACATAAAACAAAAGGACAGCGTTTACATTGCAAATTGGTTAGCTGTCGGAGGGCGGAGCGACATCGGGCCATGAGTTCCTATCATCAATATATTCATTTATATTATAATATGCTTTCTTTAAGAGATTATTTTTAATGAAGGCTTTGAATTTTCTAACAGGAAGTTTAGTTGCATTTATAGGAAGTTTATTATAGAAACGTATCACGTTCCCCATAAATGACCCGTTCACTTTTTGTAACCGAAACTTAGGGATTAATAATTTATGTTTGTTCCTAGTATTGATTCCATGTACATCGCAGTTTTTCTGAAGTCTATCCCTATTCTTATGAGCGTACAGTAAATTTTCGTATATATATTGTGCCGCTACTGTGAGAATATTAATTTCTTTAAATTTTTCTTTTAAAGAGTCCCTCGGTTTCATTTTGTAAATGGCACGAATTGCCCTTTTTTGTAATACGAATACTGATTGTATATCCGCTGCTTTTCCCCAGAGAATTATACCATATGACATAACACTATGGAAGTAGCTAAAATAAACTAATCTAGCTGTAGCTTCATCCGTAAGCCACCGTATCGTACGAACTGCATATGCAGCGGAACTAAGCCTACCAGAAAGTTTATCGATTTGTGGTCCCCATTGCAGTTTGGCATCAATATTGATACCAAGGAAAACCGTAGAATCAACAAGATTCATTGCTTCCCCATTAATTTTAATATTAGTTGGCCTATGCACTACGTTGGGCAAAGTGAATTTAATACATTTTGTTTTGTTAGCATTCAGCAGAAGATTATTTACAGTGAACCAGTTCAGAATCAATGATAGTGACTCATTTACGTAGTCACAACTCGAATTGGTTCTGTCAACTTTAAAAACTAATGAAGTATCGTCAGCAAATAAAACTATGTCACAAATATCTTTTACAACAAATGGGAGATCATTAACGTACACTAGAAATAAAAAAGGACCCAGTATCGATCCCTGCGGTACCCCTATCTCAATAATAGTTTTACCTGAAGACCTTTCCCCGCCAACGTCTACTTTTTGGACTCTATTCGATAGATACGACTGTATAAGGTCTAAGGCCTGGTTTTGGACGCCGTAATACTTTAACTTTGAAATTAAGTTTGCATGACTCACGCAGTCGAAGGCTTTAGACAGATCACAGAATACACCGATTGCATCCTGCGACTTCTCCCACGCATCAAATATATGTTTCATTAAAGCTATACCTGCATCTGTTGTTGATCGACCTTTGGTAAATCCGTACTGATTACTATGAAGTAGTCCGTTAACGTTGAAGTGAGATAATAGCTGATTAAGAATTATTTTTTCAAAGATTTTACTTAGCGCGGGCAATATCGATATTGGTCTATAATTAGCGGGATCTCTTTCGCTTCCAGATTTGAACAAAGGAATGAGTTTACTATGTTTCATAAGGTCGGGAAAAACTCCTTCGTCAACGCACCTATTAAAAATATAAGCTAAACAAGGAGCAACATCTAAAATTATAGTACTTAACACCTTTGTAGACATTCCCGATAGATCTTCCGTATTTTTTATATTAAGTAATTTGAATGCTTTTACAATACTAGCTGCGTTTATATATGTAAAGTTAAACACACGTTCACATTTAGCAACATTAGATTCTAATAAAGTAAACGCATTAGAGACTGAAGAGTTTAACGATTGTGTCACAACTTTAGGTATATTCGAGAAAAAATTATCGAAAGCGTCTGCAACTTCCTGTTCTTTTGTTATAATTGTGTCATTTATTTTTAAACTTATTTGGTTATTGCGAGATTTCGATTTACCTGTTTCATTATTAATTAATTTCCACGTTGCTTTTATTTTGTTTGATGAATTTTCTATTTTATTTCTTATATGTAAAGATTTCGCTGCATGACAAACTTTTTTAAATATTTTTGAATAATTTTTAACGTGCGAAGTAAACGCTAAATCGTGTAGCACTGATTTCTTAGCAGCGTATAGATCATACAACTTATTTCTACTTTTATAAATACCCGGTGTAGCCCAGTCAGCAAACTTAACACTATTATTAACTTTGCATGTCTTAAGCTTGAATATTTCCGAATGTTCTTTGCTTACCAAGTTAAACAAAGTGGTGAAAAGGTCATCAGGATCATCGACGCATGGTATAAGGGACATTTTCTGTTCAATATTGGTTTGAAACTTCCTAATGCGGCTCTCTGTAATTGGTCGGTAGGTAAAGTTCTGAGCCTCATCTGCGAAACTACACGTGAAGATGGCGCTGTGACCGTAATGGTCAGAGCTAAAATGATTAACCACAAACTTATGTACTGGAGTGCAACTGCAATAAATATTATCTAAACAAGTGGCGGAAGTTAGGGTTACCCTTGTTGGTTCATTGAAAAGAGGAATTAAATTAAAACATTTAAATAAGTTTAGAAGTCTGTCTGAAAAATGATGAACCGGAATATCTACATTAAAATCACCGCAAACTATTATCGACTTATTACATACAAATATTTTGTGCAATACTTCTTCCATAGTGGATTCATACAAGGCGAAGTCTGCGTCGGGGGGACGGTAAACGCTCACAACGACATGTCGCTCCAGCTCTACACACGACAGTTCAATAACTCTCTCAACGGTGAGATTAACTACGTCTTTGCGCTCCCTGTGTTTTATGTTATTTTTTACAATAATTAAAGAGCCACCACGTATGGCGTTCCTACGTTTATAACAGCTAGCAATTTTATAATTGTCATAAAATGGAAGTAACTCTGATTGACCTATCCAGTGTTCTGTTATACACATGATATCTACATTAAAACTCTTTAAAAACAATTCACATTCTAATATTTTGCTGGGAAGGCCTTGCATGTTTTGGTGGACTATATGTAAACTGCATGGCTTTCCCTTTGTCGGCAAATTTAGTTTAAATGCTGGTCAGTTGTCCGTTGTCCATTGTCACCCTCATTAGTACTAATACTAACTACGGGGTCGTCGGTAAACTGTGTTATACTACTTATAACAGGATCAAAAATATTGAATGCTAACAATTTAGCAATTATCAACTTATTATACCTACTCAAGTACAAAGTACCTTTTGTCAAAACAAAATTACTAATAAAATTATTAGTATCTAAATACAAAACGTCACTATGACGACATGTCAAATTATACATGATTAGGTTAAGATTATAAATGTTCAGATTTTCTTTCCTACCTAATGAATTTGCATATGGAAATGCGCATAATATTAGTTTTCCTAATCCTAAATCTAACTTTTCTAGTAAGGTTTCAATCAGCCTAATCAAGTCCGAACGCTTAACACCAGTACTGTCACCTAATTGCACGATCAAGGTGGTGTCATTGTCCAAGCATTTATCATCTTTTATTCTGCTAATACATTGGGTAATTGGGTTTGGCGGACGAAGTTGCAGGTTAGAATAAATCTAGAATAAAACTACAAGAGTAAGAGCGGTTACGCACTGCGTCCGATCCGAATCCGACGAACCCGTGAAAATATGGATCTAGGAAACTCGGACCGAATTTGGATATTGCTTACGAACTAGTCCGATCTCTGATACAAATCCAAGCAATTCAGGAGCCACCTCTTGGCATACGTCATTTTACGTGACGGAAATGATGAATGACGGACAGAAATCGGATCTAGTGCGTATATTACAGTAGAAATATTCTACAACTACTGGACCATATTTTCACGGGTTCGGATCGGACGTAGTGCGAAACCGCTCGACTAAAATTGTTGAAGGATTAGTTACTGGTTTAGCATGACATTTGGTCGAATCCTTTAAAGATTTTATTTTTACATAAAATTACGAAACGTCATGAGAATGTACATCATTATGTTTGGTTACAACAATAAAAGTGTCGATGTCATCAGCTAACGTATGTAGATACGCTTTACACAATCTCGATCGTGTCTTAGAGCAGACCCACCGTATTTTTGTCCCAGACTTTTTATGCTTGACATATTTTTGACCACCCATAACGATAGCTGGTTTGCCGCGTGTGGTTGTAGTAAAATGTGGCACTAGAAAAAAAAAACAAAAAAAATAAATAACATAAAGTTTAAAAGTTGTAGGTTTGATTTTCTCCACTGTCTACGTGTTAATAGCACACAACCTGTTTGTACAACGAAACCCATACTCCGAGATATAACCATTTAATTTAAGCATAAGTAATTTTATTTTTATTTGTTTATTTTATTTTTAGCCATTATTGTCCCAATGCAGGGCAAAGGCCTCCCTTCCTTCCTTTCACTCCTCGCGATTTGGTCCAATTATGGTAGGTTATGGTCCGACTATGTTAGGTTATGGTCCAACCCTCTTCCTTCATAATGTACACTTCAAGTAATTTTAAAGTCAGTAAAATCAAATTCACAAAATTTTTCAAATGTAACAATTTTAAAAACCCCCCGACATCTAAACCTTACCCTAACATGTCATATTTAAAGTCCTGGTTACCCTACAATGTCTTTCAATATCATTGAAGTAACACGGTACCCCTCATCAACTAGAAAAGCTGATGATCTCCGAACGGCTGAACAGATTATCATGAAACATGGCTAAAAACACTCGGAATAAAATTATCTATGAAACAAAGAAAACAAAACGAAAATCGGTTCATCCGTTTGGGAGCTAAGATGCCACAGACAGATACACGGATACACACACAGACTCGTTAAACTTATAACACCCCTCTTTTTTCTTCGGGGGTTAAAATTATATAACCATCAGGACGACCTCAGTGGCGCAGTGGGCAAGAGTCCGCCTGAGACGCAAGAGGTTGCGGGTTAGATTCCCGCCGCGGAACAAATTTGTGTACGATCTGCAGAAATTTGTTCCGTTGGTCTGGGTGTTTTCTATGTATAATAAAAAATATCTATCTATGTATACAATTTATTAAATATATCAGTTATCTAGTACCCATAACACAAGCTTTGAGTAGCTTACTTTGGGGCTAGATGACGCTGTGTGGATTGTCCAGCAATACTTATTTATTTATCAGGCGGCCTAATGGTTGTGTACATTTATATGTTTAAGTATTACTGTTAGCGTGTTCTCGTTCAGCGTGTAGAGACAAGCGGTGCAACCTCTGAATCCGTTTGAGCATCGCCAACGTATTTTCGATCCAATCGTCCGATGCTTTACGTATTTGTATCCATCCACAATGACAGCCCAGCTACCTTGCCGCGTGCGCACGAAACGCGGTCCTGTAATAATACCTATAGTTGGTTGGTATTAAAATAACGTATTTTTTTATATCATAATATTCGTATATTATACTAGCTTCCGCCCACGGCTTCGCCCGCGTGGTACCTTGAAAAACAAAAACAAATCTATCCCGCGGGAACCTTATATTTTTCCGGGATAAAATGTAGCCTATGTGTTATTCCAGACCATCTATAGCTGTGAAAAAAACCATTCAGATCCGTTCAGCCGTTTTAGCGTGAAAGAGTAACAAACATACATCCAGACATCTTTACATCCATCCATTCATCCATCCATCCATACATTCTTACAAACTTTCGCGTTTATAATATTAGTAGGATTAAAGGAAGCTTGAAAGTGGCGCAGGTGACGGAAAAGATAAGGAGTAATAGGTTAGCGTGGTATGGGCCTGTTATGAAGAGAGATGAATGTCATGTGACGAGAAGAGTGTGGATGGATACACGGTTAAAGGTAGGCAAAAGAAAAGATGGATGGACTGTGTGAAAGATGATATGAGTAAGAAAGAAGTGGTACTGAGATGACGGATGATAGAGGGATATGGAGGAAGAAAACATGTTGTGCCGACCCCACTTAGCGTGGGAAAAGGGCAGGAAGAAGAAGAAAAATGTTCGTATAGAATGGCATCATGTCATAGTGTAATAGTAATGGGTTTCTATCACACATCTTTCCACTTTATTACTCATTCTAATATAAAAACAAAGTGACAGACGAACAACGAAATGATCCTTAAGGGTTCCATTTTTCTTTTGAGATACGGAACTTTTGATTGAATCAACACTCCTGTAATACCAAGTCTCTGGATTACAATGAAAAAGGATTGACAATGACTGTAAGTACTAATATCTGTACTAATAACTGTATCCATAATCACCCCACAGGTCACGACGATGACCACTAAAATGGTAAGCCATGAGTATGCTTTCTGACGCATTTTAAAACGACTATTTTAGTATTGCTCGTGGTTGTATGCAACATGGCGGTACATCTGCGCGTTTTGAAAAATGAACATTTCCATCGAGTTTTATTATCTATCAGTTCCTTATCCCTTATGAACTTGTAGCCAGCCATCATGATCGCTCGATTACCATATGCTGTAACTGCAAAATGCGGTTCTTCTGTAAATGAAACCTTGTATTAATATACGTAGGCAGAGACCACAAATCTCCACTTGCTACGATCCTGATATACCACTTTTGCTTCATTCACTCTCATTAAATTATTCATACATGCGCGTCGGTTTGGGGTACTCTGGATCTGGCCTTTCTCCATTATTAATATATTTTTATCTATATTAATATATTTTTTACAAAAAGTTGAAAACGACTTCATATACTGACATTCTCAATCGTAATTATTGTATCGTTTCCCTCATGAGCGGGTCATCTAAAGCGCAAAACCTCAAAGTAGCATAAGACCTAAAACGCTTATTGTCTGATTAGTACATTACCTAAATTGCGTAAGGTCTAGGTAGCAAAATGCCTAAAATGTTTGCTTTGTTTATTACCTAACTAACTTAGTTAGGTAATAAACTCATTTAGTTAGCTACAACTACTGTACAAACTAAATCAGCGATTTTATCGCAGGAGTCGAACGACGTTTGCGTGACAAAGTTTACATGACACTCACAAACGATATATATTTTATGAGATTGTTGGATTTAAAAAAAATTGCTAATCAACTTTCCTCGGAAGTATGACTAACAAACAAAAAAAATAGTCAAAATCCGTTCATAATCGAGTATATTTCGAATTAAAGCACAAATAAGACAGACTATTATGAATTGTTGTTAATTATCCACCTAATATTTCAGTAAATAAAATGAATTTTAATAGTTTTTGTTTTTTAGTTTAGTATCTATCGTCATTGTTGTCATGTGGACAACATTTCGAATTTTTTACAATCCGTATGTGTATCTTTCACCTTTTATCGATAGTAATTGTAAAGTAAAATAATTTACGATCATTATTAAACCCAGAAATAAAAAGTATTTGGCGATAATTTCGATAAAAGCGGAACTCTGATAACACAAGACACGTTGAAAGCTTTTTAAACGAACTTTAGCAATCATTTTTTTGATAAAAGCAGCACTTTATTCTTCAGCCGAGGAGTTTTTATCGAGAACTATGGCCAAGCATTTTAAAAATTGTTTAAAAAGTTCTTCAATAAATAGCTAGATAACTCTTTTATAAATCAGAAAATGTATCGATGCCTTGGTTATTTTACTACCCACAGACGTTGGACTATTTTTTTTTAGACATAGAGGCATCCCAGGTCGTTTGAGTGGGTATATGCCACGTGTGCGTTCCGCGGACAGAAGATAATTTAGGTATGTTTTGTGAATAAATCATATCATGGTTGTGCACCATAGCGCGTTTCTCAATTACTATTTTGTCATCATCGCCAGTCATCAAAGTATGCAACGAGGCGCGGCAGCCGTGCGATGAATGACATGAACATTTCCAACGAAGTCTTGGCCCTTTCAGTTTGCTATCATGCACATATCGGTAGCCACCCATTCTGATCATCCGGTTCCCTTGTATTGAAAGCTCGTAATAAGGTTCTGAAATAAAAAAAGGTTTATTAAGGCTAAATTATTGTCATTTAAAGTATCTTTAAATGTCAATCTTAAAATACGCGTAGGAAACACTTTTGTTAAATAAAAAAATATTTGTGTTTCTAAATTTTATTGCGCTATACTATACTTACGTGAATTTGTATTATATAAAGTTATATAACCAAGTAGCTTTTATTTAAAACTTTTACATTGACTGCAAGAAAATGAAATATTTTTTCAGGCTCTGTACAATTTCAGGATTATCATATATATCAGGTAGTTCAGAGGACAAAATAAACAATACTATCAAAAGTGATGACTTATATACGAGTATATTGAAAAGTAGTGACTAGGTATTATTAGAAGAATCAAAATCCTGACTAACACACTCACTCACTCACTCACTCACGCATTCACTGACATACAAAAAATAACCTAAATTCATAACATGAAAAAGGTTAAGTTTAAGCTTAAAAAGTACTAAAAGTAATTCTATCGATATAAATGAAATGTATCATTATAAAATTAGTATATTACGAGTAAAAGCTTTGCATATACATACATATCTACGATATTATTATTTTGATTATATAACATTATTAATTATTGATTAGCGAATTAATATATAAGTTGATGGATTCGTTACAATTATGTACGACTGTATAGTCGAAAATAATATTACAATGTATAATGCAAAGATTGGATTTTGTATCTTAACTGACAGAGTTTGTAGAAATATTATAGAAAGTAAATCTCCAAAGCGCTCACAAAATTGTGGTCTTTCTGGACAATGACTTTCATATCATATCAACGCACAGCCTAAACCAACAAATTATACCAAAAAATATAAAATAAGTTCCTACTTCTAAAGGAATTTCCAAAATAAAATCTAAGGGCTGCAGCGGAAGGTCTAAATTAACACCACGCCAACTAAGACTCGGGGATTTTCATCAGTGATACTACATCAGTGATTCCCAAAGTGGTCCAGGTGGACGCCCAGGGGTCCACGGGAGACTCGACGGGGGTCTACGTTGGACGTGATAAAAAATGGGGGTCTACAATCGTAAGCAGGGGGTGCATCAAAATTAATTTGGTTTCGATAGTGAAAAACTAAAATGTTGGCTTGTTAGTTTAAATAATAATATGATACCTAAATTAAACCTTCTCAATAAGACAATTTATCAATAAATTGAGAAAAAAATGGTAATTTGGAAATGGAAATTTTTTTTTTTTTTTTCGAAATCTGTTAATCGTCGTTGAAACTCAGCCACAAAGCAAGTATCCATAGATACATAGATCTAATCTTCACATTTTTTTTCAAGATTTAGAAATTGGTAGTAATATTAGATGCAGGGGTCCACCGGATCCAGCAAAATTTTGAAAGTGGTCTATGAAACAAAAGAGTTTGGGAACCACTGGTCTAAATTCTCGGGGATTTTCATCAGTGATACTACATCAATCAATGATTATGATTTGGGCTTAGATATAAGATACGTATTTCTTCACTGTCTTCTGCTGTGTATAGATAGGCAACGCAGCCTTTGGATGTATGAGTGGAGCACTGCCAACGAGTTTTGTGACCAGACTTTCTCTGCCGGCTATACGCAAAGCCCGATACGCATATATTCATGTTGCCTCTTTTAGAGCGGACAAATTTGAATTCTGAAAAGTAAGGATTCAGCTATTTTAGAACCAAATTCAAAAACACATTGTGAGATACTAGCATGCATTAGCACTAAATTGGTTATATTGTATTTTGCTGACTGATCTAGACAAACGTGTAAAGTTTTAAAATTACTTTTCTAAAAATATCTTATTGCGTATTTTGAGTTTTACCATATTGACAGAGTTTTAAAAAAAATGGTCTATTTGTGGACCAAAATTTATACATTTTGTTTCATTAGAGATTATAAAAGCTAATAAAAATAGCAAATAAATATTTTTTATTTTTTTTATTTTAATAAAAATAGCAAGATCATAATGATAATGTTAGAAGAAAACAAAGTAAAGCGTAGATTTTAATTATTTTATAACAACACACTCATATATTTTTATGTTTTAACACACAATCATTATGTAAATTAAACAATTATGTTCTAGGACTAAATAAGTATCTTATTTACAAAATTTTTTTTTGGTATACTTATATTTACTTTACTATTATTATGAGCTAAAAGTTTGTAAGTTTCTTTATTGGGAATAATATTTACAACTATTAAACAGATTCACTACTGACTTACATATAATATATCTCTTAGTGATATTATAATTATAGACTCTGTTTTAATTCACGCGGATGAAAAATATCGCCAGTTAGTTAGTACTAAATACATTATATAGATTTATTTTGTAATATGTAATAAAGAGTACAATGTTTATTACTATTATATAAAAAGCGCTGGTGGTGTAGTGGTAGCACCCCTGCCTCACGATCTGAAGGTCGTGGATTCAAACCTGGTCGTGCACCAATGAGTTTTTCCATTCGAAAAAATTATGTGCGCAATGCCAGTGCTCTTAAACGGTGAAGGAAAACATCGTGAGGAAACCGGCATACCCTAGAACCAAAAATTCGAAGGTATGTGTCATAGGTTAGTATTCTAATAAGCGGCGATGGGCTTGCAACCTGTCACGTACGGAATACTAACTACTTTGCAAAATGTGGGCATGTACCAAATGTCATGTTTGGACTTGCCTCTGACTACCCTCTTTAGATATGCTCAAAGATCTAAGTAACTAAAAATCTGAGAAGATATCTACCGAGCCTGGGGATTACAGTCGTGATCATATTTTTATTTTTTTTATTTTTTTATGTTTATTACATATTACAAAATTTTAATAGTTAAATTTTAATGGTTATGATATAAGTTTCTCCTAAGCAAGTCACTATTATATTCTGTGTATAAAAATGCGTGACATTGCTTGTGTGTGTGCGTGGCACACTGCCATCTAGTTTTCGTGCCATAAGTTCTTTGCTTGCTATACTTATAACCTAAGTAACTGATGATAGGATTGCCGTGTTTCGAAATAACAAATTTCAAACCTGAAAAAAAACTTTTATTAGATTTGAGTTATAAATTTTTCACCTGACTTTACTGATCACATACAAATCTATAATTTATAAATCAATAAAAATCATGTCTCAGTTATTAAGCATTTATTTATTTTTTGATAATTTTATTGTTTTAAATATTTTTGCTTCAAAATATAATTTTTTGGTTACTGTAAAAATTTACTCAGTCACAGTAAACAGAAATTATTTTCTGTTCTGAAGTAAAATTTTCTACTGGAGAATCACGACTCGCGTCCCTCAATTATGAGGAGAACAATAGTAGATTGTATCATAAGGGAGCAAAGTAATCTTTTTATGGCGAGGGCGCTTTTTTGAATCCAGAGCGAAGTGAGGGATTCTAGAGTAGGATCCTGAACGTAGCAAGGGATTCAAAGTACGCCGCCCGAGCCAAAAATATTTAGCGCCCGAGTGATACACTCTACTTTTCATCACCCTCTATGAGAAAATAAAAGGCGTGTTGCCGTGTGTTTGACGGCGGGCGGCACGACTGTGGGCCGTCGTGCCAGCCAGGCTTTATTCAAACAATATTTGCGATCGATTTCTTTGGCGCTGAACACTAAGATGTTCCAAATTCAAAAAGTGCGCGGCAAAGTTCATTACGGCGCACTTATGTGTTTCTTATAGAAAACACCAAATTTGGGTGCACTTAAAGGCGAACCAAGTCGTCCTTTTCGAATAGATGTGATGAAATAGTAGATTAGTAGCCAAGGGCTGTAAGGCATCAATTGCAGCCCGAGATATTTAGGCGCACGAGCGCATGCGAGGGCGCCTATAGTTCGAGGGTGCAATTGATGCTTACACCCGAGCTAACTACTCTGCTTTACATCTCGATTGTGAGGTAAGTAGAAAAAAACCGGCATTACAAGAATAAAGCATTTTAAGGTAAAAGTAGGTACCTATTCTTTTTTTTTTTTTTTCAAGAACGAAATTGAGCTTCGCCGTTCGATATTTAAAATTGATGACTATTATACTCATACGAAGACAAGGCTGAATAACGAAGCGACCTCTTTTGTCATTGGGCTGAATGCATGATGTCTATTGCCAGTATGATGGTTAGATGTAAGTACGCGAACTTTTTGAAAGAGTGAAGTTTTTTTTAATTACTTACCGCCCTAGGGCTTTTGTAGCTACATTATTACCCTAGAGCGCTAATTGGTCACCTAGAAGTCCCATTTGGGGGTAATAAGGACCTACTTACCGAATATGAGAGATGTAAAGGAAATTATTTGCTTCATGAGCTTAACTTAGCACGGGTCCTACTCGAGGATAATAAATTTTGAATCGTTTATAAAAAAGATTCATTAAGGAAGGGGTTTGGGCCTTAAGACTGGAGAAAAGGGAGGAAGGCCTTTGGCCTGCAGGGCGACACTATGGGATCTTAATACGAGTAATAAGAACCAAGACCTGGGGCCTTAACAAAATTTTTTCGAGAAGTATCAAATTGGTATATAGGTATAAATATTGGTGAACATTTCACACAACGTCATCTAGCCCCAACAAAGCTTGTACTATGGAAACCTGACAGTTGATAGATTAATTTACATAGAATACATAATAACGCCTAGACACAGAACAAACATTTGCATTCATCACACAAATGTTAGTCCTGGGGATCGACCTAACAACCAGCGCAGAAGGCAGTTACCAACTGAGCTGTGAGACCCGTAGGTCTACCATGAGTTTTCACAAACTACACACGCTAGCGACTGTAGTTAAAAAAATGTATGAAAACTTGCCTACAGCGCCTCTAGCGGATAGTTGGGTACTAAAACCTCACGTAGCTAACTATCCTACGTCACAGCGTACTACAGCGACTGTAGTTTGCGCTCATAATTTGCTTACAATTTGGTACCATGAGTAACAGTTTTGACAAATGTCATAGTAACGTACTATTACTACTGTAGTAACGTCAGCTAATCTAAATGTGACAACTCATGGTAGACCTACAGTCCACAATTAGATAGTTTTTGATAAGTATACAAATCAATGATTATGTGTATTATTACATTTATATATTATATTATTTTCTCCATCTAAGAATGTGTGAATCGCAGCTCGGCACCCCCGGTGTGCATTTGTTCCACACTTCCAACGTGTTTTGAGTCCTCTACACCAATCTACACCAAATCGAAAACCTTCTAGATTTAGAATGGGTTTACCTCGAGCAGAATAACTATATATTGCCTCTGAAAAGTAATGAAATAGAATCATACGTTAAAATAAACTATTAACGAGTTGTAGCGAGCGACGTGCGTTTTTCAAACAATTTTCAATTGCGGCCGGACATGACGTACTACGCTCGACTAGTGATGCGCGCATAGTAAAGTGAGGTCACTCTCTCACAGATTAAATAATAATACCAATCAAACATACTCCCTACAAAGTATATTTGTTGTATGTTTTACTAAGACAGGCCTACGCCCAAGCAGTATTATAGGAGATATATTTTGGCCTTTCGACCATAGTAATGAGGATGATGAAATGAATTAAAAAGTATAAAGAGGCAAAATTAAAAAGTATAAGGCATTACAGTGATCTGTATACATTTATAAAATACTAGCTTCCGCTCGCGGCGTCTCGCCCGCGAAGTACCTACTTACATAAAATATAGCCTATGTTCATCCTGAAAGTTTATTCTACACATTGGTGAAAAAATTTTTCAAATCGGTTCAGTAGTTTCGGAGCCTATTCGTTTCAAACAAACAAACAATCAAAGTTTTCCTCTTTATAATATTAGTATAGAAGATATTATGTTCAATAGATATCCTGCCTAACACCTTGATGTTAGGCAGGATATGTATTAAGTGGACTTACTGTGTGTTACACAAATAAATTCTGAATTTATTTATTACAAAAATTTTGTTAATTGATTATTTTAATGAATGGTTATGGATATTGTAACATTTAATAACTTTATTATTGCATCGTAATGTATGTACTATAGCTCGGCATCCACGTTTTTTATTCGTAGCGCAGTGCCATCTGACTTTAGCAAGACTTCCGTGGTTTCTACAAAATCGATATCCATCAATTATCAAAATGGGGTTGCCTCTTGAAGAAAAACTGTGAATAATTTCTGAAAATGAAAGAAATAAGTTATACAGACTCGAAGTTAAAAACGTATTTGAAAAATAAAATTCTAGTAGTTAACAAAAGTCGGTGTTCTGTTCATCGATAGTATAATTTAATTATAGGTACACTATTACATAATAACAGGATGTTAAAATAAAAAATAAATAAAATAAAATAAAATTGTAAATTTAATGTCAATATTTTTCAACATACATGACACAACAATCACAGATTTTTTATACATACCTTTTGCCACTTAGACTTCGACCAAATATAGTACTTATAGGCATTTCATTATGTGGATTTAATTCATTTCTGGTATACCTATTCTCAGAATAATGTAATCACAGTTTAAGGTCGATTCACACATATCAGTGAAGTCACAGTTCCGACACAGTACCGGCACATTGCGAAATATTCTTTGATACATTCTCTATGAACGCATCCCCACATGTCAGTGTCAGTGACGAGTGACGACACAGTGCTCTCAGTGTCAGTGCCGACACCGGCTATCACGGACGTATTCGTTGACGACGATATTTTTGTCGGATCACGGACGCCGCGGCATCAAAAACAAAATGGAGGACGAGCGATTGATAGAATTGGACACGTTTTCACTGAAGCTCCGTGAACTGAGTACTGACATGTGTGAATTAAATCACTGACGTAACACTGTAGCACTGATACCGAACTGGGCGTCTACTCCGAAAAACAATCAACGATATATCGGCACAATAATCGTGCAAAACTTACTCTTAGTAACATTGTTTATGCTATTATTTGAACAATGGAACGACCGACATTACTTTTGATAACCGATCTCGTAAACCAATTTCCAATTTGACAACGAAACAACTGTTAATTCGACTGAATTCGACGAACATTCGACTCCGATAGTATCGTTGTCGTTTTGCGGAGTAGACCCCCTGAGCGAACACGTTGACGGAACTGTGGCTTCACTGATATGTGTGAATCGACCTTTACTCTTGGATAATTACGATTTATTCTGAGGATACCACATTACTAGCATCACATTATCAAGTGCACAATCACTGATGATTATGTATATTGTAGCATTTAATGAGCATGTTATTATCTTTGAGTGTGTGAATGATAGCGCGACAGCCGCGGTGCTTGTGAGAGGCACATTGCCACCTAAGTTTGTGTCCCGAAGTTGTATTAACAGAGAATTTATATCCTCCGATAATTAAGATTGGCTTTCCTCGACTTGAAGAAGTGAAACGTGGTTCTAAAAGAAGAAAACGTGAATATAACGAAACAAATTGTTTAAATTGATTGAATACAGGCTAGAAAAACAGAAAAACTGATGAAGATTTTTACCCTCAAGAAACGACTGTTGTTTCTTGAGAGTAAAAAACTACATCAGTTTTTCTTTTGCATACCATATTAAAAATAAAAACCTATACCCGATACAACAACACGTATTAAATCTCAATTTAAAATTACTTTTAGCTGTGTAGTGTTGAAATGAAATCTTCTTTGAGAAAGTACATTAAAATCATTTTTTAAAGAAAAAACTTTTCATTTTGAACTTTTTTATTTATCTTATTCTATTGTTTCTATTATTGGTTGATCTGATTCTAACATCAGCTCAATTGCCACATTATTATTCAATGGTTATGAATATTTTTACATTTTAAAATCACATTTTTGTTTATTATTGTATGTACGATCGCACGACAACCTTTTTTCACGTGCCCACATTGCCAAACCGTTTTCGATTTAGTATTTTTCTTTCTGCAGAACCGAAATCCTTCTATCGTTAGTATAGGGTTGCCTTGAGCAGACAAGCTTAATATTGCATCTGAAAATAATAACGAATAAAATTATGGTTTGTTAACATAGAGACTGCATGCAACCAGTTGAAATCCCAGTGAATATGGTTTTTTAATTTTAAACAGGTAGGTAAAGTTTAAATCCTTCAGTAACTATCTCAAAATTATTCGAAGATGACGAGAATGGAAGAAATAATCGAAATGGTTTCTAATATAAATTATGAATCCCTTTTATACAAAAATGTGAGGTTTATACAGAAAATATTCATTGTTTAATAATATTTAAAATTTAGTGATTGTGAACATTATACAATTTGGTTATAAGTCTTTCGTTTATTAACGTGTGTATAGAAGCACGACAACCAATTTTTACTCGTGAACACCGCCATACTATTTTGTGGGTTGTACATTTGCGTCTACAGAACCTATAGCCCGCTATGGTCAGAATAGGGTTACCTCGCCGTGATAAACTAAAAATCGGACCTGAAAAAGTGCATCAAGAAATTAGGTATCATTATGAGATGGCCATAAAGTAATCAGATGTAGCCCTAGCCAAATTTCTGAAATTTAAATTTTATCATTTTTTAACTAATTGTTCCAACAGTAACGAAGTAACATATAATATCGACTTTAAAAGATATCTAAATTAAATGTAATGTAAGGTACATTAAAATTAGTACAAGATGTCATAATCATCATCTTCCTGCCCTTATCCCACGTTATGTGGGGTCGGCACAACATGTGATCTTCTTCCATTTCTCTCTGTCATTCGTCATTTCAGTACTCACTCCTTTCTTACCCATGTAAGATGTCATAATGTAATTTAAAATTATTATGAACCAGAATGCTCTCCTCAAGATAACTGATGATATGAAAAAAAAACCACTTTTTCTACATTGATTTATAGCTGACTGTCTCAAATTTACATTTAATCAATGAATAACATTATGGTTCTAAGAATCTATACCAATATTATAAAGAGGTAAAGTTTGTATGTTTGTTTATATGTAGGAAGTAATCTCCGAAATTATCCATTCGATTTCAAAAATTCACTCACCAATGTTTAGAATGACCTTTCTAGAAGAACATAGACTATATTTTATATAGGTACCTAGCGGGTGACGCCGCGTGTGAAGGATAGTTTACTATATTTTTTAAAGCATGATTATGAAAGTTTTTACATTTGATTATAGTGTGTTCATTACGTAAGGTAAATAATACTGCGCGACAACCACGGTTCATATGAGTTGCACATTGCCAACGAACTTTTCCTCCAGAGACGACATGTCGGCTGAATCTATAACCCGATATACAGATTATAGGCTTCCCTCTCGCAGAATAGCTGAAAACGGCCCCTGTAATTATGAAAAACACTTAAATATTAAAAGTATAATTTATCAAAGGTCTTCAATACTTATCTTATATCTTGTAAAGCGTCTGAATAAACATTTTATGATCAAAAGTATTACTCGTATAAAGTTCAAAGAAAAAGCTGAAATTAAAAATAAAAACCGGCCAAGTGCGAGTCGCTTCAATATTTGTTTTATTTTAATCTAATCATTTATTTTTAAAGTGAATGTATAACTAATATTCTGTGAATATTTCAAGCGTCTACCAGTTGCCGTTATCAATTAGCAAAAACATGCAATTGATTGATTCCTCGTGATTCCTTCACGTTTGTTGTGTGGGAGCCCCAAAGCTTATGAATCTTCCTTCAGTTTCCACAACACAAACAAGTAAATGATCGATCGTTACGACCTATCGTTTCGTGTGGGCATCATTTTTGATGCGATCAATCGTAACGATTTTCATCAGATCGATCGTACAGACGAATCGTAACGTATATATACTTTAATGCGAGTGTCATAAGCTTCTCTCGCGCTATTAATTAAAAAACTTCACGAATGCCTAGATCCGTTGGATGACCTATAATACCTGCAGATGTTGGAATTTTTTGCATTTGGTAGCCTACGTCACTTTTCTACTCCAAATAAATCCAACGGCATCTCATTTGTCAAAATCTGTCCAGCTATTTGGGCCAACCAGCCAATGGAACTCGCACACAAACATACACATTACCGTCCTTCGTAGTCGGGTAAAAAAGGGATAGTAGAAGTTTAAATACTTACAAATAAACAAGTCTTTAATAATACATTTTACTTAGAAATTATTAGTGATAAGTAAAATTCGAATAACACCAAAAAACAAAAATTATGAGTATGTATACAAACTAAATATTTCTAGACAGAACAGGTCCATTTTATACCAAGGCCTTATCAGCCGTTTGAAGATCATCAGCTCTTTCCTAGTTGATGAGGGGATCTGACTAACTTCCTAATGTCCGACCGATTCGAAATTTGGTACCGTGTTACTTCAATGATATTGAAAGTATATGGTAAGGTAACCTTGACCTGATCAGCCGTTTGAAGATCATCAGCTCTTTAATAGTTGGTGAGGGGATTAAAAGAGTGTCGGTGTTATTATTTACATACAGCTTTTGGAATAAGCGTCGCATCTTTGTAGTGAATATTATTCTTAAAATTTATTCCAGTTTCTCGCTCTCTTTCTTTTAAGCTCTTGTAGAAATATTCAGAGTATACTCATAATAAGATATGTCTTAGGATCTAAATAGTAACTGCGTTTTTGCGTCTTGCCGCTTTTTATTGCCTTCATAGGTTACTGCCATAGAGCATGGCTATTTCTATTTGTGCGGTTTTATTTTATTCTGTAAAATAGTAAACAAAAATAATTGTTGATTCTGAAGAAAACACAGAAGTGAACATGAGTACAAAAGTAAAAACAATGAAACTGCAAAAATTGTATTACTGATGTTGCAAATTATCCTACTAAAAATATTATCAACGCTAAAGTTTGCAAGAATGTATGGATGTATGGATGTATGTTTGTTACTTTTTCACGCTGAAACGGCTGAACGAATTTAGATGAAATTACAGGCACAGATATAGTATTTAATTAGTCTGGAATAGCATATAGGCTACTTTTATCTCGGAAAAATGTAAGTTTCCCGCGGGATAGATTATTTTTGTTTTACAAGGTACTACGCGAGCGAAGCTGTGGGCGGAAGCTAGTATAACATAAGAAAAACCATAACACTCACATTATGATTATGATTATTTTTGCATTTTATAATGGTATTGGTATCTGTCAAGGTATAAATCACGGCGTTACATGTGCGAGACGAGCACCGCCAACGTGTTTTTACGCCTTGTACAATATGTTGACAGAATTTGTATCCTGATATATTGATAGTGGGTTTGCCAAGTCTAGTATAGCCGAACGTCAGATCTGAAAAAAAAATTATAAATTTAAAGTCAAAATTGATAATTGAATGTAGTAAGTTGTACTCTTGAATGTATTGTCTCAATAAAACAAAAGATTTTATCCATAAAATTAGATTTTAATTAACTAAAAAGAAAGACCAAAATCTTACGTCTAAGGTTACAAAGCGTGAGTCAACGCGAAAGTATTTTCTAATATAATTACTAATAAACATTATGAGAAAAATAAAATAAAACCGCCGACGGTACTAATTCTAGAAATTATTGGTGAAAATTTTTTGTTCAGCAGACTAACTTAAAAAATGTAAACTAAATGACAGTTTTAAAAAAGTAAAATTGATATTTCCCCTCATTTTTCACCATTTTCCCGTAGTACCAATTTACATGGCTTCTGAAATAAGCCAAAACACATCGATCACACGTCAGTTTGGTCAAATTAAGAACAGTCATTTAATTTACGTTAATTTAGTTTTTGGGGTGAACAAAATAAGATCGTGCATATTTTAGTTAGTCTGCGGTACAACAGAATTACCACCATTCGTAATTTAATAATCAAGTAATACCTACTGGCGGCCATCTAAGTTTACTTAAACAAACAAACAAATTAACATCCAACTAACAGTCAATAAAGCATATTTCAGGTCAGAACTATGCTTTTATTTTTCATATCGTATAATGGTCATAGCACACATATCAACTCGTAAACGGAACGTCACCGTATCAACTCTAGTAGCAGTTCAGTATTCTTTGTAAGAAACTCCCTACTGCAACGCACACTAATCGGATTCGTAAGTTAATCGTCCCGCCTAGGACAAGCGGACGGCGAACCGTAAGCGCGGCGTCACCTAGCCGTAGCCAAGTCACTCGGAACTGCTGTAGGTCTACCATGAGTTTTCACAATCTACACTCGCTAGCAAATGTAGTTAAAAAAATGTATGAAAACTTGTACAGCACCTCTAGCGGATAGTTGGGTACTTAAAAGTCACGTAGTTAACTATCCTACGTCACAGTGTAGGTACTACAGCGACTGTAGTTTGCGCTTCATTAATTTTCTTAGAATTTGGTACCATGAGTAACAATTTTGACAGATGTCGTAGACAGATATCATAACGTACTATTACTACTGTAGTAACGTCAGACGATCTAAATGTGACAACTCATGGTAGACGTACTGACCGCTTGGTAACGCGCTTACGTTACGGCGCGCGGCGAGGCGAGTTTGACTGAAGTCTATATTTGCTGTCCATTACAAATTTGAAGAGCCTTTGTTAACTGAAGTCTATATTTGCTGTCCATTACAAATTTGAAGAGCCTTTGTTAACGTAAGCCTAGATCGGCCGTCAGTAATGTAAATAGTACTTAAATCTATCGCTAAGCATTTTTTTCTTGCTACAACTTCGTGGATTACCACACAAAGCTCTCTACTATATACTAAGTTGTTTTACAATAAAAACTATCAAGCTAAAAATACGTTAAACTGACTTAAGATTAAAAAAAATGTAATGCGCATTTTTGAAATTCTATAACGAGTTATTTTGCAGTTCTATAATGAAACTTTCTCCATCAGGATCAAGGTGTAGTACCTTGTACATGTCCCTCTCTTCATAGATTCCATCTTCAACGCTCTCTAAAATTAAGTTTTCTTCGTTCTGATATAGATCCTTTTCTTCAACTACGCAGGTTTCAGTATCAATTTCCTGTGTTTCATCATTCTCGTCGACCTCTATTTCTTCCTTCCTGATGACTTTTCGCTTCGCCTTCTTTACTTGATCTGATCTTGTTTCGGATTCATCCCTTCCTTTGCCCTTGTGCATGTGATTTTGGTTCAGAGATGTGATGAGGTCATCGACCGTGAGGATTGCTGCGCGGCATCCGTAGCGGTGGTGAGTGGAACAGGCCCACCTAGCCTTGTTCCTAGCTTTGCGAGCTAAGTAGAACTTGAAACCGTTCAATTGGATCATGCGTTTTCCACGACGAGAGGTGACAAATCTTGCTGAAAGTTACACGTAATGTTAGATCTTTTATTAAGTATTTTGAAAAGTAAACTAAATAAATTATAATATAATAAGATTAGACTAATTAACTTGTGGTCTTGCGCAGTAGTTAGTCAACTGCGCAAAATGTAGGCATGTACCAAATATCCTCAAAGGTTTGAGAGATCTGAGGAGATATTACCACGCCTGAGGACTACTCAGTGGTTGTTGTTAATGTTTATTTGAAGTCATGATAAAAATATGCACATTATGTTCATAATGCAGTTTTTAGGGAAAAAATCTTAGAAATTTGTAGATTTAGTTATCTATGAATCAGAAACACCAGGTATATATTCAACAGGCGCCTGCAGATATTAAAAAAATAATAATTGTGCACTCGGATTCAGTCAATATCATACTAAGGGTGGATTGAACCATCTTCTGGTATAACTATTCTCAGAATAATGTAATGGCATTAATGCCAGTTTACTCTTCGATAACTATGATATATTCTGAGGATAGTACTTTGGTCGAATCCGGTCTCAGTAAATGAATGTTCAAGGTCGAAACTCCAAGTCAAATAGTTTTTGACATGTAATTGTTAACAAGCCTAACGGGTTTAGAAGAAAATAAAACACTTTTGATTTATTGAATATACTGTTGGCCTTTTCAGACCATTGAAACACTTCAATAGGCATTTTTTTTATTTCTATTAATCCACATTCCAACTTACTATCTAATAGCTCTTTCCTTCTCGACTGCTCACCAAAGACTGGCGTGCGATTTCGGTGTAAAGCAGTATTGGCGCCACCGGACGTTATTGTCATAAGTCCCACTGCTTTACTCCGGAAGTGAAAACTAAGCTTTTGATACAATTCAATTACACCTATTTTTATAAACTAACTAGCTTCTGCACGCGGCGTCGCCCGCGAAGTACCTACATAAAATATAGCCTATGTTCATCCTGAAAGTTCATTCTACACATTGGTGAAAGAATTTTTCAAATCGGTTCAGTAGTTTCGGAGCCTATTCATTTCAAACAAACAAACAAACAAACAAACAAACAAACAAACAATCAAAGTTTTCCTATTTATTATTATTATAGTATAGTATAGAAGAACCAACACATAACTTTTATCAATGGGTTTTAATCAATTAAGATATTAATTAGTCTTCTAACCATTCTATTTTTGAAATCTTTGATGGAGGATGATTATGTGTCAGATCAGCGTTAAGGATTTTATCTTCCTTAGTGAAGAAATGCGCCTTGCAGCCTTTTCGGCTGTTGGTTGAACAGAACCACCTCGATTTCAAATGTCTTGTATATTGCTTGCAGAACTTGTATCCGCCACCTTTAATCATTGTTGTGCCGCGGTCCGAAGTAAAATATTCTAAGACTGTAAAGTTCACAAATAATTTTATTTAACTTAAAAACAAACGTAGTCTCTGAATCACATTTCAATCCTTCCTATACGAAGAACTAGGGACACGACAAGAAGAAGAAGAAGAAGAACATAAAGTTTTTTAATCTAGTTGTTATTATGTAAAAATCAATAATATTAAAAATGTTTTATTAAATTTCTTAACAAAACAGACCAATACCACTAGCTACTAATTTGATAAGTTTTCTATGTCATTTCGTTTTAACGAAAATTTTAAGTTGCATCATATAGCATTTTAAGCCAGTACGCCAAACAAGAGAGCGAGCGATTCTCCTCTACGGCTTCATCATTGTTCTCACTATTCGTCATTGTTAGCAACGGACAATTTTGGTTATCTCTTAAAATATTAATTAATTTTAAATACACCCTTCGTGAAACAACTTATTATCAACCAATCTTTTATTGCTCCACCTTCATGCATGAAAAATTAGCTCTAAAATCAAGGTTAAATAAGTTTTTACAATAAAGGTAAATATGAAATTTAATAAAAAACGAACTACTGTGCAATATGTGGGCATGTGCCAAATATCATGTTAGGGCATGCCACTGACTACCCTTTTAAGGTATCCTCAAAGATCTAAGTAACTAGAGATCTGAGGATTTATCAACTTTTTGGAACGAAGTTCCTTATCGCGCGTTGCGAAAGGGAAAGACGGAAAAATTAAGACCATAAGTTTGAACGACACTTTTTGCTATAGTTGTAAGCCGTGCGGCGTGCGCGTGTTTCTCTGTCTCTCTCTCTCTCTCATAGAAAGCAAGGAAAGGAACTTCATTCCATCCGGGTGTCCCTTGACACCTCTCAAGTTTTTTTTTTATCAAATTGAGGAGAATCGCCAAGCCAGATAAAAACACTGCTATCACTATTTTTCACTGTTTTTCAGTTTCAACAACCATTCTAAACAAGCGCTTTATTTTTGAGGGACTATGATTATGGTCTAGGTCCAGATTTTCAATTTGCTCCCCCCGTGTGAAGACCTTCGCGGTGCAACCCTTGCAGTGGTGCGTGGAGCAGCTCCACACTATCCTGGATAGTTTTGAGTATTTCTTAAAGTATGTGTAATCGCCAATTTTCAGCAATTTAGTACCACGCGTCGAAACGCAATATGTTATCGCTAAAACAAAAAAAAACGTTTATATTAACATTTTTTTTCCTGAGCCTATTTGGGCCTTAACAAAGATCTCCCTGGACAAAGATCTCCTCCAAAACCTTATGTATATATTAACCATAATACACCATATATTTTGTATATTTTAGAGGTAAAGCTTTGTTTTTATGTATGAGGTAACCTCCAAAACTGGTCATCCGATTTCAATCCTTCAGATCATGAGCGCTACCACTACACCACTGTGCTTATGAATGATGATGAAATAAATGCGTTAAATGGGTTAAACTTACTTTCCTATGTACTCACCATAGTATTCAATTTACCTACCTACCTACCATTCTACCTGTTAGAACGATCTTTTTTGTAAAATTAACACTAATTAGTGATTTGAGAGATGTAGTGTGTTTATAAACCTATATAGTTTTTATTAATTTAAATAATAACAATACATAATATATATAATATTGATGGACATTTCACACAACGCCATCTAGCCCCAAACTAAGCAAAGCTTTTACTATGGGGACCATATGGCTGATAGACTAATCATATACTTTTTTTTTGTAAATACATCTTATATATACCTTTTATAATCGGAATCTCTGAAACGGCTCCAGCGATTTTCATGAAATTTCGTATGTAGGTTTCAGGGGCGATAAATCGATCTAGCTAGATTTTATTTTCCAAAAAACAAGATTTACCAAAGAAAAAACCGAGCAAAGCTCGGTCAACCAGGTACTAATATATAAAATACAGCAAGACACCAAACAAACATCTGTGTTCATCACACAATGTTTGTCATGGGTGGGAATCGAACTCACAACGCAGAAGTTAGAGCTAATACCAACTGAGCTGTGAGGCTAGAATATTTTTAGCGGATGGTAGATGGTTATGATTATAATTGTGTTTGACGATTTCGTTTTCGATAGTGTAGACAAAAGCTCGGCATCCCTTGCAGTAATGCGTCGAACAAATCCATCTCATTTTTGTCGATACTGTATATTGTTTACAATAGGTATAGTGCCCATATTGCAATAATTGTGTGCCGCGTTTCGATTTACAAAACGAAAAAGCTGAAAAAAATAAGATATTTTTATTTGAACTTATATATTAGACTGCTTATTTATTTATTATGTTTTTTTTTCTTTACGTTCCATGACAGAAAGTCAATGCTTATTAGTTATGTATGTAAGATTTTTATAGCTAATAAAATTACCTTTCAAATGATATACCACAATCCCTAGTTCATTGGACAAAAACTGTTAAATTGTCTTGCTTGATGAAGCGATTCCAGTTTAAGCTCGGAGTGTACATAAAAATAAAACAAATGCTTTTATTTTCAGAAAATAGAAATCGGACTGCATACATAATCTGTAAAAAGTTTTGCTTGATGCAAAATATTTGTAAATTAATATATCTGTTACGGAAATATTCATATAACGTTATACATTATACGTATATATTATATACCTTTATAAAATTACACCTGTTTTTGTAGCACCCAAAAGCAAGCACCGGGCCCGGCGTACATGTACCGGTAGCACCCTAAAACGTACCAGAAAATACATGCATAAATTCATGAAAATAAGTTTTAAAAATAATTCAAACCTTAAAATAATAAGTAAGTACTTAAATTTAAACATAATATAATTCAATTCTTAAAATAATAAGTAAATTTAAAAATAATTTAAATCAATTCTTAAAATAAAAAGTAAATTATAAAAAATAAGTTTTAATATAATAAATAAATAAGTTAATTTTAAGAACTTTGCACTTTTTTTAATATTTGACAATGATAGCTATAGTTTGAAAAAAAACTACAAAATTGACTAGTTATTTTAATATTGAATAAGTTACTCAAAGTATTGAATACATACTCGTATTACAATAATACATGGAATATATGGAATGACTAGTATAATATTAATACTGACTAGATAAGGTATCTTAAAAATGACTAGATTATATGTATTTTAACTAAACCTTTGAATATCTTAATTAGACGATTTTTTTATAATTACAAGTTTTAGGAAGTACAAGCAAGTTTAAAATGAAGCACATTTTACAATATAATAACACCAAAATAGTCTTAAAAGACTTAATTAGACTATATGTTCAGTAAAACTTACGAGTATTATTTATGGCAAATTTGTAATTTAAAAAAAAATACACTTTTTATAAATAAGACAAGATTCTTTTGATTCTGATTTGATTAATTCTACATCATTAAAAGTAAACTCTAAAAAATTTTTAGTTTATAAGTAAAGTTACACAATTATTTCAAAATCACATGATAAAACTGTATTTTGTGCATTGTAAGAAGAAATATTATTTATTTTAGTATTGAATTATATTTATATTAGTATTGAATACAACTCAAGATTTTTACGATGAGTTCAATAAATCTTATCTAAAATAAACTTGACTTGTTTTGGGCTGGACAACGCTATAAGCTTATAAATTTAAAATAGACAGAAGAACCGAATACAAAATTAAATATATAATAATTATATCTTTGCTAAATAGGAAACATCAACTTAAAATGTACCTTTAAATAAATTACAGAGTTCGATCTGATCGAAATGCTAGCAAAATAATATGAGATCAAAAGAGATCAGAGTGTGTCTCTATATACGATTGAAAAGACGATATTATACTTTAAGAAGATCACATTTTTTTAAAATTCTAAACACTTATTAAACACTTAGGTTCTAATAACAACCTTTTGGCAAATTTTGATTAAATTCTTTAAAACATGCACATAGCCATATTTTATACATAAATATAAAGGTGGATCCACACGTATACTACGTAAAAGACAAGTAATTTGAGCTCCGTCTCAACTATATATCAATCTCAATCAAATCACAAAATCGTATAAGCCCTTTCTACAGGTATTTCATCTTATTTAATAGAATGATCAATAATTTCCACGGTATATATTTTTCATTCTTCCTCTAGAAGCTCAAACTATCTGATATTTTTATTAACATGCTTCAATAAATAAATAAATTTAAGTTATTATTAAATAAACTACAATAGTTATGATTAGTTATATTTTATAATGTAGACATATTGATTGAACTACTCGTACTATGATTCGTACAATTAGTTGTCTATAGTTCAAGATTATATTTTATAATTAGAAACTCCAATAGATTAGAGTACTGATTAATCCAAACGCGCTTGGTTTGACTACACAAAGCTTAAAAAGTTGATTGTAATATTATGTAATAAAAACGGTTTTCTTACCATCTTCATCTTTTCAAATTCAATTTCAAATATATGGTTAAATGCTGACAAGGATCTGTTACTTAATATCTGTGATTAAAATTAACATGAATAACCTAAAGATCGTCAAAAACTTAATCAACAGCCATAATAGGTTTTATCTAAACTTTTTTGTGTGAAGTGTTGAATGTTTTAGCATAATTGTCATTGTGCTATGAAAAAAACAAACACGTATTTTATGTACTTCGTGCATTTGATTGAGCTTTGCGTTTGCGAGCTTTAGTAACTCTTGCGGATCGTCTATTCAAAGAGCTTAGTGATGTATTTAAAGCCGAAAAGTTTAAACGAGGAATAGAAACTTGTGCAACCGGCATTATTGGGATACGCTGAGGCGAATCAGCAGATATTCCGGCTGAACGTGTGCTCTGAGCGATGTTGTCAAACACTGTTGGATTATGGGAATTCTGTCTGAATTTATTTGCACTTGGTGTTGTTGCTGGGTATTCTGCCAATAAGCTGTTCTGGATTTCAGATTCATCCTGATTAGATATTGGGGACCAAGCACGAGTTTCCGGTTGGACGGAAGCTTGTGTTCGAGTCGGGGGTAGCAAAGTATCAAATATGTATGTATATTGAGGATTTAATCCAGTCACTGTCTGAGAACTTGCAACGTTTATAATAGGCCATCCTCCTTCTTTATTTGGCTTAGCAGAAGAAGACGGTTTGTACGTCGTAAACGCATAGGAAGCCTTTGAACCTGTAGCAGGCAGAACAGGAGTAGCAGTTGAAGTATCAGTAAATGTTTCAGTATTAGAAAGGTCATTAGAAACGTTCAAAGCGCTAGGTATAGCTAGATCAAAAGTAGAAGTTAAAGCGTTGCTATAGTTATGAGGATGAAAACTACAATTTCGAGACGTGAACTTTGCTAGAAAACAACAAAAACAAACAGATTTACAACTTGGGAATAGGTACAATGGTAGTAAGTTTGGCTTAGAGCGGCGAACGGCGCGCCGCCGGTCGGTACGGGGACTAATTCGAGACTCTCAGCGAGCGACCGGCGCACAGTCGACGCAGGCGGGGCGGCGTTCGCACATGCGCGCCGATCGTCTACGCGTCGGCGCGGGGAATAGCGAGGTGCTAGGGATCTCACTTGCTATATTGCTAGTAAATGGAGCTCTAGTAATACATGTACTACTTCTAGTAGCTGTTGCATCTGCTGGATTAGTCTTTGCTAAAGGAGGTGCCTTTCTTGAAATATTCGGCTTGGTCCGAATCAATTTACGGTAAGTTATTACTGGAGTTCTGGTATTAGATGCAACGTTACAAGCAGTTATGGTATTCATAGCAGCTGTGGAATTAAGATATGTTGGAACAAGTCTTTTCCCAATCTGACGATACTCGATGGTTGGAATATTGGAAACAGCATTGACGGCAACTTGGTCAGTAGAAGTAAAACTCAACTCTGACGGTAAAATCTCAGTACAGACTGGAGCAAGTTTGCCATCGTAAAAAACTTGAGGTTTAAAAGTTGTCGATTTTGAAGTTATTGTTACTTTAACTTTAACGTCTTCAGGTACAGTCATACAGTCCAATTTTGAGCCATATACAGAGTCCAAACGAGCAACAGGTTCACAATCGTTTTGTGGGGATGGAGAGTAAGTTGTAACACAAACAGCTAAGGGGTCGGGTCCACTTGTCAAAGTAGTCGTAATATCTACGTCATCGTTTACGTGTTCAACTGGGCCGTGCTTGGGTTTTATTGTTATTTCTAAACTAGGGTCATGAGGAATAAAAGTGTTTCTTGATATTACTTCGTGGTTAATGTTTTTGTGAGAAAATTTGGTGTCGGATAAAGACGTCATGATCTGAGTAGGCTTGAAAGTTTCTTCGGAGTAAAGTTGGGAACTGGTGCCGTAAGACAGTGTCATATTATCAATAGCAGGCGTATTTTGATTAGTTTTATCCATTGAAACAGAATCGTTTATTGCACTGACGGTATCTTCAATCGAGTAGGCTGCATTAGATTCAGTACTCTGAGCCGATGCGGAGTTGCGTGATATTATAGACAAGTGGTTATGAACAGGATAAGTAACTGTAATTTTATTTTCAACTGTGTTTAAGAAGGCTTTACACTTCTCGTCGACGCACTTCCATCTGATCTTTGGGCCGCAACAGTACAACCGACTAAAGTGGTAGTCTTTGTAAATCAATATCAATTTAGTATTACTCGGTGTTACTAGAACTTTGGGATCTGCAATTTCAAAAACAATGTTTTATTTCTTTTATAAAGTAGTAAGTAAATATTTTGTTCAGTACATTTTACGAACCTATGCCTCTGCAGATTAAATCCTGAGGCGGTCTGAGAACAGCTGTTGGTAGTTCCTGTTCCACAGTGTCCTCGATAAATGGAAAACACTCCTCGGCAGTCGACTGAATACTAATCATGGATTCGACCATTTGCTCTTGATCGACTGCGGTGGATTTGGTGATAGGCTGGCCTTCGGTTATTGGTTCAGGAATGATAGACATATTTGGGTGGACTGGAGACGGCATCTTCGGTTCGTAGTCGCTTGAAGCCGCAATGATACTAAAATCGGAGTATACTGGTGGAATAGCATCACCTTCGAAAATCCCAGGGCGGAACGTCACTAGTTCAGGAGTGCTATTTGGATCGGTTATGAGGGGTATCGCGATGATTGAATCATCTTGTTGACAAGTAAGTTGGACTTTTTCGTCGATAGTTAACTGTCTGGAAATGTTAGCAACATCTTCTGCTGGAACATGATCTGTTCAGAACAAAAAATTGTAAAATGCAGCGTAATATTGTGATATAATTTTAACTTTCTGGGTTAAATAAAAATAAATTGGTTTTTAATTATCATGCATCATCGAAGTTGTAGAATCGATTATTACAGAAAAAGCAGATAGTATAGTTGAACAAACCTGAAATTTCCATATCATGCAAACTATCTAGTGATGCCCGAATATACGGATGCACCTCCCATGCTTTATCAGAGTCAACCGCCATAGGTTCAGGTGATGATGGTATGGAAGAATTTATCTTCTTTGGCTGATTTAAAGGTGCTTCGTTCGGATACATCAAAGCGACAATGCCCCATGAAACCTCGGACACAGGCGTGGGTACTGGTATATCCACTAAAAAATTTGCTGAGAGGGTTTCATTTGTGTTTAGTATTGCGCGAGTTACGTCAGATGTCTCGGCTACAGGAATCATGTGATTAATTTCCTCCAACTGGTTTGATGTCGGATCTTCATTTGTGTTCATGAGTATCCAAGTTCCTTCAGCGACTGGTATGGTCGGGTTTGTTTCCTGTACTTGGCTTGATGATGGGGCTTCGTCTGTGGTCATTATTGAGCGAGCTACCCAATTTGTCTCGGAGGCTGTTAGGTTAATATCTTCAAGCTGTTTCGATGAGGGACCTTGGCTGGTTGTTGTAGATACTAAAATATAAAAAACATTAAATTAAGCTTTTTTTTCTAAAGATACTTCAATATTATTCTATCATTTCAATCAAGACTATTGTATACTGAGCAGACTATTGTTATAATAAAAGAGTACGTTAAAAGGTGCTGCTAGGTACTTTTCAATAAAAATCGCATTTCATATTAGTTTGTTTTAAAAGTTGTCAAGGTAAAATGGTTGAGTTCAAGTGAGTGTATGTCACTTAAAATCAATACAAATTAAAAACATAATAAACACCAGTATTTTAATATCTCATATTTTAGATTTATTTATTTCATACTTAGCCAAAAAAAGAGACAATTGGAAGGATTTGGAAGAGAAACCTTTGCCCAGTAGTGGTACAAAGATACATAACAAAACAGGTAAACAGGGATTATAATAATTATTATATAAAATATTTTTTTGCCTAACCTATTTTGTACCGTACAAAATAGGTTAGGCAAAAAAATATTTTATATAATAATTATTATAATCCCTGTTTACCTGTTTTGTTATGTATCTTACTTTAAATTACATTTATAAGTCCTATTTCTATATATAAAAATACTTTTTCATATACTTTAGGATATAAAGTATATGTATAACACACAAATTGAATATTACATAAAACAAATCTACACACTTTTGTCTCCACTTATGTTCTTCAGCCAGTTAACTCAAGTCATGATGATGTGTGTTTTTTTCACTGTAAGGATGATACGGAAGATTTTAACAATTTAGGTAATCTAGAACATAGGTTTTTTTTCGGAAAGCTCGCTATCCTCTTCAATTTCCATTTTGATTTCAACTAATTTATTACTTTGTCTGGTAGCTATTCTACTTCTAATATAACCATATGTTTCATCTTCGTCATAAAACTTTGGACCATGATTGTGGCGCTTTTTCATGCACACGACGATATCTTCTGCAGTGTAGAGAGAAGCTTTGCAGCCTTTGCTATGACGGCAGCACCTCCAATGTATCCTTGTGCTGCGTTTGCGAGGCGGGATCTTACGGGTTGTATACCGGTAGCCTTGCATGTAAATTTGTTTGTTACCCATATTAGACAGTGTGTAGTGATACGGTGGAACTGTAAAAATAAAAAATAAATAGTTTTAATAATGCAATGTTCAAGTACATTACTGAATGATCGTTGTTCAAATGGATAAATATATTTTAAAATAAAGAGTCCAAAATTATAGTACTTATGGTTTTTATTATTACCATAAAATATTTGTTACAATTAGGGCTCTCTACGAAATGTATTATATGAAAATAAAGCAATTGTATACCAAAGCACCAAAATCAGATCAAAAAATCATATTGCAGTTTATTAGTAAAGAGATTCGATTGGAAATAGTCTAAGATAATAGAACCTGCTTGATAAATTAAAGTTATTTGAAACTACGATAATGAATATAACTATAGCACAGCTAAAACAGTCATTATTTATAGAACGATTTGCTTTGAGAAGGCTTATGATTATGTTCAACGCGCATATTGACTGCTACATCGTCGATTGTGGTGACTCTTGCGTTGCATCTGTTATGAGTCGAGCACCGCCATTGCTTTCTTTCCCCTGGTTTTCGACTTTTGTTCTTAATGCAGGAATAAGAGTAATTACCGATGTATAATAGGCGGTTCCCTCGATGTGACAATACAAATTTATATGGGGGAATATCTGCAAAGCCCCGTCAGTTAATTATTATTCACGTCATTGTGCATGGCATGAGACAGTTATTACTGAAGTGTTCAATAAAAGAAAAATATTCAATGAATAAACCACATGTACGCTTACTAAACTGTAGGTCTACCATGAGTTTTCACAATCTACACTCGCTAGCGACTGTAGTTAACAAAATGTATGAAAACTTGCTTACAGCGCCTCTAGCGGATAGTTGGGTACTAAAACCTCACGTAGCTAACTATCCTACGTCACAGCGTACTACAGCGACTGTAGTTTGCGCTCATTACTTTGCTTAGAATTTGATACCATGAGTAACAATTTTGACAGATGTCATAGTAACGTACTATTACTACTGTAGTAACGTCAGCCAATCTAAATGTGACAACTCATGGTAGACGTACTGGAAGACGTTTTTGCACTATTAAAAAACTTTTACCTTATATTCTTCATATTGTGTCCTAGTTATTCAAGAACCAGTGTGCTGAAAGGGTTAAACTTATATCCATCCACATTTATTTACATATCTCCTCGTTGTATTATCATACTTAATAGCAATAAGTACTTATCATAATTTTTTATGATTGTATTAATATTTGAAAACTGCATTCGTGTATCTGTTCTAGCAGTTATATCGAAATATCTTTCTAGATAATTAACAGCAACAATCTGATTTTCTATAGCTACCACTGAAGTTCTACATCCAATATTACAATTTTGTCGAACATCTCACATCAACAAGTATTTTTGTCGTTCTTTGGTGCGTTATTCCTACAGGAGTAACCGTATCTTCCACTCACTATAAGCCACTTATTTCCTCGATTAGATTTAACAAATTTGTACGAATAATTTGTAGCTACTCGTATAACAAAACATAGAAACAAAAATATATGGATTAAATTATAAATTTAAACCTTTATTCATATTCAAATGACACTCCAAATGAATGATTTAAAAAAACCCCTTGTTATTTAAACCTTATCAACATTTCCATATGTGCTATTTTGGTAATTAATCATGACATGAAATTTAAATTAGAAAAAAAAGATTTATTTCCAAACTTAACAAACACAAACTTGTTACAAAGATAGTATTGAAAACTAGTATTCTTTCTTACAGTTTTGTTATTATAGTAAATAAAATTGGATAAGAATAATGCCTTAGTCAAATTGCAATATTCTGTTAGAAGGTTTATGGTTATGAATATTTTTTATAGAAATAATATCATCGTCAATAGTGTGCACTACCGCTTTACATCCTTTACAGAAATTCGTAGAGCACACCCATCTCTTTTTCGAGAACCTCGTACTTTTCAAAGACCTTTTGTGATAGTATGTGTAATTGCCGACACGCAATAAAGTATTTCCCCTCTGCGATGTGGCAAAAACAGCTGAAATTGGAGAAGACGTTACGTTTTGTTTCGTGGTTAGTCAAAAGCTAGAAAAAAATCTAGCACGTATGCTATTGACGTTCACGTATTACGAGTAAATGAATGCTAGTAATGTGTATCGACTAAACAAGACAAGAGAATCTACTAAAGCAATAAATTAATGGCGTTTATATGACAAACGTTTGTTTTATACGACTGTAGGCTAACATCAAAAGTCACGCGATTGGTGAACTAAGAGCCAATCTTATCTTATCTTAAGTCTTGGAATGCTAATTGACGGCTACACACTTATCACTGAATATAACAATTTGACGACTGGTGTTGGGTTAGATTTATAAGCCAAACCCACACTCGTGCTTGGTAATACTCGTACATAAGTATTTTACATTATTTAAATTAGTGATTATGTATCAACGACAAAATTCAAAATAAAAGAAGTTTGTAAAAGCGCTACGTAATTTCATAACATTCTGTAAATCAATAGAATGAATTGGGTTTTGTTCATACACATTTGTTTTATATTATTTCTTATCATGATTATGTTGATTACAAATAGCGATAATGTTATTATCAACTGTATGTATCATCGCTTTGCAGTATTTATTCTGAGTACAACTCCACCTTTTCTTGGACTTCTTACTGTTTCCCGTTTTCTGATAGAATGTGTAATTGCCAACTTTTATGTTCAAACAATTATTTTTCTTTATTACTGAAACTGGAATAGAAATATTATTAATAATACAAGCAGTTTTATTATTACAAAAATATATATGTCAAGTTTTTATGGTTTTTAATTTTATAAAGCTATTTTTAACGTAAGTAGATAAGTTATTTCTTATGTAAATACATAAATATTTGCTAACATCTCACACAGCGCTATCTAGGCTTGAACTAAGCAAAGCTTGTACTATGGGACCCAGGTAACTGATAGACTAATTATAAACTTATTGGTAAATACATACTTACATAGAATTCATAGTAACACCCAGACACTGACAAACATCTGTGTTCATTACAAAAATGTTAGACGAAAGATTGGATAAGGTCGAAGAAACAGAAAAAACCTTGGAGTTTGATGAGAATGAAAAAGTCGTGGATTTTGACAATAAATAAAATAGATTATAGGTAAAAACTTACAAATGTAATGCAAATGATTGATTCAGGCGTGACTTTGCGGAAATCCATTACATATACTGAAAAGGACGGAAATGTCTAGTACTTTCCCGCTAAAACTATTATCTAATGAGGTTATTAATTAAGCTTATTAATATTAATGAGCCCCACAAAATGCCTTATAGAAATATTATTAATATTAATAATCCCAACACCACACCTCAAATAGAAACTCGACACGTGTTTCGCTTTTCGACACTTTTTTTTTTTTCTCTCGGTGCTCGGTGGAGCAACACCAGTGCGGAGCGAGTCAACGGTCCTGAGGATGCTTCGTGGAAAAGCGAAACACGTGTCGAGTTTCTATTTGAGGTGTGGTGTTGGGATTATTAATATTAATAATATTTCTATAAGGCATTTTGTGGGGCTCATTAATATTAATAAGCTTAATTAATAACCTCATTAGATAATAGTTTTAGCGGGAAAGTACTAGACATTTCCGTCCTTTTCAGTAAATGTAATGCAGGTAAAATTTAGTCTTTGACAAAACGCTGATCTTGCGTTCTCACGCATTTCACGTTACAAAATACTATAACTAGGTTCTAACTAGGTTCTAGGTTTGTAGGTTCTAATTCTAAACATAATTTCGGTTTGTGATTGTGTAAATTATTAACTTTTACAATCACACTGTTGATCGTGAAGATCGTCGCCCGACACCCTCGATTATGGTGTGAAGAGCACGCCCATCTGATCTTCAAACTCTTCAAGGGTCGTCCCTTGTCTTTCATAAAGTAGTTGTACTCTCCAAAGCGTAAGCCCAGGTTACCTCTTTTTGTAGTAAACCATACCGCACCTGAAAAAATATTTAATCTTCATTCGAACCGACGCAAAGCTAAGACGTATTTATCAAAAGTTATTTGGTCGCTGCTAGTGGTATTTACATCTGAGGCTCCCAAGCTTAGGTAAGATACCTAAAGATATGCAACAACATAAAACACAACTTCAAAGTTTTAATTTTAGATTTAATACTTATGAATTAAAAAACTTAATCTTATCAATTAGTTTGACTGTAGAAAAAAGATGAATTCAAAAAACGTTGATAACGAGTAAAAATATTAAAACGCTTAACAATTTTATTCAAAAGCTAGGAAATCATAATGAGCTTGACTTGTATTAAAAGGATAGTTTTTACATACTTTTAAGTTTCTAATAATCTCTACGAGTTTATCTCGCCAGTCAGTCTTCTGAAAAACGTCAATGTCACTTTCTTTACCGAACTATCATTGCAAACCTTGACATATTTCTTTCTTCCAGTTCACAAGCCTCTTTCTAGAACTTTCCTTTTCAATTCACATTGTCATATGGCTCTATAACCACACAGGTTTCGACACAAGAATAGCCAGGATCCCTGTTTAGTGATTACGAGTATGTATTATCATTCTCCTGCCCTTATCCCACGCTAAGTGCAGTCGGCACAATATGTTTTCTTCTTCCACTCACTCCTATCATTCGTCAGCTCCGAGTCTTCTCCTCTTACATTCATATCATCTTTCACACAAACCTCGGCCTCTACTTGCGTATCCAGATACCCATAACTTTTTTGGTGACATGGTTTAGTGGTTATGTATATTGGACATCTTTGTTATCTCGTTGCAGTGAGTTAGTACTCGCGCTTTGCAACCCTTGCTGCGGTGGCTGGAACAGGTCCATCGAATCCGGTCTGCAGACACAGTCTTCTTGTAAAAGTTGTACCCGCCCACACAGAGCAGGGTCTTCCCCTTTTTTGATGCTATAAATGACACTGGAACGAAAATTCAGTATCAATAATTATTATTTTAAACGTTATTGGTATCTATTAAATAAAGTTTTTAGTAAACATTGAAGTGATTGTGTTTTATTTATATTTTTGTTAAAAGTTGTGTTTTAACAAACTCTGAAAAGCTAAATCAAAATTATATAATACTAGCTTCCGCCCACGGCTTAGCCCGCGTGGTACCTTGAAAAACATAAATATCGCTATCCCACGGGAACCGTACATTTTTTCGGGATAAAATGTAACCTATGTGTTATTCCACATAATCCATAATCTATATCTGTGTCAAATTTCATTCAAATCCGTTTAGCCGTTTTAGCGTGAAAGAGTAACAAACATCCAGACATTCTCACAAACTTTCGCGTTTATTATATTAGTAGGATAGTAGGATGAGAAATTGTAATCATTGAGTAGGTATTGAAAGCGAACGAATAAATATAATATACACACACATAGTCTGCATTTGATATCAAATATTCGATATTATACAACATGGACTTAAAGGAGTTTCATCTACATTTCAACATCGTTGTAATTTTGTTAACCGCGCCGGTTTGGCCATAGCTCATCATATATCAGTCAGTGGTTGTGTCTGTTATTGAATTTAACAACAACGCCTTCGCAGGTGAACACAAAAGCAGGACACTTCTTAGCACAATGAGTGGAACAGATCCACCTTGTCTTAATTCCACTATTTCTATGAAAACAGAAGGAATTTTCGCCAATGCACAGCAGCATCTTGCCTTTTCTAGACTTTTTAAAGACCACTGAAATTACATATCATAATAAAATTATATTATGTCTAAATTTACTTCGATATCACAACTATTTTTAATAAAAAAATAAAAAATAAATTTAATAAACAAACTCCTTCTACTACTCGTATAAATAATAAAAAATATATAGTTATAATAAGTAAGTTCTTATGTTTTATTACATTTAACGAAAAGAATAGCACAATGAAAAACAAAAAATAAATGGAAGGATAAAAAATTCTGCATAAGTAGGTACTGACAGTTCTACAGTACACAGATATAAATAAATATATATCGTCGCCGTAGAGCGAAAAGTCACTAAGTCGCAAAATAGCCAAATTTAGTTAAATGCGCCATCAAGAGCGCAAATTTTTTCTGCAAATTTCAGTCTTATGATCATGGCAATAAGTATGCTAGTTTTTGTTTTAGTATGTGCAAAAAATAGTTAATTTTATGTTTTGAGCCACACAAGTAAGTAGAAAATTACCTAATTTACTTAAGTATTTTTTTCATCACGGAAGTATTTGCAAATCTATACCTAAATCGGCTTAGTCAATTTTCCCCTTTTAAATAACAGCCCATAGCTAAATCCTTATCTATTCTCAAAATAACTAAGTAACTTGATTAGTTTTAGAATGAATAGTTCGACACAAAATATGAAAGCGAAAACTAACTAAGTCCACTTAGTTACTACTCGAGCCACGTTTCTAATAGTTAAGACTATAAAAGCTGTGAGCGATAAGTCATTAAACCTATTAAATTAGTAATTTAATGAAAATAATAAGTCAGATTAATTTACTGAATCACCTTTTGAATTTCTAAAAACTAGTTCCATTCTAACTAAATGAAGCTAATATCTTTTAAAAAAATCAGAACGTGGGAAAAAATCACTATCTCCATTTTACAAATCAATAACTAGAACTTTGGTTAGGTATGCGAGGGGAAAAAGTAACTAACTTAGTTTTTCATCATTATCTCTAAAAAAAAACATTTCAACTTTATTTATGAGACATAAGCTTAATCTTTTGTACATTTTCTAAGAGATGAGACCATAAAATTAGCAATAGGTTATACCATAAGGACGTAATGTTTTTTTATCTTTTTGAAAACTTTAATGCTTCGTATCTCAAAAGGCTATTTAATTACTTTTCGCTCTACGGCGACGATATATAGTACTGTTTTAGTTATTTATTGAAATAAAAGCGTAATGGAAATTAAATAAAACTTGCTGTATGAAAGGCCTCTATAACTCTTGCTAAATAGTCTAAAGATTCTTTGAATAACACGTTGCTGATGTTGCCAGCTAAAATATTTCTCGTCTAAATTTCTTTAGAATATTTTTTTAAACTAGCTAACTTAATAAAGATTCGATCAAATATATAGCATCATTTTGCCGGGAAATAATTCAGACAAGAGAATTAAGGGTCCCATTTGGCAATGCTGTACGTACATGAATTCTGATTTCAATCTAATGTAATAGCGAACAAAGTCTGAAATCTAATGATTGTGTTTGTTGTTAATCTTTATAATTTTATGTTCCAAAGTGATCATAGATGCACTACACTTCCTGTTATTATGAGTAGAGCAGGTCCACCGTATCTTGTCTCCATTTACTCTTTGAATACAAAATGAATAGTTTCCGACGCATAGCAAATTCTTCCCTCTTTTAGATACTTTGTAATACACTGGAAAGAGATTTAAACATTTTATCAATGAACTCAACAGTAGCTATTGAATAACACTATTATAAGCTAGTTTTTATAATTTATCAAGATAGTTTTTAGTTTAAACAAATATTTATTGACTAGATTATGTAGGTAGGTATATAAATTGGCTAAGTGCGACTTTTGAACTCAGTGTAAAGATAAACATCACTAATGACTAAGTAGACACACAATTTAACGCTATAACAAATTAAATTAATGTCAAGTTTTAATGCATTTCATATTAGTTTAATAGGTTAGTTCGAAATATCAAAGTTATATTACTTTGGTATTGCCCGAAGAGCTTGTGGTAATGCCCCTGGTCAGGACAGACAAATAAACGGATATGACGAAAATATTGGGTTTCCATGTTCTTTCAGAACCCTACAGAGTATACTTAACTACTATAAATGACTAGCATAAGTAAAATAACATCACATCAATGCAAATAAAATTACTTTTTAAACAATATTCAGTACTTATATAAATATATCGTGATGTATAAATAGGAATAAGTATCTTGTTATAACCATGACTAATTGGTTAACAATTAAAAACGTTACATATTTATAAATAAATCATTCGCAATTTTATACATTTATATAATGTACATTATATAATACATGACGATAAAATTGAAATTGCTATAAAAATGTACGTATACGTATACTTACTAGGCGACAAATAATTTGCCCTTGCGAACCACGTGACAATGATGCGCAGACTTGCGCAGAACGCAATTCGCCTAAGAATCACATATCTTTATCTGTCCCATCAGTATAAACACCTTTTTCTAGGAAACCAATACTCGCGGAACAGCTTTATTTTTCGCGCTCACAGTGTTTGTTTCTTAGAAAAAGTTGTTTATACTGATAGGTACTTTAAACCCCTGAAGTTTTCAGTAGACGTCTTTTTACACCCCGTATTACAATATAGCAAAAACAATGTCAATTTACACCCCGTATTACAATGATTATGATTCAACGCATTCTTTTTAATGATTATGATTATCACTCATTCTGAACAGTTTGTCATTATCAGTCCAAGCAAACCCTGGACACTTGCGCCTCCTATGATACATGCAGCGCCATCTCACTTTGGAACCGATCGTGGAGTGAACGCAGAAGGTATAATCATTGATACACAACATTTTCTTTCCGCGAAGTGTCTGCCCGTAGTGGCAGTCAAATTCTGTAAAGAGCAACCCGTTATATTTGTTCAAAGTGGTTAACATTTTAATTTTAAGCTACTGAACTCTGTTGGTAAAATCTGTAGAAGTAGGTCTATTAGAATAGGTAAGTTGAATACAACAGTGTCGAAAATAAAATACTATTGAGTGTTTTATAAGTTTATTTCTAATCGAACTTAATTATATCTTAATAATTATATAGCAAAATTGTATATTGTACTAGTAGAACTATCCGTGGCTTCGTTCGCTTATTGTTATTTTCATACAAACTTTGACGTCTCAAGATGCTGATTTTTATTATATTTCTCACCAGGTATATGGTTATGTTCATTGGTAACTCTTACAATGATATCATTGACAGTAACAATAGTCGCTTTGCACTTTCTATTGTTGTGAGTTGAGCACGACCACCTAGTCTTGTGGTCTTTCCTCGAATGAACGCAGTACGTGTAACCACCTACTTCGAGCAATGTTTTGCCTCGTTGAGATTGTATAAAAAAACCTAAAACAAACAAATAATGTAGAACATGTCATAGAAAAAACATACATGATTAAAAATTATTAAACTTAGCTGATTTCGGTGCAATTATGAATTTTCCTCCATTTTTCTCTCTGCAGTGCGGTTTCTTTAACCCATTAGAGGTCACCGTCCCCAAACGAGTACGGCCTTATTTCTAAGTGTCAATAACAAATTTCATAAAGTTCACGTGAGTAACCGTGATATTTTACTTCATCCTAACCCTATTCATGTATATTGATCAATATTTAGCGGGTACTTGCATATTTTTTGATAAAAAGTGTTTGTTGAAGTTGTGTCACAAAAATACAGTGGAGGTAAGTGAATGATTTTAGTTTTTTTTTAGTAATTACTGCATAGAAGTTGTTTTTTTTATTTCAATAGTATAAAATAAATGTCAGAGTAAGTTATAAAGAACAATACTTAGAATTATTTACAGCTCAAATAAAACTAGGGTCATATGAATCTTACCGTCCTCGCTTGGGGCCAGTGACCACATATGTGACTAAAATTACAGTTTTTTTTTTAGATTCCTTGCAATGAAGAAACAATATTTCACTACTCAAATTAGCTACAAGAGGTTTGGAGAAGCTATTGAAGCCGTTTTACAGGACAGCGACGATGATGAATGTGACTGGCTATCAAACCACCCTGAATCCATTGCGGTGATTGATGAAGAGGAAGTTGCCGATGATGATATGGCGACGTGTTCCATGCCGCAAGGCGTAGATACTATTGAGGTATCTATGAACCGAGAGGGTAGTGGTAGCGAAGATGGTGATATTGAACTGCTGGCGTCAAAAAGAAGACGACAGGATGCTACCCGTCAATCCGCTTCGAATCCTAACCCAACTTGGCGGACATGTGCCCTTTCATACTCTTCAGCAGCTGAGAATACTTCTAAATTTTGTGATAGGAAGAGTGCTGTTTGTGAAGATCTGAAAGACCTAACTTTGTAGGTTTATCAGAAATTGAGTGATGATGATATACGAGTAATTGATATGATTATACTCAATAGCAAACTATACGCTGATCAACACAATAAACCTGAGTTTCAACTGGATTGCTCTGACTTGAGGGAATTTGATACTAACAGGGTACCATAAGCTATCTCGAGAACCCATGTAATGGTCTCTAGATAAAAATTATAGGCGTAGAATTGGTCGCTTAAGCCATGTCTAGACATGAGTTTCGGGATAAAAAGAAACCTCCATCTTGTTGACAACAACCTATCTTCAACATTGGCAGACAAGCATAGGAAGAAGTTTTTACAGTGGGAAGTGTTTCATGTCAGTATCTTTATTGACGAATCAATGGTACGACACGGTAATACGAGTATATGTATACACCAAAGTCAACCAAGAAAATCGCGCCGGACTCCATCAATAGTCGATGGCCTTCCTCAAGATGGAGTTGGGCCCTATCGTTGGACACCCGTCGGAATTGAATAACAGCTGCGGTGTTTGTTTTTGGCATTCAAAAGCGCATTGGCAGTGTGAGAAGTGCCTAAAAACACTTTGTGTCGAAAAGACTTGTTTCGAAAATTTTAATACATAAGAGGTCAGTGTCCCCATTCGAGTCCACCCCTGAAAAATCATGAAAAATACTTTTTTTGAATATTTTATTGTGTTTTGTGCCTTTTAGTTTATATTTCAATGAGAAAATAAAAAAAAAGTGAAAAAAACATTGGTAGTTTTTGTTTGACCTCTAATGGGTTAACTTCTACGATAAGCATTTATAACTCATATATAAAGATGATAAGTGATACTTTGAATTTAGTTCAAATAAAATTATATACAAAAGTGGTTTTAGTTTCTTGTTACTTATTTGCCCCATCATAATAGCATATCCATAGCGTATACTGAGTAGCGTCGTTTTGGGGTCAATAAAACAATCGTGTTACACAAAATGCTTAAAGTTTATTTTTCTTACTACTTATAATGAACACATACCAATGTGCAAATGAAACTAGCGTCATATGCTAAACAAAGAAACATTAAAAGGAAATATAATGAATTTCTTTCGGAACGTTTTTGTTCCCCCGATATACGTATACTATGTATATTAATATAAAGCTGAAAAGTTTGTTTATTTGTTTGACTGAACGCGCTAATCTCAAGAACTACTGGTTTGAATTGAAAACATATTTTTGTGTTCGATAGTAAATTTATCGAGGAAGGCTTTAGGCTTTATTACTTTGTGCTGCGACCAATAGTAGCAAAACATCAATGCGAAATGTTGCAAAAACGGCAAAATATATATCACTTAAAATCCGCAAAGTTGCGCATTGATCAGCTTATCGTATGTACAGGGGATTGTAATACCCGCATGCATAACGTGGGATATAATAGACAATCAATTTATTTTGTCCATTGATTTGCGAAAACCCATATCATAATATTGAAAGAAACACAAACTTTAGCCCCAAAGAAAGTCAGGCTGTCGCGTTGCCAAAATTATGAATATGTTGTCATTTCAAAGTAATCTTCATCTTAGTCGTAATAATTCCCAACTGCTTTATGATTATGATTATTTTTGAGCTTTATAATTACATTATCGGGAGAAGTAAACACTACCGCTCCACATTTTTTGCTGTTGTGGGTCGAGCAGACCCATCTGGTACTAAACCTTGCCTTGGATTGAAAGCAGAATGTGTAACCCTCGACCCAGAGCAACGACTTGTTCTGACGGCGCTGCGATTTCACGAACTTATACTGGACTGAAACAAGAGGTAAGTGACATTTATCATAACATGTTAGTAAAATAAAATAAGCCTTTATTTCTACTTCCTTACAATTATTTATTAAACTATCAAATACAATATTAACCAAACCTTATAGTTTGTACTCAGTGGCATAGATATTGTTTCTCTGTGATACGATCTGGGTGGTCATTTTTACGAATGAGTTAATGAAACGGAATGAAAGTAATAAAAATAAGTCACTACCTACTAACTAGAAGTCAGGCCGGAAGTGTCAGTGCGAGTCCGTACGCCCGTTGCCCGAGTCATTAAATTGCTATAATAGTGTTGTAATATATAAACCAATAAGTACTAATCTTAATGTATTTTGTCTCTACATAGTACAAAGTCGTCGGTACCTATAAAAAATTAATAAATATGATCACGACTGTAATCCCCAGGCTCAGTAGATATCTCCTCAGATCTTTAGTTACTTCGATCTTTTGAGGATATCTAAAGGGGGTAGTCAGAGGCAAGTCCAAACATGACATTTGGTACATGCCCACATTTTGCACAGTAGTTAGCATTCCGTACGTGACAGGTTGCAAGCCCATCGCCGCTTATAAGAATACTAACCTATGACACATACCTTCGAATTTTTGGTTCTAGGGTATGCCGGTTTCCTCACGATGTTTTCCTTCACCGTTTAAGAGCACTGGCATTGCGCACATAAATTTTTCGAATGGAAAAACTCATTGGTGCACGACCAGGTTTGAACCCACGACCTTCGGATCGTGAGGCAGGGGTGCTACCACTACACCACCAGCGCTCTTTTCGGTACCTGATGGATTATAATGTAGTTTTTATTTATAGATATAGTGATTCAAGAGAAAAGTTTTTATACACCACATTAGTAACTACATAGCACCCGTGTGAAACCGGGGCGGATCACTAGTTGATAAATTTTAAACTATTCGCCAGTGATAGCCACCCTTTTTGGCGTAGGCCTTCCGCATTTCTTTCCACACTTTTATATTTCTAGCCTTGGACATCCAATTCGATCCTGCTTTCTTCATTAAAATACCCATTTTAATAACATGTTGTGCAGAAGGTAAAACCCACAAAAGTCGAGTCTTGAAATATACGATTGAAATATATAATCCAACTGTGTACTCCAAAGATCTATGTAGATGCGTATTGACGTAGATTTTAAAACTATTAGTAGGTAAAATTTCTTATACATAATATTAAAACGAAATAATGTCGTATTTTGAATAATCTATATTCCACAAAATAAATAGGAACTGTATAGTTCAGTATACATTTACACTAAAAACCATATGGCAATATTATGATATTAAGAATACGACTGTTAACAAAGTATGGTATTTGTATTATGCAAAATGCATATTATGATGTATATATATGAAAAATAATCATCAACCACAGTATTTAGATGGGCCATGGGTATGGTTATTATTTATCTTGATTATTTCATTATCGACAGTCACGCCGGCAGCTCGGCATCCTTTACAGTTGTGAGAAGAACAGACCCACCTAACCTTGGATCCGGCAATTTTCTTAATGCAAAACGTGTATCCATTAACACAAAGCTGAGTTTTGCCCTGACGAGATTTTGCGAAAGTTACTGAAACAAAAATATAAGCTCTATCATGCAAGCTTTTAGTAATTCGACTAGCATTGCAAAATCATCATTCAGCCTGTTTGCGCAAATTGCTGGGTATAGGCCTCCTCTTTAGGCTAAGCGTTCACCTTTCGGCATCGTACGCATCGGACGCATCGCATCAAACGGATGATTTTTTTACAATGCGTCCACCTGATCGGCAGCGATCGCATATGCCGGTACCCAGAAAAAGATAATAAAAAGCAATGTAAAGCATTGTTAAAAACAAAATATGCCATTTTAATTGTCTATATCAGGTATAAGTACCTAATACTTAATTGACTTGCTATGCAAATCAAGCTAATACTGGGACATTATCTCAGTTATAATTAGCAATTGAATTTCAATATTACCATAAATCCAATTTCTTTGTTTTCTTATCTCAAAAGGATGATGAGTAGTGGTTATGATTATTTTTTAATTTGACAATTTCATCAAAAATGGTTTGCGCAACCGCCCGGCATCCTCTGTGGTTGTGTGTTGAACACACCCATCTAGTTTTGGGTCCATCCTTGACCTTTACACAGAATGTATACCCTGCGACACAGAGCAGAGAATTTCCTCGTCGCGATAGTATGTAACGTGCTGAAAAAAACTTCCTGCCTTAATAGTAACAACAAATGTTGCCAAACTCAAAAATATATCTTCACTAATATTATACAGAGGGAGATTGATATGTTTGTAACGTATAAACTCAAAAACAACGGGATCATTTTCAAAAATTCTTTCACTATTAGAATTCTACATTACCTCTGAGTAACATAGGCTATATTTATAACCAAAATTAAGGATTCCTACTAAAACCCAAAATAATCTGTAAATACATTATTATGATTTATTAATAATTAAATTCGAAAGTTTAAAAAATAATTTTTATTTTGGGTGAAAACTTTTTCTACTTCTTTACCAAATCTTGTAATATCAGTGAAAAAATTAAAAAATCAAAATTATATTAAAACGATTCATAAAACTTATAGTGACGTCAAGAAAAGACCGATGATAAATAACTATATATTTGAATATTACAAAACTTATCCTTATTAACATTATTTTTAATATTTTATACATATAAATATCCAATAAATCACGTTGCCAGTCTTTTGAATATATTATCTGCGGTTAGTGACTATTAAGTTTTAGAACTTACAAAACAGAGCTGAATTAAGGTTTTAGTAGATACATAATATTTTAGTGAATTAGTAGCTAATACAAACATTTAACAAATATATTTACTTTCCTTCTAAATGTTAGGTATGTTATTTATCTATCCTAATATTTTTGTTTTATTTGCGCATATCACTTAATTACTTTTCAAAATAAAATGTCTCACATTATTATAGGGGCTCATTTCGTGATTGTGATTATTATCTAGTTTGACTATCGTATCCCCATCGGTATGCACTTTAGCTTTACATCTCTTGTGGTTGTGGGTGGAGCATACCCATCTCTTCTTATTTCCTGACACTGACTGGGCGCAGAATGTAAACCCTTGGACGCTCAGTAGAGTCTTTCCGCGCTGAGAAGTTACGTATTTCACTATAAACAAAACGGAACTCTGTCATACACCATCCTACTCATATTATCCTGTATAATGTTCCGGATTTTTTATTTATTTATTTTAAATTACAATTACATTGTCTTAACAGTAGGGGACACCAAAACGACAGTTAGTATGGTAGGCCTGAATACGAACAATAGAACATTTTGTTGTTTGAAATGGTTGTTGAAAATTGGTACTTATGCTAGTTTAATCATGTATGTATGTATATGACGAAGTTTGAATGTTTGTTGTCGTATAAAAAAAATATTGAGACAAATTTTTGAGATTTGATCAAATTTCATCCAGATCCTTTCAGCCGTTTTCAGCGTGAAAGCGTTACAAACATCCATACATTCATCAACTTTCACGTTTATAATATTAGTAAGATATATCTTATACCGATAAATATACGAGCAATTCTTGTATACATACATATATTTACAAGAATAAGAATAATATCCCGATTATATAATCGGGATCTCGGAAATGGCTCCAACGATTTTCATGAAATTTAGTATGCAGAGGGTTTCGGGGGTGATAAATCGATCTAGCTAGGTTTCATTTTCCAAAAAACAAGATTTACGAGAAAAAAAACCGAGCAAAGCTCGGCCAACCAGGTACTTATATTAATACGAGGTTCTAGTGATGAATAGAAACAAGTTTATTCAAAAAAATAAAAATATTAAACCTAACCTAACCTACTCTATCATAAACTGTCCTAACCAAAGCAACATCCTGTGAGTATGTTTTTTTTTTCAAAAACAAAAACACTAATTTTCAGTTAAAACCTGATCGAGAGCGAGCAGAACGAAAACAAACGGACAATGTGTACATACATTTCTCTTCCGAACTTGGCTGAAATAGTTCCGTGTGTCCAGATAGCAGTGAGGCTATAAGTGAAGGTGGGAGTGTTGCAATCAAATATCTCAGGATTTACTGCCGATGGCATTTGTGCGTTGTTGTTTTCGTAAATCTTATGTCGAAACACTTGTTTACGTGTCTATACAAATCATAAAATGTGACAATAGGATGAATTGACCGATTCAAAAATGCATTAGGTCAACTCATCCCGCGGGATAAGTTGACAGCGGCCTCAGTTAACTGAGACCCGTTCACTCTTAGCGTGATTATGATTATTATTGATCTTAGTAATTTGGTTGTCGTAAGTATGCACAAGCGCCCGGCACCGCCTGTGGTTGTGGGTGGAACAGACCCATCTTGTCTTCAGTCCTGCTACCGACCGGGTACAGAAAGTGAAACCTTCAACGCTTAGCAGAGTCGTACCGCGTCGAGACAAGATGTATTTTACTAAAACAAATCAAAATATAATTTTTTTACTTCACTTTCCATCGGTATTCTGCTTTAGAGTTAATGTATTGAGTAGAGTCGATTCGATCCCATAAACTGTATCAACAACATTATTATTAGTATTGAAAGGGTATTTACCTATTTTTTCCCGACATTTCGACCGGTTTACACACTGTCATGGGTAATTTAGCCGTGACCACGACAGTGTGTGAACTATACTAATAATAATGTGTTCAGATCGCGTAAATTTAAAAACCCTATATCAACAACATCGGTAGGTCCAGAAGGTATATATAATGTAGGTATATATATATCATAGAATCGACCTAAATTATTTAATATTTATTTAAGTTTCAATAAATAATTACCTACATACTAATATGAACGAATAAATTTCTGAAAAACAACCCCAAACCTGGACCTGGGAATAAAATGTATAAATGAAATCGCGAACTAATTCAAATAAAACGAATAACCATCCATTTTTATTTAATGTTACTGAACTTAAAATTAATTCATTAATAAATACATGTCATACATATTATTTACACACACGAACATAAAATCACGGTTTTTTTTCATTAACTTGTATTATAGTAAAGCATCTTTGAGACACTTACCGCCCTTTTCACTTTTGAATAGAAAAATTTGCTTTACACGTATGTGGAGTGGTTTTGGTTATTGTATCATCTTTGATAATAAGTTTACCATAGCACTTTCTTCGCCAAAACCTGCATCGCCAATAAGATGATTGCTTATAAATTTCTTTCAAAGAGTATTGGTATCCATCTACCAGCAAGATTTTTGATCCTTTTTTGCGTAAGGCTTTAAATGTAAATGTCTCGTAGTGGCTGTATAGTTCTGACAAAAAAATACATTATTTAATTATTATTAGTATTAAACGGGTATTTATCGCGTTCTAATTACCTACCTATTTATGTTCCCGACGTTTCGACAGGTTTACACGCTGTCGTGGTCACGGGTAGACTCAACTAATAATAATGTGTTCAGATCGCATAAGTTTAAAAGTATATAAGTACTTACATTATTTAATATCATGAGAAAAAAATTATTAAATAGTATATACTTACATTATTTAATATCATGTGAAAAAAAAACTTTTCATAAAAGCTTGAAAATTATCTTCATGACTATTAAATATCTAATTAATATAAAAGTAATTATAAAATGAAAAGGCATGATATTTGCCGAAAAAAGTATACTATTCTGCATTGAATCCTAGTTAAATACCCACATAGTTTGCAGCTCTTTGATTAAGATCTAGACAGGAAAAAATCACCCTTTAATGTAATGTTAAATGTTAAAAGTTAATGATGAATTAATCTTTTTGCATCTAGAAAATCTAACTGATAAAAATATATATCATCCGCTGTCACACAAACATCTTAAGAACAGTATTTTAGCTCCATAGAAATGTTGATTTAGTTAGAAAGTATATTTTTTTTATACAAACTATATTATTCAAATACACATTCTATATAAAATGTCTGTACATTATGTACCAGAAATAAAAATACCACAACATATTAAGATGTAAAAAATGTGTATAAAATTAAAATTAATATGACAAAAAATAGTATAATATTAATAACTAGCGGTCCGTCTCGGCTTCGCACGGGTATTTAACAAAAATTTCAAACATAAAATATAATACACACTAAACCCTTCTATATTAGTATAGATAAAAGACGCATAGGCACTGGTCATCATCATCATCATTGGCAGCTCAAATAATGGCCCACTGCTGGGTATAAGCCTCCTCCCTCAAACGCCACTTCAATCGACCCTGTGCTGTTCTTGTCCAGGTATTTCCCTCTATGGCCTCTATATCATCCACCCACCGTTTCTACCAGTATGGTAATGATGAGAAATTAAATCACAAGTAGGTACCACAGTTTTAAACTAATTAGAATCTACGGTTTCGGGTCACCAGTGGGCCAGTCGATCATCCAATAGTTATGCTTTTTATTATGATTAGTTTGGTCCCCGAGTAATTTCTCATACGAAATAGTATGTTCATCCGAGTAATATACGATGTTTCCATCAATAGTATGTACTAATGCTTTACAGTAATACTTCGCGTGGGTTGTACATCGCCAACGTATTTTATTATCACCTTTTCCGTTCCTTCTATACTTGTTCCCTCGCCATTCTAAGATAGTTGTACCTCGATATGTTTTGTATATTGAAGGTACCATATCTGAAAAAAAATACTAATAAGAATCTCAAATATTAATAAAAATATGTAATGTGACGAAAGACAGTTACGGACTCTTTTAAATATCGAAATTGATAATTTCCATTTTAATGCTTATTATTACCTATTAAAATACAACAGTGGAACAACCTTATAATAATATTATGGTGTGGAAATAGTTTTGTTACTAATTCATTTATTTATTTCACCTTCAATGTCCATTTATCCAAAAATATATGGAAAATGGTATTTATAGTTCAATATTATAACAAAGCGGACGAATGATATTCGAACTGAATAATACCATATCATAATCATCATTCTCCTGCCCTTATCCCACGATAAATATGGTCAGCACAACATGTTTTCTTCTGCCACTCACTCCTATCATTAGTCAACTCTTAGTCTACTCTTCTTAAATTAATTTCATGTCTTCAGTCTTCTGTCTCAGTTCTTCAGAACTAAATACAGTGGGTGGTATAGTAGGTGGATATTTAAGCTTAATCGCATGATAATATAAACAACATTAAACAATAAATATGTAATTTAGTTTTTCATACATGATTTATACATTCATAAAAACAAACACATAATTTTTAGTAAGCTATTGCAAAATATGTACTTTATTCTTAAATTTTATTAAAATCCTACAGTTGTGAACCTGTACTCGTAAATATGTAAATATTTGTGAAAGGCCTTTTCAATCAAGTGATATGATTAAATTATTTTTTATACATTAATTCAAGGCGGTTTTAAACAGGTAAACATATTTCAGTACTAACCCCTAGTATGAGTTTTTGATAGAGTTTACGAAAACCTTGTTTCGAATAGTATCCTTTCATACATTTACCTCCATCGTAAGGCCCAGAATACTCGTCACACTATTCCTTACGTAAAAGTTACAAAAAAAGTGACATAGGTCCGTATAGCAACGCGGATCTCCGCGGAATCAGACATAGCACGAAACGAAATACCCAAATGACAAGTAAGTAGAGTACGGCATGATAATATGGCTGCTCTGAATTATATAACGAAAGCGACAATTTATAAAAAACATAAATATGTTCAAGTAAATAGCTTATTTCAAAAAAAGGGCTGGGTTGATTTGTTTCAATTCAACTGATTTATATTCATGTGAAATAGAAATTCAAAATACCTTACTGTTCTGGATAAATCAGGGAATTTCTGAATTTTCAGAGGTGTTTTTGACATGATTTTTAACCAAGGTTTTCTAACTAATTCGTGTTTTAGCTCCGGTTGATTTATCACTTATATCCTTGAGTATCGTGTAGTTTAATTTCAATGTAATCTATTAAGCGGTAATAGAATGATTAGGGTTGCAATACTTGCAATTTTCAAAATGCTGGGCCAAAATAAGGTCGATATCGTGAAAACTTGGTTTGAAAATCATTGCTGGGACTGCCGATTAGATATTTTCGATATTATCGACCTTAGTTCCTTACATTTCCAATGGAGGTAAATGTGTGAAAGGATACTATTCGAAAAAAGTTTTCGTAAACTCTATCAAAAACTCACACTAGGGGTACAGAATATTAGTTAGCAGAAACACACGGGTACATTACCGTGCTGAAGTTTTATTGTTCTAAGTATGGTCATGTTTTTCATAAGCGTGTGTTATGGAATTATCTAAGGTATGTATGAAGGCTTTGCATTTCCGCTTAGTGCAGCGCCATCTACCGTTGCTTTTCCTACCAAATCTGGAATATTCTTTATAGTACTTGAATCCCTTGTAGAAAATCTGGTCGTAGCCTCTCGCAGATGTTATGAAAAATACTGCAACATAAAAGACAAAAGAAGAATTAAAAGTAACATTACAAAGGTTCATTTTCATTTAAGTCAAAAATAAATCTAAGCTAATTGTGAATGTAAAAGTTTAGACAATAAGGTTAGTGTTAAAAGTATTATTTTTCACTATTCCAGTCAAAAAGGACAAAAATAATTAATAAAACGATCATGGGCTTGCCGTATCTTCTTATTCTCAAATTATAATATTATAACGGTTTTAAACAAATATAGCGAAAAGAGCAGTAATGTTCTGTGACGAATTTACTTTCAATGTATGGAGTTTACAAAAATGTGACGAATTTACTTTGTGGCAAATGTACAACAACCCTTACAAACTACCATGTTTCAGAAACGTCACATTTCAAGCTTGAAATAACACTATTTCAATAATTTTGTCATGATACCGAAGTTATATTACTTTGATATCCGAAAAGCTTGTGGTTAGGGCCCAGGTTTTGAAACAAAACGAAACAAAATTTCGTAAAATATCAAAGCGTTGGAGGGACGATCTCGATACCTTCGAGGAAGTATGGTGGAAGACCTCGAAGGATAAGGATGGTTGTCGTGATTTGGGACCATTGTCCAGGAGACGGGCAAATAGAGTTAAAAAAATAACTAAGGTGTGATGCGGCTGTTGATTGAATTTACAGTTTTAACACCCTTACATTTAGCTATAATATCATTTATATTACTCAATGCCATATAAGGCGCATGGTTATGTGTATCCTGCAATTTCACCATGTCACACCCCACTGTGTGCAGATATGCTTTACATTTCCTCTTAGTGCAACACCACAGTAACTTTCCGTTAGTGTCTAATTTCTTGTAGAACTTGTGTCCTCTGTAGAACATTTGTGCACGACCACGGGGACTCATTACTATGTATGCTAAAAATTACAACATAATTATTATGTACATATTCAAAAAATTGGGGACGTCTTAGAGAAAGGCCAGGTCCAGAGTACCCCGCATGTACGAAGAATGTAATGAGAGTGAATGAAGCAAAAGAAGTATGTCAGGATCGTAGCGAGGTGGAGGTACGTGGTCTCTGCCTACCCCCTCGGGAAACAGGCGTGATTTTATGTATGTATGTATGTATATTCAAAAATATAAAATTAGGATTATACAAAAACTAATTTTCATTTGTACGAATAGATACAGTTCTGTTTCTATGAGATTTAAGTCTCATAGTTATCGAATCGCCTTATTTTTAAAATAATTTTCATTTTCCTATTTTTACTCGTATTCTCAAAGATCTTAATGTAAAGCTTAGTATGAGATATAAGTTAAGTATATCATTATTATGTTTATTATGTATCAAGACAATGATTAAACTCTGTGACGGCAAACGGCCTTCGGACCTACCTGTAAACTAGTACCATCTTTTTTTTCAGATATTCGATATGGTGACGGCAAGTTAATATTAAAACCATAGCTTCATATGAAATACCTTTTCGGTAGCCTAAGGTTAGTATCACATCTGATGATGAATATTATAAACTAAATAGTATTGAGTTTTTCAATAGTTTATTGAACTAGGCAAAAAACGCATAAAAATTCTTGTGTAACAGACGAAAAGATTGATCACTTTTTTATTTCAAAGGATTTATTTAACTATTTTTTTGCAGGACGGGGACAATGTCAGTTCATAAAAAAAATAATGCTAAATTAGTTTCAATATGGCAATGTTCAGATTTACTGCAAAATCGCTATATTAGATACAATATGATTCAATTTATGAAAAAAAAATCTATTTTAAAATTAACGTGGAAAAATATAAAATATTCAACATAATATTTTAGTTTTCGTCTATTGAATTTCACAATTTTACAAAATCTTTTAAAAATACTATCGTTTTATTAAAAAAAAATTACACACGCTCTCCATTATTACTAAACTTGTTGACAGAAAAAAAAGCATTAAGCAAACTAATAATGTAAAATGGTGTGATAGCTTCCGAAACACGGGGTGCATAGTCCGACATTACACTCCAAGCACATATATTTCGTCATTTTTTTTCTTTTTTTCTGTCGTGACGTCGTCGCACAAACAAGACACCGACGAAAGGGTGTCTCTCGACTTTTCGATAAGGGTATTGGACTCGGGAAATGTCTGCCAATGAGACGAGAGGGATAATCCGTATCGGCAAAGGTGTCTGTTCCAATATGCCGTGTGGTAACCTCATCAGAGTTTTCTCGGTACGGTTCTGCCAAAAATTAAACACATTACTATCAGTTAGCTACTTGATCACATAGTTGGTATGCTAGTCGGATATTTAATCAAAGAAAGCTAAGGTTTCGATTTCGTTTTGCTTGGATTCTAGACACAATAGAAAATCTATTAAGTCTCGCGTGGAAGTTTCGGCGTGTTAAAGGTAAAGAAACTTTTTCTTGCTATTTTATAATATTTATTTTCTATCCAAATATAATATTTTAATGACTATGCTCATTCTTGACATACTGAATTAACCCTGCATAAGTTTTTGCGGTGACAGGACACTTTCTGCTTCTTCTTTTTGAACAATACCATCTGCAAAACTTGTCTGGACTATATTTCCCGTTTCCGCACCAAAACGTATTGTCTCCAATACGAAGAATGTGATTTCCATTGTAAGATAATTTAAATCCCACACCTAGAACAAAACCATTTATTTAAAATTGTTATACGCATGGCCAGGTTTATAAAGCAATAGGTGTACTAAAAAAAATATAAAATCATCGAAAACCAACTTTTCTCATTTGATTCAGTATCTTAAACCTTCAACACAGTAGGTAATTTTAGTACAGTTGACGTACATCACTAGAAAGCAGAATACGATATCAGTATTTAAACCATTGAGAAAATTCTGGACACCCGGAAATAATGCTACCGGTTTTTATCAATATTTAATAATTCTCACAGTTGTCTTATTACCAATACTACAACAAGAAAAATTTAAAAAGTATCGATTATTACCACATCAATCACAACAATTCGGTTAGTACATTTTATAAATTTTGAACATACATTAATTTTACTACAAAAATGCTACCTATTATATTTACGAGATTACAATTATGTTCACAACATAGTCTTTGCTGATAGAGAAAAAGTTAATTAGAGAATTATTTACTAAATGTATGGTTTAAATATGCATTGTATTATAAAACAGGGTACAGGGGCCTCACCACGAATTCATGATACATTACCGAATTATTATTACATTGTTATTTCGTACCATGACCTATGCAAATTGTATGGAAGTAGTGACGTTTCTATAATGGAATCGTTACGGAATCGTTCTGGAAGACTTCGTGGCAAGGCCCCTGGTGGTGTAATGGTCGAACCCCTGCTTTATATACTAAAGGTGATGATGATGGTAAGTACAAGTAAGTAATAAGTTTTACCTGACGCTGTATGATATATTCAAATTATATGTGATCCAGAAGGCCTGTTTCCATTACTATATTGCGTAGTTAAAAATAAATTATATCTCCTTTTTGGCAATTCATATTGTAAGTTTATCACAAATTAAAAAAAAAATGTTTTTCAAAATATCAACTTAAGCATATCAAAATAATATCACATGTATTTTTACCAATTAAATTATTCAAAACTATTAATAACGGGATACGAATAGTTCGTATATTATCACAGTTCAAAAAATACCTATAAAAGAATTTGAAATTCTACCTAACTATATTTATTTTTATCATAATAATAAAAAGCTGTTCACGCATCACTAATTTGTCTTACTAATTAAAAAATATAAAGTAGAAATATTCTAAATTGTCGTTGGTTTAATAAATTATAATCATTATAAGTAATTATAAATAAGTATAAAAGGTTCCAAATATTATCACAATAATATTATATTATAATAGCAATCAAAAGCCTACTTCTACTCCATGTAAGTATTTATCACCATACAAAGTTAGAACTACCTAGACTTAAAATTATTTTAAATAGTTTATAATAAGTTATGGATTGAAGAATACTATTGAGTTTAAAAACTATTATTTTTATAACGTAGTATTTAAATATTTTATACAATGTCGCTCCTGACTTAAATGATAACTTGCTAGAAAAAACTATTACTTACTAGCTGACCCGCGCGCGACTTCGTCAGAGCGTTTTAAGTAAGTAATATACGTTTTCTTACCTTTTAAACCTTCCTTAGACCATCGCATCTAAATCTTGGCAATAAGTATGTACTGTTATTCGTCATTGCTATATTATGTAATACGTTTTTAATTAAAATTGGGCCAATATCTACTTTATTTATATTTTAAACATATTGTTATATTTAATAGATGATAATTAATAAAATATTATGATTATATAGTTATATTGATAAAAGACTAGAATATAGTTTAAAACTCTAACAAGCTGTTTGATTATTAATTAACTCGCATCTTATACCTTTAAACGAGCAATTCTAAAAGCAATACAAAAAAAGTTTTCTACTTTTTTTGTAAGAATGTTTTAAGTTGTTCAAGTCGTAAATTTTCAAAAATTCGGAAAAAAAATAATAACTCGAAAACTATAGAAAATCGCGGAACATACATGGGGGTGATTCGGGTACCCCAAGGGGTGTTCTATCTCTGGACTTTCGCTTGACACTACTTTTTGGGACACCCTGTATATAATTGGAATCTCGGAAACGGCTCCAGCGATTTTCATGAAATTTTGTATGTAGAGGGTTTTGGGGGCGATAAATCGATCTAGCTAGGTTTCATTTATAGAAAACGTCGTTTACCCCAAAAAAACGAGCAAAGCTCGGTCACCCAGGTACTAGTATCTAAATAGTTTAATACAATGTTACTCCATACAAATACCTTCTCAGAAAAACCTATATGGAATATTTAGATACACATCACATAAATATAGATACCAAAAAATACTTTTAGTCGTCATCACTATAGTCACTGATATATGTTTTTAATAAAAGTTCAGCTCTATACTTTGATTTCCTTGGTTTGGTTATGCGTTTAGCCACCTTTTTTTTCTTGGTATTACTATCTACCGGAGGCATATATACCTCTGAAGAAGACGGAGAAGACGGGTTTTCGACCTCTGAAATATATGGTCGAGTAACTACGGAAGTAGATGGTTGATCCACCTTTATAGCAGACGGTTGATCGATCGCGGAAGTAGACGGTTGATCCACCTCGGAAGTAGATGTTTGTCCACCAATTAACACAGCTGGTTGATCAATTTCTGAGGTACTTGATTTTACAATTCCAGAAGATAGTTGTCCAACCTTTGAAGTGGGTACAATGTCATCTTCTAGCGATGTAAAAAACTGAGATACCATTGAAGATGTAAGCTGATTTAACGAAAAAGGAGAGGAATTTACTGCATTAGAAGTAGACGGTTGGTCTACAGTGAGAGAAGGAGGATGAGCTATCACTGAATCATCAGTTACATCAATATTAGAAACCGTGGGCTGAGCTACGCTTACTACGGAAGGCTGATTTACAACTGAAAAATAAGGTTGATTATTTGATGGGCCAGTATCATTAATTTGAGATGATTGTGGTTCCGGAGAAGAAGTGAGATCGATCAATAAAGGAGAATGTTGAGCCAACTTCCGCTGAGCTAACGTTGGAATAAAGGATTGTACTACATTACTCGGAGAAGAGAATTGAGAGGATTTTTGAGAGGATGTAGGTAATGCTAGAATTTGAGGACCCACATCAGTTTGAACACATAACAATTTGACATATTTGGGAGATTGATTGTCAATCATTGGTTGAGGCACTGTTTTGGATTGCAAAGCCGACCTAGAGCCAGTAAGCACTAAAGGTGGTACAGGATTAAAAACAGACATATGTTGAGCGACTGGTGTAGTATTCAACACATTTGCAGGAGGTATAAATAATGTCTTGAGGCTATTAACTTTATCGCAACCCTTTGTGCTTTTCATTTTTGTTATAATTTGAGGGAAGGATTCATGTTGCCTGGTCACCTGATTAATATAATGAGTAACCTCCATAGGTACAGACTCCTTCATTTCTGTACCATGTGATGATTGATAATAAATAGTGCTCTGTTGGTTATTTTCTTCTATTGAAGGAACTATTATTGTTGAAAGTTTTAGAGCTTCGGTTGAAATAGATGGCTGATAGTCTAATGCAACAGTTGGAGGAACTTCCGTAAAAATATTTAATCCATGAGATTGATCCGTATTAATTGCAACCAATTCAGGAACTTCTGTTGGAACATTTGTATTTTGATACTCTTTTGTAGGATCGTCCATCGTTTGAACCTCTACTGATTTTACTTCTACAGTCGGAACCTTAACTGTTTGAACTCCTACAGTTTCGATATTTGTTGTAAAAATCTCCATTGTTTTAATGTCCATAGTTTGAACTTCTGTTGTTTTAAATTCTACTGTTTGAACGCTTACAGTTTGAACTTTTACAGTTTGAACCTCTTTTGTGAGTACCATCTTAGTATGAGCTTTCTCTTCAGGTACAAAAGCTTCTACAGATTTACCAACATTCTTTTTAGCACGAGTATTTGTATAGTTTCCTAAAATTATATTTTTACCGATAGCTTTCCAATCTCCTTTGTCTAATACTTTAGCAGGTGGTCCATGATTATGACAATTTAACTCACCAACAACCTTTTTTTCGGTCAATTTGAGCATTATTTTCGCCTTGCATTTCAACTTGTAGCAGTCCCAGTAACTGATAGTGCTTTCTGGCGCATTTTTCTTGTAGCGATATAAATAGTTCTTGTAAACCACATGTTTTCTTTCACCAGAAGTATTCTCCGTGTAAGTGGATCCTGTGAAAAAGATAAAGAATAATTTAGTTATACGTTCGCAATGCCACTGTTCAATAATGTAACTCAATAACTATTTCTCTTTAAATTAATATTGAGTCGTTGTAAATCCCAAGTTTGTAAGATCTCTACAGTGAGTATGGTAACATTCTTAAAATAGGCGCGTGCCTAAATCAGAAATGAAATAACGGTTAATTATTTAATAGCCATAACAGTCAGTATATTTTTATTAAGCTTTAATAATGGTTGACATGATTATTAACTAAAATACAATTTTACTCTTACATGTACGAAATCATTGGGATAAATCTTAATTGATTTTCCCCATATTGCTTAAAAAGTCAGGTCAGTTCTAATTTTATGTTTATATTACCAGTTTAATAAGCGGGTTAAACATTTGCATTTGCTATTTTCTTGCTTGTTTTCTTGGCTCATGATTGTGGTCATCTAACACGGCTTCTATTTTTTGATTAACAGTAGTCACCCTTGCCTTACACTTCTTGGACAATCGCATTGAGCAATACCACGTGCTAATCCGACCGTAGCGACTCGTGTTGTATGTGTATTTGTTTATTCTTAACAAGTGATTTCCCGATGGCAACACTATGAACTCTGCATCTAGAAAGACCACCTCAAAATATTAAATAAATATTAAATAAAAATAATATATAAGGAGCGGTCAACAAAACTTACTGAGTACCATTTTTTTCTCTCAATAATGAAATAAACATTTATTGAGAGTTTTCATTATCTTTTTCAAATCTATTACAGATAATCACACTAAGTACCTACACGGTAACATTACGATATTTGCGTCTCAACGTAACTTACCAAGACAAAAAAGGTTTTTATTATAAACTATTTAATAACACATTTTTAATATAATGCAATATTTTACTAATGATTATGCACTGAATTTATTTTTAAAATATATTTACACTTTTCGTCAAGGGTGATTCTTGCTCGACAGTTTTTGAATTTTGAGCATCGCCAATGGCTGTTCGGCTGGGACAGATTTTGGCGACTGAAGGTCTGATCATCATAAACCAACTGCAGGTTGCCTCTTCGCGATTTGATGAATATAAGTTCTGTCGAGAATAATAATAAATACCTGTTAGAAGAACTGTACTGCATATAAATCATCAATAAAAATAAACTTACATTTAATTTATTTACAAAGCACCCAAGCCTCAACTTTATGTTGACGTGTTGATAAAATGTGATTTCGTACTCACTTATTTTTATTAGCAACACAATTATCGTTTACTTACAAACGATAAACTTAACCAAAATATTATAGGTACCTACAACGCAGTAACAGGTAAACTCGATTCGTTTTCTACTGACTGGAGATGAGATTATTTAAATGCTAGGCATTGTTTCTCCTTTGCCATTTTGATATCGCGTAGGTTTTTAAAAATTATGAAAGAATGGACGAACAGATGGTAGAGGTGACTACTGTTATTTTATTGTTTTACATCATAAAATTAAAGTAAAACCGTAATCCTTAGATTTGGCAGTAATCACCACAGATTTGTTTTACTTAGATATTTGCTAAAGAGATAATAAAAGGCACGTTCAAATAATCTAGGTTTCATTTTTAGAAAACGTCGTTAACGAAAAAAAAACTGAGCAAAGCTCGGTCATCCAGGTACTAATATAAAATGGAACAAACCAACTTTTTCACAATAGTTATTTAGTATTCCTGATGTAAACTCTTGAGTGAGTTAAGTAGTAGGTACCTAGATGAGAGGTAAATAAAGTAGAATGAATAAAATTGTAAAGTTTTAATATGAATGTAAGTCTTCTATTGAGCACCGACTATGAGCAAGGATATAGTTTCCTTGATAAATATTATGTGTCGTTCTAACATTTATACTAAAATAAAATATCAATTTCAATGAATAAAATAAACATAATTATAATCCACATAAAATAACCGAATTAACTACTTACTTTTAGCGTACGAGTAGCCCAGCCTAAGCTTGTAAATTTTAAATTCCTTAACCACCGATTTGTGAATAACTATGTAGTAACAAGATAAGAACAAGAATAAAAATGAAAATAATATGAAAATTACCTGTGAATTTATATAACTGAAAACTATGAGTCACTTAGCTTTACATACTGCCCTTCATAAATACAATACTTTGCCGGCGGATGCGTATGTATATTTTCAAGGCCAATGATACCAAACTTCTCGTTAAGTTTTAACTTAGCGTTGCAACCTCTACAGTTGTGGGTCGAGCAATACCAATGGAAGAATTTAGTTTTCTTGCATTGCTTCTTGCAATAGTAGGTATAGTCGTTGTACATCACTAGATGCTTCCCGGAGTAACGAGATTTTGCTAGTAGTATCACTGAAATTCAACCAAATATGTTAAACTATATCTTTGATTTACCGCGCTTTAAAGACACCACTTTTTCAATAATTTTCAACTGCAGAAGATATTAGGTACATGGCACACACTTGCGGATTTTCGAACTGTGGATTTTGGACGAAGTGTGTTAGGATAATTAATATAAATAATTTTAAATCTTCCTAGTCTCAAAAAGAAAAGTGAAAAATAATCATTTTATTTAAAACTGAACCTTGCCTCTCGTTCTATCGTTATCATAAAAGTATCACTCAAAATAACAAGATCCAAATCTTAACCTAAATCACAAGGGTTTTAGGAAACTCACAGCTCCTTTATACGAGTTCGTTTTTTTTAGAATATATGTATATCTATGTACTGACTTCGTAAGTATGACCAAATGAGCTGGCGATAGAGTACTTTGAGCGCTAAAACGTCTCCATCAAGGCCTAATGGCTTTAGCCAAAACAAATATAATTTAGCTACTTACATAAAAAAGACCAGAAAAAGTATAAAAAAACGGAAGAAGAAGAAGAAGACGAAGAAGAAGAAAGACCAGAAAAAGGTCACTAAATTATGGAAATACTGCAAATACTATTAAAATATAAAATAAGTCGCGTACATCGGATGCCTGTCCTTACCTCAGCAGTCACTCATCTTAACTGATTGTTCCTTAATTAATTATGAACCTAACCTGTATAAACAGAAATATCTAAGAGTAAGTTGGCTTCTTTACTCTAAAAAAAGTTTCCGGAACTTGGTTGAATTCACATCGTCAGCACGTCACAGCTTTTGATAAAACCCATTCTTGACAATAAAAGAAGGCCGCTTATGGCAGTGATCTGTCCTCACATGCAGGACTTCTCTGTCTTCCACCTTCTCTGCTTTTTTCAGCTTCAGTCTTGCCTTACAGCAATAAGAGCCAGTGCACGACCAGATTATAGAATGCTGAGCTTTTTTGTGCGGGTAAAAGGTGTAGCCGTTTAGCATAGCCAATTCTTTGCCGTTCTTCTTTTTGTACCATTTCACTGAAATAGTTCATAAGTCGTGTTGAAAAAGACATTAAATTCTATCGGATTCCTAAAATTCTTCTAGCTGCAACTAAAAGGTTGGTAATTATGCAATGAAATTTCTGCTTAAGCGAATACTTAATTTTAATCAAATATATACCTTATATTTGCAACTATAGCCTTAATTATATTCCTAAGACCCTAATAACGTTGTGGTTATTTTTCATAGCCTGTATAACACTCCTCCTCGTATGACAGCACTAGGCGGGTCGTGATCATGTACCAGTACCGATTTCGTCATCTCATTGTGCTCGTTAATCGTGAACCTGCCTCTGCATTTGGCTCCTCTCGTGCACCGCCAAGTTGTTGAGGTCTTGTGCCTCTTTTCCATGTAAAATGTTTGCTGCTCGACCAAAGCGAGTGTCTTTCCTTGACGATTCTTTAGAAACCTCACTAAAACCAACAAAAAAATATTTATATTTCAAGGAAAATACCTGCCTTCCTTTCAACTCTTTGCTAATTTACATGAAATAATATACTTTTAAACTTACGCGATCTGAACACATTATTATTAGTATTAACGGGTATTTATCGCGTTCAAATTACCTACCTTTATTTTCCCGACGTTTCGACAGTTTCGTTCGACAGACGTTTGCACGCTGTCGTGGTCACGGGTAGACTCAAAAAAATAAATGGAAAATAAAGGTAATTTGAACGCGATAAATACCCGTTAATACTAATAATAATTACATGAAAGAAGTAAAGTGGACATGGATTGTTTAATATATTTCTTTAAATCTTATGAAGATATCCGTCACGTATCATGAATCTAGGTGGATTGTGGGAATGTTTTAAGTTGCATTTAGTTATATCCAAAGCTCCAATAAGTTTCACAAAGCGCGCGTTACACGAAGACCCTATAGTGCACCGGAAGTACTCGGTGCCACGCTTGCCACCGTCCTGTGTGAAAGTATACCCATTTATAATGGCCACCGCTTTTCCGTTGAACTTTCTTGCCCATTTTACTGAAAATAACAATATTGTCAATATATTTCGATTATTCTTCCAGACATTATACTCACACGATCCCTGTAACAATTTAATCCAACTTTAAATATTACCTCATTTATACTTGTATGTAGGTATAACAAAAATGCATTATAGTATTAAAGGTACTTAGGTACAGATTTTATTGTGACATTAATTTTTTATCAATAAATTTAGAAAATTTCCAAAACCATATTTGTAATTACTTAAATTTACAATCAAAATTATTTATATGAAAACAATAAACACTTAAATCTAATATTCTATACTTCCCAATTAATATATACATATCTAATTATATGTACGTATCAATTGCGCGTTGACGGCTCGATTTTTAGTTTAACTTAATTCATTCGTTATTTCAGTCGCAAAAAATTTAACAGATTGTTGCCTGTAGGCTGAATAGCAACGGCATCGTGAATAAACCAGCTTACTCTAGAACCAAAAATTCGAAGGTGTGTGTGTCATAGCTTAGTATCTATATAAGTGGCGATGGGCTTGCAACCTATCACGAACGGAATACTAACTACTGTGCAAAATGTAGGCATGAGCCAAATCTAATGACGTGTCTCCGACTATACTCAACGATCGAAGTAACTAGAGATCTGAAAAGATATCTACCGATTATTATTAGTATTAGACGGATATTTATCGCGTTCAAATTACCTTATATTTTCCCGACGTTTCGACAGGTTTGCACGCTGTCGTGGTCACGGGTAGACTGGAAAAAATATAAGGTAATTTGAACGTGATAAATACCCGTCTAATACTAATAATAATGTATTGAGATCGCGTAAGTTTAAAAGTACATATAGATATCTACCGAGTCTGGGGATTAGTCGTGATCATTTTTTTTCCACAATCATATTTACATGACATTAACTTCTCATAAATCATCTTAACAAGCCCATACTACGCTGGTTTGTTACAATTTGAAGTATACACCATTTAATATGGTATATTTGTCCGGTTTGTGGTCATGAGTTCCTGTAAGACGCACCACATGTCGACTCGCTTTATCCACAATAGCGTGAGCTTTGCATCGATGGGTACACTTCCAGTTTTCTGTAGTCTGGATCTCTAGATGCTTGTAATAACTATATCCGTTGACGAGCAATACACATTTTTTTTGAGAAGTCTTCAGCCATAGTACTGGAAAATCCATGACGCCTACAACTATAACATATGGGTATTTTAGTTTTTAGGTATCATGTACGAATTATAATTTACTGTATTATAAATTACAAACATTGCATATTTTTAATGTAAGTCAATATATTAAGAATATCAAAAATAGACCTTTGCCTTAATGGAAAACAACGATGCACATGACAATACTAATAAAAAAAATGTTCTATTTGTAAACATATGTGTACACTCGATCAAAATAGTTATAAATTTACCTATAATATAGATAGATGAACAAACTATTGACGTTTTAAAACTACAACTATCAGAATCGCTTAATTATCGATATATTATTATTATTATTATTATTTTAGCCTATGTTGTCCCACTGCAGGGCAAAGGCCTCCCTCTCTTTTATCGATATAATAATTCATAATTTGAAAAATAATTATATGCCTTATTTAGTACACCTCAATCAAAGTGTTTGTAGTTTAAAAAAAACCATAATCTTTTAACCACTATATTTTATTTTTCAACTATATTTTTAGAATATTTATCAAATTCTTAAAAAAAAACAAAATTCTTAATTCTCATTATATCTTACAGTAAAAACCGTTTATTATAGTATAAGCTCGTGGTTGGTGGCTATGAGTTCCCGTCACGCGAAGTAAATGGCGACCTATCTTATGCACAATGGCGTGAGCGCCGCATCTCTCACTACATCGCCAGTTTTCTGTAAATTTGTTTTCTGCATTCTTAAAGTAACCATAGCCGTTAACAAGCAACACGCTCTTCCTGCCTCGTGACGTTTTCAGCCATAGCACAGAACAGTCCAGGATACCTGTACAACACATGAGCAACTTAGTTTTTAATTACCATGTCACCACCATCATCATTGAGGCTTCCGTCAACTGGGACCGCTAGGTATTGGGACCGCGGTCCTATTCGCCGGATAGATTTAAGTTTATTATTTTTCTTCCGGCAATTGGGACCACTCTCGAAACGATCAAAAAAATCTATTGTTCAAGCAAATAAAGTACAGTCAAAGGAAAAAGTAGGTATAGAAAGTAATAATATAGAACAAAACTCTTTGATTGAAAACATTATTTATTTAAAAAAAATCAAATTATTCACAATTATTAAAAGAAAATATGTCTTCTTAGTATCTTATCTTTTCTTAGTATTTTCAAATATTTGTGTAACAGGAGCATTCTTCTCTTTTCGTACATCTTTCAAACATATTTTCATTTGGTGTTTCACTTGAACATTTTCCAAATTAATAGGTTCATGACAATGATTAGATTCGTTCAAAATCGTAATCGCGTCATCTTTGATTTTTATCGTCGCATTACATATTTTCTTTTTCGCACATCGCCATAGTTTTGACCCATCGTTGTTGATTCTTTTTAAATGATATTCATAGCCAGCTCTGCACAAAAGTTCAAATCCCCGTTGTGTGACACTAATGTGAAAAGATGGCTGAACTTGAGATGTTGAAGGGCCGCCGCCTTCGTATTTTGATAGTACTGAAATCGATTTTTTTATTTTTTAGCAACGAATAAATAATATATATTTTTGTAAAATAACATGATAAACCTAACATCAAAACATGGTACGTGGAAAACACAAGTGTTGTTTATTCACATAAGTCCATAGTAGTTAAAATTGGTGATTTCCGAATAAAAATATAACCATTAATAAATAAATAAGAATTTTACATTACTTAAAAACAAACATTTTTAGATTATGAATAAAACTATAATAGTAATAAATATAAATAAATAAATATTGCTGGACAATTCACACAGTATATTATCTAGCCCCAAGTTAAGCAGAGCTTGTGTTATGGGTACTAGATAACTGATATACATAAGACAATACATAGATAAATATTTATCATATATGATATTATAGATAGAAAACGCCCAGAACACCCTGAACAAATGTCTGCAGATCGTACACACATTTGTCCCGAGGCGGGAATCGAACCCGCAACCTCCTGCGTCGCAGGTGGACCTTCGCCCACCACGCCACAGAGGTCGTCGATGTATTCCGTGTGTCGTAATGTACTCCAACAAAAAGAAACACTAGTTAATACTTTAAGTACTTAACTTCAATTAAGTCTACACTTAAATAAATAAGTCAAAAAATTTATACATACCTGGCGAGTAAATATTTTGAATAAATTTAAACTGCACTAATTTTACTTCTCACTCACATCACCAACAAACATTCAGAACACTGTCTAAAAACCATCTAATGACAAACTGTACAATGCGACAAAATATCTTGACCATTTTAAACTGATAAGTTTCTTAACTGTGATTGGCCGCACGAGTCACCAAGCGATGCAAATTCCCGTTTTAAACAAAAGGGTTGTATAAATCTTGAGATAGGCAGACGAAACGGGCTGGGGTTGGAGAGGGATAGCATTTGTTACAAACTTACCTGCACGGTTAAAATTGGCTAAATCTGTCACTAAGCGCATGGAGTTAATTTTTTTTAACTGACAGGAACTATTATAATTATTATTCAATGAATTAGGCTTACTTAAACATTGTCGGTATTTATTTCGGTTCTGTACCTATCTGACGACGACTGTACAAGTCACGTCTTTCGAGAGTGGTCCCAATTGCCGGAAGAAAAATAATAAACTTAAATCTATCCGGCGAATAGGACCGCGGTCCCAATACCTAGCGGTCCCAGTTGACGGAAGCCTCCACATTGGCCTGTTTACATCTAATAAAGATGATTTATGTGACGTCAAGTTAAAGAACAATTTGAAGTACTCGAACATTTCTGTTCGTAGCTATAAAGGCCTATGATAATATATTTTAATTACCTATAATTACCATGTACTTACTTACTAATAACAAACAATGATTTTTTTTATGTAAACATAAAATAAAGATAAAAACATATTTATTTTAATACAATACAATGATCCACATAAAAATATGAATATAAACAATATTCTATCTGTAAGTATAGGTATAAATAATTATTGAACTGCGTACACTCAATCGTAATAGTCATAACTTTGTCCATAGCATTGATGAACCAACTATTGGCGCTTTTACTCTTTGAAAATCATATTCACACATAGAAGATAATTGATAGCGAGTCTTAGGCTTTACCGCAAGCTCTTATAAACCATCATGTTTCACAAACGTCACATTTCAAAGGTTGAAGTAACTCCCAATACAATGTTTATAGGTCATGGTACGAAATATCAAAGTTACATTACTTTCTTATTGCTCGAAGACCTTTTGACAGTGCCCCTGTATGCCAATGACATCTATACGTGAAAAAAACGAATCCCAGCAAAATATTAAATAAAAATATCAAAAACTATTAACAATATGTTTTTTGTTTAAATGCCATCCATATCTTTCAACCCAAGCTTATTTTTCTCGACTCAACCCATTTCGTAAATTTTAGTACTTATTTCAACCCTCGAATGTCTATTGACAGAATTCAAATAAGCGACTCAGTCCTCATTATATCTTACAGTACTCATAAACACCTTCCTTTATGGTATAAGCTCTTGGCTGGTGGCTATGAGTTCCCCTCAGTTGAACCATAAGGCGATTCATCTTTTGCACAATGGCGTGAGCTCCACATCTTTGACTACATCGCCAATTTTCCGTAAATTTGTTTTCTGCATTCTTAAAGTATGCATAGCTGTTAACAAGCAACACGTTCTTCCTGCCTCGTGAGGTTTTCAGCCATAGTACTGGACATTCCATGTTACCTGTACGACATATGGGCAACTTAGTTTTTAATTACAATATACCAATGTACAAACTTACTTATTATTTTAGCAAACATTGTATTTTTGTATGTAAACATATTGAAATGGAAGAAGATCACATGTTGTACCGCCCCATATCGTGGCATAACGGCAGAAAGATGATAGTGATTATATTTAAAAAAAACACCCCCAAATGACAATAGAAATAAACAATATTCTATCTGTTTATACATATTTATTTGAAATTCGTACACTCAATGGAAATAGTCATAATTAAAACTAAAATATACCAAACATCGTCGCTTTAAGATGATAACTATCAGAACCGCTTCATCATCGATATTTATATTTTTTTGCTGTCAGTAATGAAGTCCATTTACCACACTTGTAACGACACGACTAATATTGCGACATAATATCCTATATTAGTCGTGTTATTATTTTTTTTGTTAGCACACCTTAATTAGTGTTTCTAGCTTAAAAACCCATATTCTTTCAACCCAGTCATAACCCATTTCATCAATTTTAGTACTGCTTTCAACCCACACTGAATTCAAATATGTGACTTGTGACGCAGTGTGTCAATTCTCAATATTTCTTCGTACAGTAAACACCGTCCTTTAGAGTATAAGCTTGTGGCAGATGGTTATGAGTTCCTGTCATTTTAAGTATAAGGCGACTAATTTTATGCACAACGGCGTAAGCGCCACATCTTTCACTACATCGCCAATTCTCTGAACGTTTGTAATCTGAAGTCTTATAGTAAATATAGCGGTTTATAGACAGGATTCTATTCTTACGGCCTCGTGAGTTATTCAGCCATAGTACCTTTGCTAAAACAAGTGAAATATGATTAGCTTATACTGCTTAGTCTTACGTAAATTAATTTCTTCAGTTTTCTATAAAATCTAACCTAACCTAACCGCCATTCCCCCCCCCCCCCCATTTCCTAGGTACTTATTCCCCGACTGACTACCCGTCACGTTGGTTGGGTAAATGAAGTGAAAATTACTTGTAACTGATCATAAGGGCGATGTTTCGCTTAAGGCCAGGTATTCCAGCAGCAGTAGACATTAGGCGCTGTCCCGGGCCGCCAAGTCACGGCGCATATATATTTTGTAGTTATTTAAACATATTGATTATGAAAATAATGTTAACAAGCCAAACTCTGCGAATTCGTTTAGAAATAGTTCTATTCTTTAGTTTAGTACAAAAAAAAAAGTAAAATGTTAGTTTTTCAGTCATAATATTGAAAAAAATAAATAGTACAAAAAGGCGTAACTTCGGGACTCTTTTTTAGCAAGTGAAGTTCATTAGATCTTGTAACTGACTGCGATTTTGACTAGATTAGATCCTTAAGTAATATATATTTTTTTTTCAGAACTCTAAACAATATATTCCATGCCTCAGGTGATTTTAAAAATCATAAAAGCTCCGCCTCTGTCGGACTACACGGCCTTAATGCGAAATTTAAAACTACGCAGACTCGTGTTTAAACTATGAAATATTAAAACTAAACAAACTCAGCGCATCATATTTATCCATAAAAAACTTCGTCTTAAAAATATTCGAGCATATCACAAAATATAATAAAAAAGTATATGTTTATAACTTGCGAAAAAAAAAACCAGAAACAAGACAACATTTTTTCAGAAAAAAACTCTGCAAAACGTATAAAAAATTAAGGACCAAGTTTACCTACCTTCGTTTAAATGTCGCTAAAATAAAATTAAAAAACGCATACAACGCTTAAAATAAACAGTTATTTTTGTTATTACGGTCGTCTCAGGGTCCCCTTGCGAGCTTGCGACGGCCATCTGCTGTTACCTGACCTTACAAAAGAAAGGGTGCTAACAATACCACAAGATCACATACTCGTACAATCGTCAAATAAACAATAAAAAAAATTGACTCACGGCCGACGTCTTCAAGTTAAAAGCAGGAAATAGTTCACAGAACACTAGTTTTTTATCTCTTTTTAGTATTAAATTAAATTTACATCTTTTTTTATATAAAATAACGATAGTTTTATTCTATCTGTTTATACTACACTTAAAGAACAAGATTTAGTTTAGTTATTATTACAATGTTTTGTTACATCACAAATTATAACTGAAGCAAGAATTGAAATTGAAATTGAAAATTGAAATTGAAAAATATTTATTCAGTACAATCACAAGGATCACTTTGAATAGCACTACCTTGAACACATATACAATACAATCACCAATATATTTGTACTCACTCAATATTACTGAACAGTCGACACGTCAAGTCCACGCGCGGTTTGCGGAGCAACTGACATCAACTTGGTATTTTTTGCAGCTGTCTCTTTTACTCTTTTGGCGGGTAGTTTAAAATTTACTTTATTCATTTTTTTATTGATTTGCTTTGATTATCCACTTTTTATATTTGAAAAAAATGCAGTCAACATTCAAACAACCAGCATATTTTATTTATACACTGTTGCTTTTGTTAGGTATTAGTCGACACGACATAAAAAATATGTTTTTTATATGCAATTGTGAAACTTAAGTTACTTTACAGTTTGGTATAAATTCCACGGTGTATAATATATTTGGGGGGCTTGTGAGAATGTGTAGTACATATTTTTCGCAAACACCCGTCTAAAGACTGTGTGAAGCGAGCTTTACATTTCCCTGTATTGGTGCATTGCCAGTTTAACGTACTCTTTGTGGTTTTGTTAACGTAAAAAGTATATCCGAGGAGAATAGCCAAGTGTTTACCCTGGGCATTACGCACCATTTTCACTGAAATAAGAAAAAAATAAAGTTTTCAGAAATATTTAAAATGATTTATACGAGTATGTTAAAGATTAGCTTACCGAAAACAACCAGTATTGCTCAAAGCACCTAACTACACAACACTACCGTTGGATTGAAAGACCCTTACTTTGACTAACAAGTTGTTCGAACAATAAATACTTTTTTTTATTACAGTTTTATATAAAGACCGTTAATAATTTTAAAATTCGGTGGCAAGTGCGGATGCTTTATTTTAGCCGTCTTAATGACTCCGTTGACAGATGTCGTGAATCGCGCTCTGCATTTACCCCACATTGTACATTGCCACGTGTGGGTGACTTTGGATTGGCGGTGACAATAGAATGTGTAACCGTGACAGATCGCAAGTCGCTTCCCTGAGGCCTTTGACACAAACGTTACTGTAAAAAAAATGAATTCAGTGTCGTCACATGTTCTGGTTGTCGGGTAGTAAGTGGCGTATAATTATTGCACATTGCAAAAGCTTTCATTTGCCTTTACACTTGTAACTGTAGCATGCAGATATTTGTTACCAAATACCTGGCGACCAGAACCTGTGAGGGACTTACAATACAAAGATTCTGCTATTGCAGATTAAAAAAGTCAGAACCCAAATTCCAATAAGCTTGACAAAAAAACTTGACAATTTGTAGAGTATTTCTGATTTTAAGGTATTTTTTATTAAAAATTTACAATTACAATTACTACACAAATATTGATCTACTTCACATACGTATATTATGTCGTTAGAAGTTTTGACACTAGATCTAATATAGAGCTAAAATCTAAGCTATAATTGCTATTATACAAAATTATACCTACACAACAAAATATACAGTCGTAAACATACCTCCATATTAGGATGTCGGAGGTATCTCCACACGATTCAAACACAACATAATTTTCAGAACATACAAACATTGTAGGAATAAATATACTTATATACCTCTCTCTCTCTCTTATCTTATCTTATTATCAATTATTCCAGAATATTCAAGACTAGGCTGACAAAATGAAAAATATTATAAATACTTATACTAAATTCTAAGACATTTTTTTTATAAAAATGTCCACTACTTTCATAAAAAAAATAAAATAGTGGAACCTTTAAATTTTATTTTTTTTATTATAATACTATATAATATATTATTTAAGTAACAATACAATAGTAAGTAAAATCACACGGATCATTTTGAATTGTCTTACATACTAGGTGAGTCTAAGTGCCAATTCCAGTCCTATCCCCAGTACGAGAAGAACTGACAAGAAACTCGCTGGGCCCTAGCGCTTTTTTGTATGATCCTTGTTTATTTTGTTAGGGACAGCTAGCAGAGTTGGAGCTGATTTGTCTCAATATTGTTTTTCTTCTTCAAATAAAATTAAAAAAAAAACTGTGAGTACAAGAGACTGTGACACGTGATCCAGGACCATGGTTTCAGTCGCCTAAAACAGTTTTTTAATACTTAACATACATTCCATCACGAATTGTGAAGTCCGGCGGGCTGTGGGTGTGATGTAATGTCGCCGATTTAATTAACCCATCTTCCGTCACTACGAACCTGGCTTTACACCGACCCCAGGTCGTACAAAGCCACGTACTAGTGAACTTAGTCTGCCGATGCCAGTAGAATGTGTAACCAAACAAGATCGCCAGCAGCTTCCCAGACTCTTTCTTTACAAACGTCACTGAAAATGAAAGCATTGTCGTAATTTCATAGAACATGTAAAACTTTTTCGCCAGTTGTGATCAATAAATTCACTTGATAATACAAAAATATTTTTTGTAAGACAAAATCATTTAATTTCTTATTCATCACACTTCTAAATATAATTAAAAAAAAAGTTAAAATAACCAAACAACACGTTGATAAAACAATTCCAACATAGCTATGTAATTGATATTAATAAAATTCCGAAGTCAGTAATGATTTGATTGATTAATGACAGACACGAAAACTAAATATTTCAACATTTACCATGAATGATGAAAATTTGTATGTTTCTAAAATTAATATAGGTACTTACTTAAGTAATAATTTTGAATACTTTTTTTTTATTGTATACCTTCGTTGGCGTCGTAGAATCTTCAATCTAATATGGTACTTATAGTTAAAAGAGCTTGAATAACAACTCTGAATATGGTCGTGCTAACAGACAGACGGACATAAAAACTCATAAGAGTTCCTTGCACCTGGGGTCCCTAAAAAACTAATTTTGAAAACAAGACACGTCAATATTTTTACAGATTTTGATATACTCTCCATTACTAAGTGTAAATTTAGGAGGTTTGTGAAAATGTTTGAGCTGAGCTGTTTTTATTAATCCATCGATGGAAGATATGATTCTGGCCTTGCACCTACCACCGGTGCATCGCCAGGTAGATAGAAGTTCAGTCTGACGATTGCGGTAGAATGTGTAACCTCCACATATTGCAAGTGGCTTACCGTTTTTCCACGCAAGTATCACTGGAAAAGATGGTATGATTAATTGGCTGAAATTGCCATCATGTTCGTTACTATTTCACGCTGAAACGGCTGAAAGGATCTGGATGAAATTTGGCACTGATATAGATTATAGTCTTGAATATCACATAGGCTACTTATTATCCTGGAAAATGTGTGGTTCCCACGGGATAGATATGATTTTTTTTTCAAGGTACCACGCGTTTGAAGCCGTGGGCGGAAGCTAGTACCTAAATGTATTTGTTTTAGTTCATTCATCATGGTAAAAGTATCTGGAGACATGATAGTGGCGCCGCCAAGACCGCAAGGGACGGGCCTTTTCTCGTGTTTCGTCGTATAATGTTTCATGTTTCATTTTCATTTCATTTTATAATGACCATTCATGTTATCTATGCCCTCCGGCTAGGTGGAGTGACGATCTGCGAAAGGCTGCTGGTGGAGTCTGGATGCGTCGAGCTGAAGCCAGGGCGCAATGGCGCTCATTAGGGGAGGCCTATGTCCAGCAGTGGACTGCTATAGGCTGATGATGATAATAATGATGATTCATGTTATCTATAAGATGACATTTTAGTTGACAGGGGCTTAGACCGGCCCCCCGTCACTGGCTTTCCGTGTAGGTGAACACTCCTGGTAAACGTATATCCATTCCGTATTGCCAACTGCTTGCCAGACCCATTGAAGAAATAAAAAACTGGCAATAAACTTTAAACATTCAAATTTGTAACAAAAAATTAGAGCAGTAAAATAGAGAAAACATCAATATTTTACATGAAAAAGATTGAAATGGTTATTAGGAATTGAAATTGGCAATTCGTTGGAAATTCATATTTTATTTGAGATCCTGGTATCACACGCACACAACCAATACTTAGGTACTATAATCACACACGCGCAAACAATGAGACACTTAACATTTTAAAAATATTCACAATTTTTTTCACACAAACTTCAACCCTTTAGAGGTCACGTCAAAGTATTTAATATAACTTTGTGATTAATTTTGCTTTTTTTCGATGTCACAGAGAAAATTCCTAAACTAGTATTTTTTTTTGATAAGTTTATTAACTATTTTGGAATTCGTTCGTCACTTGTGCTGTGAGATTTTGCTTTCGACAAATATATAAGGGTCCTTTTTTCTTTTGAGATACTGAACCCTAAACAGTACCCCTAGTATGAGTTTTTGATAGTTTACGAAAACTTTTTTCGAATAGTATCCTTTCATACATTTACCTCCATCGGAAATGTTAAGGAACTAAAATAAAGTCGATATCGTGAAAACTTGGTTTGAAAATCGTTGCTGAGTCTGCCGATTAGATAATATTTTTGATATTATCGACCTTATTTTAGTTCCTTAACATTTCCGATGGAGGTAAATGTATGAAAGGATACTATTCGAAAAAAGTTTTCGTAAATCAAAAACTCATACTAAGGGTACTGACAGGACCACAAGAGATGTTAGTGAGGCAGTAAAGCTCTTGATTTTCGGATGTACATCGGTACATTGTGGTTATGTTCGATTTTCGCCGTTTTTAATTCCCCAGTGTGGTATATAATGAATCTTGCCTTGCATTTACTCCATCGAGTACATTTCCACACTTGAGTGGTATTCGTAGTTCGATCACAGTAGAAGTTGTAACCATTATATTTTGCCTGCAGCCTACCATTCTGTGTGACTGTTGTAAATTTAACTGCAAACGATGATTTCAATCGTTAATTATTTGTAAATCCAATTATATTTTAAATAAATAAAAAAAAGATCAATACAAACTATTAAACACATCATAGTAACCAGGTAAGTTGACATTAATGTGTAAAATATAAGAGAAAAGGAAATATTTTGCTAAACTTAAAACCATAATGTTTGTGCAAATTTTATTTCAGTAATAAAGTAAGTGATATCCTCGGCTGTGCTTAGTTTTATTATTTTATTATTTATATACGAATTATACAGATAATTACATACTAAATACATCACACCTTACAACTAGATAATTAAAATTGACTATAATACTGAGAAATTAGTGTTTATTTTATTCAATTTCCACGTAACCATATCTGCGTGATTATTATAGCGAATGTTTTGAACAGCATTCACATTTTATGGTAAATGCCATTGATAATTTTGAAAAGAGGTCTCTCATGACTGTGTTGTGGTATCGGCTTTTTGATAACTCCGTCGCAGTCCATAGTGAATCTAGCTTTGCACTTGCCCCAAGTAGTACATAGCCACGAGACAGTAGTTTTGGATTTCATGTGAGAGTAGAAGGTGTAACCGTCTACTATCACCAGTTGCTTCCCATATGCGTTGGAAATAAACATAACTGGAAAAAATACACTGGGATCATTTTTGCAATGTTTTTCAGAGACAACATACAGGGGCCTTACCACGAAGTCTTCCAGAACGATTCCGTTTTAGAAACATCACATTTGAAGCTTGAAGTCAAAATAACTTGCATAGGTAATGGTACGGTAATGTATTATGAATTCGTGGTGAGGCCCCTGACGCCATGGCTACGGAAACCTGCTCTCGAAATTTTCAAAACAAAACAAATAATAATATTATTTATTCAAAATCTCCTAAACAATCCATTAACAATTTTGAAGTTCGGAGGGGGGTGCGTGTGTTCTGTATTGACATATTTATATAGTTGCCCACTGTTTGTCATGACGAATTTGGCGTAACATCTTCCGCTACCGAGCGTACATATCCAGCGAGATGTTTTTTTACTCTGTTGCTGACGGTAGTAAGTGTAGCCGTTGATAATTGCTAAAGGTTTTCCATCGGGTTTCTTTACAAATTTCACTGTAAAGCAAAGAAAAAACTGTTTTAGAGAAATAATAGTGAAAGTAGAAGTAAGGTTCGATAGCGAAACGAAAAATATAAATATTGCTTTTATTACACGTTAACTGCGTAAAAAATATTAATGACTTTCAGCTGGTGCGGTGGCAGTCTAAAAAAGCACCCGCTTGACTTTCTTAATGTGCGTGGCAGGCCCTTTCGACCCGACAGCTCTGAGAGGTATTAAACCTCTATTATCTTAGCCAACCCATGGCGTATATATATATATTTTTTTATAGTTTTGAAATCGTGATGAATCACTTGACTTTACATTGACCCCGCCCCTGGATTCTCTAAAATGAAAATGTCACAAGGCCTGATCCCGCACCAAAGTGTAAGTAATTTTTATAGTGATGGGATAGTAAAAGAAAATAAAGCATCGAGTCATTAATAATATATTAAACTTTATAAGTCCGGTAAAAACCTGCTAAATAATAACAGTTAATAATTAAATGATGTATGCCTAAATACTTTTTAAACTATCGCGGCTTGAAAACATGTTTAAATATATATTATTGGGACTTAAGGCCCAGAACTTTGACAATTGCAGGTATTGCAACCCTAATCATTCTATTACCGCTTAATAGATTACATTGAAATTGAACTACACGATATTCAAGGATATAAGTGATAAATCAACCGGAGCTAAAACACGAATTAGTTAGAAAACCTTGGTTAAAATCATGTCAAAAACACCTCTGAAAATTCAGAAATTCCCTAATTTATCCAGAACAGTAGGGTATTTTGAATTTCTATTTCACATGAATGTAAATCAGTTAATTTGAAACGAGTATTGTGAAACATTCTATTTACCTCGACGTTTCGATGATATTACAATCACCGTGGTCACGAGTAGACTACTCATGACCACGGTGATAATATATATTTAAACGATGTACGAGTATGCCTATCTTTGTAACATGCTACGCAGAGGGACTGTTTACACAGGAGACAGACTGTTTTGATTTTTTTTACTTTCTTTTTTGCTTCTGAGGATGTCAGTGTCCTTCTTAGCTTATTGTAGCACAATGCACAATTTCTTCTTTTTGCACTCCTTTCAAGAACGTGTAGAGAGGCTTTTATTTTTCCGGGGTTAGCTGTAACAGAAAGATTTATAAGATTGTGTTACGTGCCCCATTCTAAAGCACAAGATGTTAGTGACTTAGCAAATTAGCTGTTAAATTATAATCGTACTAGCTTCCGCCCACGGCTTCGCCCGCGTGTTACCTTGAAAAACAAAACCATCGCTATCCCGCGGGAACCGTACATTTTTTCGGGATAAAATGTAGCGTATGTGTTATTCCAGACCATAATCTATATCCGTGTCAAATTTCATTCGGATGTGTCAAATTTCATTCGGATCCGTTTAACCGTTTTAGCGTGAAAGAGTAACAAACATCCAGACATCCAGACATCCTCACATACTTTCGCGTTTATAATGTTAGTAAGTACATCACTTATTAGATCCGCCTTCGGATCACAAGTCCACGCCCTTAACCATAGAGCGATAGTAAATACCTAGTAATATTTAATTAAAATCTAAATAAACATTTTAATGTAAACTTACGTGTTTTATAGATGGGGACAGATTTCAAAACATAAAGTTTTGTTCCACTCGGACTGATGTAAATATATGTAAATAATGTAAGTATGTCATATTTTTTTTTATAGGGAAAATTTCTTCGTCGCTTGTGTCGTCGTCGATAATACTTTGGCGTTTATAATTTGCTGGGCGGATTATTTTATTTTCCAAAATTGTGATTTTGCTGGTTTTGGTTCTTGCTTTTGAAATATTTTTCTTCATATAATTCGTTTAGGCTCTTCATAATCGTCTTCGGTATCACTATTACTAACATTTTCTAGGATTTTATGAATCTGAAATCGACGAGCGCGCGTCCTCCTCCCGTGACAGCACAACACTACTGGCAACGCGTACGCACAGTGTGACCAACTCTAAAATACAGATCCTGCCTTACTTTCGTTAAAAACCTGCCAAATCCTGTCAAAGCAGGTAGTAAAAAATGTCTAAATATTGCCAACTTTAATTACTGAAGTAATAAACTAAGAAAAGTAACAATACACTTAAATATACTATATTTTTATTTAATATACTCGTATTAAACAGGTCGCTATCGGGCACCCACCAAAATAGGCAGGAAACTTTTTTAAAGTCCAGTGCGGCGGAGGTCGAAAACGACCTGACGAGTAAATAAACAGCCCATATTACTAGGTACATTTCTTGGCACAATTCGAAAATTATATTTGTCTCTCTCATGCTCGTAAAAATGCCCAGAAACATTTGTAACATTCATTTATTATCAACCAAAAAAATGCTGTAAGTATACAAAAATAATATTCTTTATTCATAGAAATATAAAAATAATACAATCGTAATATATATCGTATACACTACATAAGAATAATGTTTCCTTTCTTTAAACTTTGTTTACAGAAATATTCAGACATAACTTAATATACAAACTGTAAATAAAATACACGTGGAATAGTAGAGCTCTCTAAGGATCGTTACAAAAGATCTACAGATAGCTCAACTGATCCAGAGTTTTCATTCATATAAAGCAATAAACACCTCTCTCATAAAGTGATAACCTACCAGCGCTAAAATAATCTAACCTAACTATCTAGCTAAACACTCAACACCCACCGCGCCAAAGGCGACCGCCATCTTACTTTATTTCTTCTTATTCTTCTTGACGTTACATTAGTTTTCGAACTATTGTGGTGAAAGGATTAAAGTGCGTCTCAGCTCCATTCGTGAAGAACGTACGTCATTGCTACTTTAACAATGTTAAATAAAAATAAAGAAAAACGTTATCTAAGTTTTCATATTTAATTCTTCCTTCTTTTTTCACGCTAGGTAGCGCAACACGTTTTCTTCTTCCATTTCTCTCTATCATCCGTCATCTCAGTACTCTTTCACACAGTTCACCCATCTTTTCTTTGGTCTACCTCTACCGATATCAATCCTATATCTAAGTTTTCATATAAAACCCATCAATAATCTTGTATGTAGGAGGCGGATGAGTGTGTTTCGTATTTACATGTCTCAGTTCGTAGCTGTTAGTCTTACTCATTAGAAATTTAGCGTTACATTTTCCACTTCCAAGCGTGCATTGCCAGCGGGTAGATCTAAAGCTTTGATTCTGAATATAGTAGGTGTAGCCATGTAGAATTGCCAGTCTTTTTCCGTCGATTTTTTTAACAAACTTAACTGCAGAATTAAATCAAAATTTCCAAATTAATGATTGGTCTAAAAGACGCAAGTTAAGGTAACAGATATAAAATAAATTAATACCACCTGACGTTGTGTTTCAAAATTACAACAAATATAAAAAATACTCATTTATTTAAGGTTATGATACATTATTCAAGGAAACAAGACTTAAAAGCTACTCGCAAATAACTTTTACATAAATTTCTCATAATAATTGATTGCATTATTGAGTAAATAAATTCGTGAATACTACAGCTAAGAACAACCGTGAGTAAAAATATGTATTTACAAACAACCGACAGTTACTTGCTTTATTGATTGAGCGAGCGAAGCGAACTGAACGAACCAAGTCGACGCAAATATTTGCCTTATTTTATTCCTTTGATGTGTAATCAAAAACCGACAAGTTGACGGAAACGCATTATTCGCTATTTGCGTTGTTTGCCATACTCGTGCAAATAAAACAAATACAATCAAATAGACCGTCTACACATTGCTGTATTTGGACAAATAATGCAATACACGAACACGATACGCCAAGTAAGGAGCCGCCATTAGAGAGTGTGTCGGTATCTCGCTGTTTTTCGTCAAATCAAATTTTTAGTAAATTAATCCATCAACTATCCTAAACACGGGCGGAGGATGGCTGTGTTCGGTGTTCAATAGTTGGATCTCACCGTTAGTGAGAATGAATTTGGCTTCACACTTGCCACTCCCACGCGTGCACCGCCACCGCGTATTTTTTTTATTCTGGCGATGACGGTAATAAGTATAGTCGTCGATGACCGCCAGAGTTTTTCCATCTTCCTTTTTAAAAAATTGCACTGAAATAATAGTATTAATTAATTTACAAAGACTGCCAAAAGTGAAAGAGGAGAGACATTTATTCAGCAGTGGGTGTTACCGGCTGATTAGATTTTGTATGTTCTATATTCAGCTATTATTATATAGTGTGGCTTCGTACACTTAACTCACCCAGAGCTTATTCACCTAGGTGCATTAAATAAATTTTTAGTTAATTTTTAACACCTGTACCGCTGTTCATAAAACAAAAGACATATATTTAAAATCATAAGTAAACTTTATTCACCCCATAGGTAGTAGGTATAATTTATATTTTTTAAGGTTTATACAAAAATGCGCTAGGACCGAGACGAGTTTCTTGCCTGTTCTTCTTATACTTAAGTTAGGCTGAAATCGCGATTAATGGCTGATTTATATTGATACAGTAGCTGGCGCCAGCATCGATTATTTTAACAAATTTAACTGCAGAATTAAATAAACAGTACCTCGATGACCGAGCTTTGCTCGTTTTTTTTAGGTAAACGATGTTTTCTAAAAATGAAACCTAGCTAGATCGATTTATCACCCCCGAAACCCTCTGCATACTAAATTTCATGAAAATCGTTGGAGCCGTTTCCGAGATTCAGATTATATATATACAAGAATTTCTCGTTTAAAGGTATAAGATACCTTAAATAAATGAATATTTGTATATTTGTTGTAGTTTTTAAAAAGAACGTACGATGACATTCATTTTTATTTTATATCTGAAAACTTGCGCCTTTTAGTTTTTACCAATCATCATCATCATCATCATCTTCCTGCCCTTTTCCCACGTTATGTGGGGTCGGCACAACATGTGATCTTCTTCCATTTCCCTCTATCATTCGTCATCTCAGTACTCAGTCCTTTCTTACCCATGTCATCTTTCACACAGTCCATCCATCTTTTCTTTGGTCTACCTCTACCCTTGTATCCATCCAAATTCATATCTAACACTCTCCTCGTCACATGACATTCATCTCTTCTCATAACATGCCTGATCAATTTTTACCAATCATCAATGATACATTATTCAAGAAAGCGAGACTTAAAGCTACTCGCAAATAACTTTTACATAAATTTCTCACTATAATGTATTCCATTATTGAGTAAATAAATTCGTGAATACCTACAGCTAAGAACAACCGTGAGTAACAGTTATTTGCTTTATTGGTCGAGCGAGCGAAGCGAGTTACTAGTGAGAGAGTGGCAACTAGAGCGATTTGGCGTTGTACGAGTATGCTTGTGTTATATGTCTGTTAGAACATAACTTTCGAACTGTAAATCCAATCTGCATGAAATTAGTAGGTATATTATGTTGTGAAAGCTTATAAACTATATCAGTTAAAATATATGGAGTTCCCAATAACATAAAAAAAATACTTTTACAAATGTATTGAGTGCGGCGTCATATGGAAACATCTTTATCCATAATTTCCAAAATGTGTTTTATTTTTATTCGACGATGTAAAGTTTTAGAAATAAAACAAAAAAACTTTTAAGAAAAGCGATGTAACGTAAGCCCCCATTTGTATCTTCGTAGGTAGTTTCTACCAACCTACAACAATAAAATGTATTGTGCACCCTCACTTCGGGGCGCGAATGCACAACTACCAGAAAATGGACACCGCACGCGTGATCTCAGTTGTGTACTAGTTTTATTTGAGAGTGCCGGTATCTCGCTGTTTTTCGTCAAATCAAATCTTTAGTAAATAATCCATTAATTATCCTAAACACGGGCGGAGGATGGCTGTGTTTGGTGTGCAATACTTTGAGCTCACCACCGTTATCGAGCACGAATCTGGCTTGACACCTGCCACTCCCTCGCGTACACTGCCACCGTGTAGATGTCTTACTTTGGCGATGACGGTAGTAAGTGTAGTTGTGGATGACCGCCAGAGTTTTTCCATCTTGCTTTTGGACAAATTGAACTGAAATTTAAATATTTAGTATACAAACGTAAATAGTAGTATTAAATAATTTACAAAGACCGCCAAAAGTGAAAGAGAAGAGACATTTATTCAGCAGTGGGTATTAATGGCTGATTAGATTTTGTATGTTCTATATTCAGCTATTATTATTGTTAGGTGGTAGGTATGGTATGATTTATATTTTGTAAGAAGGATAATACAAAAAAAGCGCTAGGACCGAGACGAGTTTCTTGCCTGTTTTTCTCGGATTTAAGTTAGGCTGGAATTGGCACTTAAATTCACCGCATGTAACGTTTCAAAGTGATGCTTCTTTGCTTCATTGAATAAATATAATTTCGACTTTGAAGAAAATAAAAAACTCGTTCGCAAACAAGCCAATCTACGAGTAGCGATGATATATATCAATGTATCAAATAATACACAATATATGAGTAAAACACCTTAAAGAATTGCATAAGTATAGCAATTACTACACTTAATAATTTTAAATGATACAAATTAATTTATATTACGTAAATAATGTACTTATATAATTAAATAGCTGTTAATCGCGACTTCGTCCGCAAAAATCCATCAATATAACATATTTCTATTTATTATTGATGTGAATTGGGAAATTTATATTTTATGGAGTACTAGCTTCCGCTTGCGGCTTTGCTCGTGAGGTACCTACATAAAATATAGCCTATGTTACTCAAGGATAATGTAGCATTCTAATGGTAAAAGAATTTTTGAAATCGGAACAGTAGTTTTCGAGTTAATTTGTTACAAACATAAATACAAAACTTTCCTCTTTATAATCTATATCTATATAAGAGCTTAACCTGACTGACTGACTGACTGACTGACTGACTGATTTATCATCGCCCAGCCGAAACCGCTGAAGCTAGAATGCTGAAATTTGGAAGGTGGTTTCCTTTTATAACAAAACCACCCACTAAGGCGGGATTTTTGGAAATTCCACCTCTAAGGGGGTGAAAAAGGGTGAAAACGTTAGTATGAAACTTTTTAACGTGTGGAGTGATTTTCATGAAACTTTGTGTGTGCACTGTAAATGCAAAATGAATGGACACGTGTTTCAGGATTTTTCAATATAACCATCAAAAAGGGGTCAAATGTGGGGTCAATTTTGGTATGGGAACTTTTTAACGGGTGGTGCGATTGGCCTGAAACTTTGTTTGTGTACTGTAAATGCAAAATAAATGAACACGTGTTTCAGGATTTTTCAATATAACCTTCAAAAAGGGGTCAAATGTGGGGTCAATGTTTGTATGGGAACTGTTTTTACGGGTGGTGCGATTGCCTTGAAACTTTGTTTGTGTACTGTAAATGCAAAATGAATGAAAACGTATTTCAGGATTTTTCAATATAACCTTCAAAAAGGGGTCAAATGTGGGGTCAATGTTTGTATGGGAACTTTTCAACGGGTGGTGCGATTGCCTTGAAACTTTGTTTGTGTACTGTAAATGCAAAATAAATGGACACGTGTTTCAGGATTTTTCAAAATAACCTTCAAAAAGGGGTCAAATGTGGGGTCAATGTTTGTATGGGAACTTTTTAACGGGTGGTGCGATTGCCTTGAAACTTTGTTTGTGTACTGTAAATGCAGAATGAAAGGACACGTGTTTCAGGATTTTTCAAATTAACCTTCAAAAAGGGGTCAAATGTGGGGTCAATGTTTGTATGGGATTTTTTTAACCTGGTGCGTTTGGTCTGAAACTTTGTTTCGTGTTTCAGGATTTTTCAATAAAACCTTTTAAAAAAGGGGTGAAATGGGGGGTCAATGTTTGTATGGGAACTTTTCAATGGGTGGTGCGATTGGTCTGAAACTTAATTTTGTGTTTTAGGATTTTTCAATATATCTCTAAAAAAGGGGATCAAATGGGGGGTCAATGTTTGTTAACGGGTGGTCCGATTGGCCTTAAACTTTGTTTTCTGTTTCAGGATTTTTAAATATAGGTAACTCTAAAAAAGGGGTCAATGTTTGTATGGGATTTTTTTAACGGGTGGTGCGATTGGTCTGAAACTTTGTGTACTGTAAATACAAAATGAACGGACACGTGTTTCAGGATTTTTCAATATAACCTTCAAAAAGGGGTCAAATGTTGGGTCACTGTTTCAATGGGTACTTTTTAAAGGGTGGTGCGATTGATCTTAATTTTGGTTTTGATACTTTAAACGCAAAATAAATGGAAACGTATTCCTGGATATTTCAAAATAACCCTCTAAAAAGGGTAAAATTGTGTGTAAAAGTTATTATGGGATTTTTTTATTAGTGTGATTTGTTTGAAACTCAGTTTAGTTAGATACCTACTTTAAGTAAACGAAGTCGCGGGCGGGACAGCTAGTATTAGTATAGATAGATAAAAGGCGGTCACCCATCCAAACACTGACTGCGCCCAGCGTTGCTGAACCATGTGTTCCCTTTGAAAAGGTAACAAACGAAACTTTCGCTTTTATAATATTAGTATATTTGTATGGATGCTACTTTTTGTAAACAGAAAATGTATGTTTGACTATAAAACGTAACATACGTTCTTATATCGTCTTAATGTTTTCGAAAACATTTCAGCTCTTTTCGTATAAACCATTAACAATTCTATATTTCGTAGGTAGATGAGTGTGTTGTTTGTTCACCATCTTGAGGTCCCCCTCGGGAGTCGTCACGAGCCTTGATTTGCATTTGTAGAACCCTTTCGTACACTGCCAGTGCATGGATTTTGAAGAATCGCTATGTAAGCTGTATGTGAAACCATCAAGTATCGCCATTTGTTTACCATTTGCCTTTTTTACATATGTAACTGAAAAAATAAATTTGATTATAGAAGTAGTAATTTGTTTGATTAAAAAGTTGACATTGCGTCGTTTACAGTTTTTATTCAAGATTCTTCATAAACGCAATAACATTTTTTTAATAAAAACGACAAATACGGTGGAATTGTTGGCTTAGGATCATATAACATACTAACCAAATTATTAAAAGAAAATATGATCATAATTTAAGAGAACTGGCATTGTGTAGATATTTTTGGTGCACAACCAGACTCCACGACCTTGAGGCAACGTGCAACCACCATCACCAGTGCTCACCAGTGTTCAAATATCTTCTTCTTCTTCTTCTTCTTATATATAAAAATGAATTGCTGTTCGTTAGTCTCGCTAAAACTCGAGAACGGCTAAACGGATTTATCTTATCTTGGTCTTGAAATGTTCGTGGAGGTCTAGGGAAGGTTTAAAAGGTAAGAAAAAATCGAATAACTGCCGGAAAAATCCTAAAAATAGCCCTTTTCTATTTCCCATACAAACGTTTTCTAAATAAGTACGAAGTCTACCGGGTCAGCTAGTAAATAATAATAATATTCTATTATCTTTGAACTTACATAGTTAAAAAGTTTGATAATAAAATGCAGTAAATTTCTTATACAATTTTAATTACAAAGTCGATTACGAATCTATCTTTCGAACAGTTTTATGAAAATTCATGTAATAAATTTCACAATAATGTATTTACATTAGGTATTACTCGTGTGTCTATGATGGTACACACCATTATGAATAAAGTAACTAGGTGGTCCATGGTTGTGTGCAGATTCTTTTTCAAATATAATTCCATCATTGGTTAGTCTCAGGCTGGCCTTGCACTTACCAGCCGATCGAGTGACGCAGTACCACGTCCTAGACTGTTTAAGGGTATTGTGACAGTAGAAGACGTATTTTTTGTAGATAATCATGTCTTTGTTGTTTTTTGAAATAACCCATCGCACTGCAATAGATTTCATAATTTATTAGTTGCAATACATTACATAATAACACACTCGTCGGTACGTTTATCGAACGTAAATAAATAGCCGGTTTAAGCTCATCGCACTGCAATAGATTTCATATTAGATGTATGCAATACATAACATATAAAAACATACGCTTGACAAACAAAAATACACAGCCGGCTTGAGCACATAAGTTTTATTAATTGCTTTCTTGCAAAAATACAGTTTTGCATTCACATTATTGTTTAAATTCTTCTTCCTTTTATCATATGTTATAAGTTGTTTCGAACCAGTGTGGTGAAAGGATGATAGTGCGTCTCAAAGGCTCCCTTTGTGTACTTTAGTGTTCTTATTATTATTGACGAAATCTAGGTTTCAAGTTATCACTATGGTTATGGGTTCCACTGACTTTGACAATAGTGTCTTCAACAGTGGTGATGCTTGCTTTGCATCTAGCGTTTTTTTTGACACATCGCCATCTTGATTTGAGTCCTATGTTGTAGTCCAATGTGAAAAAGTGGTTGTTGATTGAGAGAACTTTATTACCGCGAGAATTTATCACGAATCTTGGCTCTGAAAAAACATTTGAAACTTAATAGCCTGGATCTTACTGATGCCTGTGCCTTTCGTTCTAGATGGTCAAAATACATCAGTACTAAGTTATGCGGTAATAGTAGAGACTTCTTCGAGCGAGCTCTCACAAGCTCTAAGTACTACATACTATTAAGTGAAAAAATGCTGCCCACAAAAGATCTATTGCTAGAATGAGAATAAAAAACATAGATTACCATGAATCACCAAAGCAAAGTAATCAATACAAAGTATAAAAAAAACCTGTAAAATAAACCAATAGAATTATAAAAAATCAAGTTTATTTTGCAATTACAAAGTTAAATTAGAAACATTGATTGTTAAATTAAGGCGTTAGTTTACATGTTATTCCGAATCTTCCTCAGTATAAATATCCTTATTCAAAGGGAAAATGCCCGTTTTCGTGAAAGCATTTATAATTTTCGTGGGAGTCATTACTTTGGCGAAGGCAGTTCCTATTAATTGCGGCAACTCGTACATCGTAACATGTTTTCCAGGATTCTTAAGCCTCCAGGAATCTACAGCGGCGTCATAGTAGGACTCGAATGAGGAGAAAATACCCATTTCCAATGGTTGCATCTTCGCAGTAATGTGTGGATGCAATGTTAATAATGTTACACCATTATCGTCTGCGAGGTCTAATGCCTCGATGCAACGATGTGATTGATGGTTATCCAATATTAGCAAAGATGGATTGTCTTTGGAACTTGCACTGTGCTTGATGAAGTGCCTGATTGTCTCAACAAAAAGCGTTTCGTTCATCAAGCCGGATTCATTGGCGAGACCCAAAGTACCTGTAGGTGCTCCGTCAATCATATGTGGTTTGAAATTATTCGTTGGAAATATGATGACTGGAGGCAAAGCCGCACCAGCAGCACTAATTGTGCAACAAGTTGTTACTAGGCTGCCTTGGTCTTCACTGGTAACATTGCATACATTTATTCTTTCTACATCGATATTATTTTGTGGCTTTGCGTCTATAGAACTGGCTGTCTCATCTAGGTTAAAGACCCGAGTGCCATCAGCGAATGAAGGGTGCTCGTTATAAAGCAATTCTAAATTTTCAAAGAAGTTTTTCGCTGCTTGGAGATTGAAATATGTCGTGTTTACAAAAGTGCAAGTCTCTGGCCTGCGAAGTTTTAAATCTGGGTGTCGTCTTTTGAAAGCTTTATACCATTCGAATCCAGCAATTTTACCTGTAGACCATGACGGTGGCATTTTCAGGTTTTCTTTAACAGCCATTTCGTATCCTAGCTTTCGGCAATCCTTTGTAGCTAAGCCATAAAACATATGCGCATAGCGTTTCAAATACACTTTTAAGACTTCTTCTTGCTCGGCTGAGAAAACTTTGTTTACCTCATAATTTGGCGTAAGTCTTATATCAATATCTGTGCCACCTTTCGATTTCACAAAGTAACGGCGAAGCGACGAATACGATATTTTTTTCTCTTTCGCTACAGTCCTTATTGTTTTCCCTTCTTTAATTGCCTTAATGGCTGCTCTCATAGTATATTCTGGCGTAGTACCGACTTTTCTTACCCGGTTTCGTTTTCTAGATAACCTGCAATAATAAACTATTTTAGGTATGTAGAATGCATATATATTTTCGGTTACCATTCTAGTTTAACTCCAAAATCGTGCAAAATCTCAGCTATAGAAAATCATGTCAAAAATGATTGTAGCTTGTATGGATTGTATCAAAATTTATATCATGATAGTATTTTATAGAATTGATCGAGCAAAATGGTCAGTGTGATTGAATATAATACACTGATAAAATGTTCGGACTTTTCTCAGAAAACTTACCACTAAACTATTTCCAATACCATAACTTCGAAGCAAGTTAGTTGTTCTAAATTTTCCATTTCACTTGATTTCTAATTTTAATTGAAAGATAATAATTTAATAAAAATATTACTTTATTAATATATTAATTGATTAAAATTTTGTAAACGTTTATGAAATATGATAAGGTACTTTATATATTTAATGTAACCATGAACATTTATGCACATAGTTAAATACTTCCCTAAGTTTTAATTATCTTATACTGAGGGTGGATTTGACCTATTTATGGTATACCTATTCTCAGAATAATGTTATGCCAAATGCAACTAAACCGAAACTGATAGTTTATCAGTTTATTGTATGATAACAAAACGGTCGAACCCGCCCTTAGTATGTGATGAATACATTATATCACAAACTTGAAATACATTTCCGACAGTCAATCCGAACATCTTAACAAATTTATACATTTGCCTTTGGTTAAAAATTTGTTAATAAAATTACAATAATATTAACAGTATTAGCTTTTTTTAATAAATATGTATTGGAACAATTTATCAAATAAATACTTTCAAACAAAAATAAAAACTCTAAATAAATCGATATAAATGGTTATTAAACAAAGCAGAGCTAATAAAAAGGATGTACGTTTAGAGATCCTGGCGTTAATAGTCTGTACATTTCATGAAGATTTGCTCTGTGACATTTATGCCATTGATATAGAATACAAAATGCAATAATTCACGCGTCTTTCTAAAGATAAATGACAAAAGAAGAAAGTCTTTAACAAAAGTGTCGAAGAACTATCATCTTCGCTCAGCTCTACCACCTATTCATGTGTTTATAGGTTTTCTTCTTGTAGCCGATACTTGACTGAGATATTTATATCTTTGATGTATGTTTGATAGCTCAGTAAACAATAAAATCAAAGAATAATTTACTTAAGATTAAAATTATAAGCTAAAAAAACTTTATTCGCATAAATAATCAAATTCAACTAAGCAACGTGCATTTACTAATACTTTGAAATTTAAAATTAGTTTCAACCATCTTATGGTCAAAACTTATAAAATAGATCAAATTGCTTAAAGACCTAATAAATATTTTCTTAATTTAAAGTCAATACAAATAAAAAACGCATAAATGACTACGTCCCTATAACACGTGGTTATAACTATTTCTTGTTTTCAACTGATAAAATCTCAGAAAAAGAGAGATATTTAGTCACTGAATACTTATAGTCTTTAACTTGGTATGAAAATACCCAAGCGCATGATGCCTACATATTTGGCACATGCTTACACTGTAGCTAATCCTACTAACATTGTAAATGCGAAAGTCTTACTGTTCCTAAGACTCTTGCTAAATATTCTTATGCCAAACGCAACGTTAGCGCGATCTCATTTTTCCATATGCGGCAGGAGGCAAGCCTTAGATTTTTTCGTTCGTTCGTTTCGTGCCACATGAATTCACGATAAAAACTATTTTGGTCTCACGTCATTTTCAAACACGAAGCCTTGGAACATAATCTCCTATCCACCGTTGTTGGAAAACTTCAGTGTGATTTTAATGCCCGCCTTCCACTGCAAGCGGAGCGGGCTCCGTACGGACTCCGTTTAACTCGCAACGGCTTTCTTCATAGGAGTGCTTCCACTGTGAATGAGCGTATTTCAATACAATTTTAATCGGCTCAGATCATTAGCTCCGTATCCTTAGTATGAGTTTTTGATTTAAGAAAACTTTTTTCGAATAGTATCCTTTCATACATTTACCTCCATCGGAAATGTTAAGGAACTAAAATAAGGTCGATAATATCGAAAATATTATCTAATCAGCAGACTCAGCAATGATTTTCAAACCAAGTCACGATATCGACTTTATTTTAGTTGCTTAACATTTCCGATGGAGGTAAGAAAGGATACTATTCGAAAAAAGTTTACGTAAACTACATAAACTCATACTAGGGGTACAGTTTCTGCTTATTACCCTTATTTAGTGGAAGACGGGCATAAGGCTGTTTTGAACATTACGCGTGGCAATGAAGTCCTGAAGTAGAGACAACAACGCCATCGATGGTCACCGCTGAAGCCTTGCACTTGAGCTTGTGTTTCTTGGCGCACGTCCAGCGGATCCTGTTACCCACGAGGGACCTCGAGTGCCTGAAGAACTTGAATCCTCCGACCACGATACTGGTTGTCTGCCGCTCGCGGAGAATCCTCGCCCGCAGGAGTGATGTCATGAAGGCCGAAGCTAGAATTTGTTTCTTGATTATTAGCAGCGAGAGGAAAATGGGATGGAGCATTAAAACTATTTTTACTTGCAATATTTAACGTAAATGTACCTGTTTGGAAATCCAATAACGTAGAAAATGAAAGACAAACTGTTTTCTGTTTTGATAATTTTTTATATAAAAGTTTTAATTCACACAAAATAGCCTGTTTAGGTATTTAATGACAATTCTTGTCCGTAAACTTTGAATTTAAGCCACGGCACAATCAGATTGCAGAGGATGGCAAGTGTACATTGAATAAAATTTCCAAGTATACTGATAGTAATTTGCGTGCATCGCAACGTGACCAGACCTGTGCCCGCGTCACGTGTTGCCAGTTCATTCTTATGTCGTGAAACATGACATGAGAATTGCGGACTACATACACAATAATTCATTATTTACTAAAATGCTAGTGATTTTAAAACACTCGCCAAATTAAACAATCTAGAATAATAGTCAAAGCGTATGTATGTTTACAGGAACACAGAAACTCAGCCCAATTTAATGAAATCTCCAGTTTTGGAAATCCGGAACTTTGGTGGCACATGGTTATGATCATTAGTAATAGATTCTATGTTACTATCCGGATTAGTCTTCACTTTAGCTTTACATCCAAATCCTCTTTTGGTACAATACCAGAAATTGGGACTATATTCAGAGAATGTGTATCCGTAGGCGATAAGCATATTTTTTTTACCGAAACGGCTTTTCACGTACATAGCATCATAAATTTTCGAATCTAAAAATTGAAAGAGCACGTATTCATTAGCCATTTATACTAACCGGCAGTACAAAATTGAAATTGAAATTGAAAAATATTTATTCAGTACAATCACAAGGATCACTTTGAAACGTCTTACATGCTAGGTGAATCTATGTGCCAATTCCAACCTAACCCAAGTACGAGAAGAACAGGCAAGAAACTCGTCTCGGTCCTAGCGCTTTTTTGTATGATCCTTCTTACAAAAAAATGTAGTCAAGATTATCTCATAATAATAACATAAAAACAAAAGACAAAACAGAACATAAATACATAAAACATACAAATCATATATAAATAATAACCTAGTTCCTATAAAACTAAAATTTTAGTTTTTCAATATTTGTATACCTACGTAATTTTAATTAATTCATTCAAAAATAATGCTTATTCGGTACTGTAAACGACTAACGTTTGGTAATAACGAAACGCCTAAAATAATAAATAACAAAATATGTACAGTTAGTTTTAAACTATGCAAAAGTCTCTTATATTTTCAGAGTCAATTAGTATGAATGTTCTGCTAAATCAGTTTTTTATTTTTGTTTTCCCTATTTTAGTGCGATTTGCACAGTTGAAGCTTCAAAAGGTGACAGACGCTATTTTGTCAGCTTTAGGTTCAATATTATCTGTCTCTATTTTTTTACAAACAAAATCACACATTAGCTGGAGAGCTAGTGAACCCTGCGAGTAACGGTCTTCTTGTAAGGTTAGAAATTTATACAGTTATGATTTATTTACAGCTAAAGGCAATAGCCACGTCATCAGCCCCTTTATTTTTTGAATTGTAAAATAAATTGAGTATAAAAACTTGTTTCTGTAAGGTTTAAAATTTGATAGGCTATAGTTTATTTATTGAAAATATTGAAAAAAACAGGCGATTACAATGGGCAAAAGTATGTGACAGGTGAATTAAAAAGAACACAGTTAATGAGGTAAAATAAACTTTGTCCTGTATAGTTAAAATTTGGATATGTTTTTAAGTAAACGTTTTGGAATGAGTACGTAAAATGACAAGCGACTTTGAATAGCATAAGACCTTGACAGGCGAGGGGAAAGCTGCTAAGGGCGTGCGAGTAAGATGTGTTACGTGAACGCATACAGTGAATGCAATATATGTATTTTATTAGGTTTGATGTAATCTACATTAGTTTTAACATTAATTTTCTTCATCATCATCCGACATTTCACTAAGTACTACTGTTTTCATCATCATCATTACAGTTCACATAATTTTGCATCACCAACAGAATCCTTTAATGTTACATATTTTTTTCTGTCCCTCTTGAAAATTGTAATTTCATCGAAACTCTTATTTAGCTTCAAACCGCTGGATACTAAAATTAACATCAACATCTTCATCAATTTCTTCTTCAAGTATTCCTTGTAATCATTCAAAGTAATATTCACATAAGTATGTGAATGAAAATGTCCTGTTTTTATTTATTATTTCCTCGCTGATAAAAATTTGGATTTCATTAAAAGCCAGTTTGTGAATATATTTCCAAGTCTTCTTCAGTGGTGATTTTATCTTCACTTGTTCTTGTAAGTATATGGCAATTGTTCGACAGCTATTATGATAAAAAATCAATGGGCTTGAATCTGCGCTAACTTTTTCATAAAATTCATTATCTTCGTCGAATTCTTTCAGAACTTGCATCAAACTTATTTTTTCTGAAGAGTGAAGAGGTTGGTATCGCCCTTTCACTCGTTTATATTTATTCTTACAAAAGACACAGCCTATCAGCATGGCTTGTTTTACAAACGGGCACTTCAGCAAATGTTGATGTTCGGCTTTCTTCAGTAGCTATTGGAGAGGCTACTGCCACTGTTTCTACGTTCGTCGATGACATTTCTAAAAAACAAAAAAACATTGAAATATTCATATTTAATAATTGATAATAATCTTTATTGTTTACGTGATTTTTTTTATTTCAATCAATAAAAATTAATTAAATCTTGATTTGCACATAAATATAGTTATTGTTATAGTACCATTATTTTGAAAATTTCATTTAATATTATATTTAGTAATGATCAAATTTGTGCCACGTAATTAAACCAAAAATATAGTTAAAATTAAAGAATAAAATCTCGTTAAGAATATAGAAGTTAATAAAAAATACCTGATGATAATGCTGGTAGATTTGAAGAAGTTGATGATTCACTCGTGCGATATTTTTTCATCACGGCAAGAAAATTTTTATAACATTTCACATGGTAACCAGTATTTGCGTTAATTTTCTCTAGCAAATTAATATCTTTGAATTTTAAATTACTGTGTTTTCTTATTTTTAATATTGATTTACTTTTATTCAACGTAGTCTCTGTGAATCGTACAGTTTTTTCATCAGTTTCTTTTTCACATATCACACAAACCACGTGTTCAGATTCCATCCTGCACACTATTTACTTCAATAATAATATGGAGTTTGATTTTCAAAATCCAAATCACTCAACATAAGAAATGTTATTAGCTCACCACAAGTAAAAATCGTTGGCACAACTGACGAAATTCTTCTATGTACATTGTTGCTCGAGAGCAGGTATACTCCCTTCATATTAGATAAACGGTCTCACTCGCACCATAGGCGTTCACGTAAAATCTCTTACTCGCACGCCCTTAGCAGCTGTCCCCTCGCCTGTCAAAGTCTTATGCTATTCAAAATCGCCTGTCATTTTACGTACTCATTCTAAAACGTTTATTTAAAAACATATCCAAATTTTAACTATACAGGACAAAGTTTATTTTACCTCATTAACTGCGTTCTTTTTAATTCACCTGTCACATACTTTTGCTCATTGTAATCGCCTGTCAATTTTTTTTCAATATTTACAATATACAGCCTATCAAATTTTAAAGCTCTCATACTCAATTGCCCTTAGCATGCTATAAATCATAACTGTACAAATTTCTAACCTTACAGGAAGACCGATACTCGCAGGGTTCATTAGCTCTTGGACTACATGTTTCATGTATATTTTTTAAATTGTATAATGAAAGTCATAGAAGAGATGAATGTCATGTGACGAGGAGAGTGTTAAGATATGAATGTGGATGGAAACAAGGTTAGAGGTAGACCAAAGAAAAGATGGATGGACTGTGTGAAAGATGACATGGGTAAGAAAGGAGTGAGTACTGAGATGACGAATGATAGAGGAAAATGGAAGAAGATCACATGTTGTGCCGACCACACATAACGTGGGAAAAGGGCAGGAAGATGATGTATAATGAAAGTCATAAAGCAAAGGGAGGGGTCTTCTTCGAGGAGTGACTAGAACTCTGTCGAACATTAAAAATTACTAGTGGTTATGCTCGTAATTGAAGCATACCAACTCATTGTCAAGAGTCACGATGTTTGCCTTGCATTTGAGCTGTTTCCTCTTGCTGCATCTCCAAATGATCTTTGGGGTGCTGTGTTTCGGTTGCTCTTTATCTCTGTGGAACTTGTAGTTGTTCATCACCAGGATTTTCTGGCCACGGCAGGAGTATTCGAAGTGTGCGTCTGAAAATGTGATTAACAAGTGCGTTAATGCAGTTCCTTTATTTTTAATCTATCGTGTCAGCGGCTTCATTAAAAGTTTGTGTTTCTTCTGAAATTTTTTGAGCTATCGGAGTCTAAACTCGTTAAGCTAAATAATTTGCAACCTCTATAACAGCATTTATTTGTGTTATATCGGCAGATAAAAAAAAGAGTATTCAAACTTACTGAATTTAAAATATGAAATTATACAATATTTAGATTCTTAAGTACTAAACTATAAAAATCATCTAAAAGAGAAGATAAATTTAGTAGTAAAAAAAGTGCAAAAATGTTTCATTGAGTTTATTATTAATTTTGGCAACATTGGACTTGTTATACCTAATACTAACAATAATACCTCAACTCAATAGTAACTATATGATAGCTATTCTGCCGTAAATTGTCTTAAATAATATTTTATTTAAATTTATAACAGCAAAAGTGCTTCATAAAACTGAATGTAAATTAACATGAAATATAAAGCCGCTGTATCCGACAATAACAGTATTATTCTAACCATAATCAATGATAATTTTAATAAAGATTTAATGATTATGGTCATGCCGTAATCTGATTATGATATTGTTGATAGTGGTGACGAAGGCAGGGCATCCGGTAGTCTTCTTGACGCATCGCCATCGGGTTTTCAAGCCCTCGTACTGGTGAACCGTGAATCTGTTCCCGCTGATATCCAGACATTGCTTTCCGTAGTTTGTCATGCCGAAATAAGCTGAAAGTTAACTCTAGTTACAAACAGAACAAACTTATATAAGTGCTCTTGCAAGAGTTGATTTTTAAAGAAACAAGATTTGATATCTGTATAAATTAATTTTAATATTTACAATATTATAACGTTTTAAGTAGATACAGACGTTGTTAATTGGTACTTTTTTAAGTAGTCCTTTTAATACATAATTATATTTACATTTTACAGGAATGTACACAATTTTATTCAAATATTATAGCTTAACTTATCAGTTAAATTTATCACTTTATGCTATTTTTTCTTCTTCTTCTTCTTCTTATCGTGTCACTTGTTCTTTCGAACAGTGTCGTGAAAGGATTAAAGTGCGCCTCAGATACGATATTATATAAATACATACATTGAATTGTATTTACCAAAATAATACAAAGTTCATATAAAATATGAATTTATTTGAAAATTGACAAAATCCAGCAAGCTTTTGATTCGGAGAGAGAATTATATGTTACTGTATCAATTTTAGCTTTTTTCAATTATTTCTTTGCTTTCGTTGTCTCCTTCAATATAGGATCATGGTAGTGTACACCGTTGATTTTGAGTACGTCTTCTTTATGAGTGAGTACAGTGACCTTGCAGCCCTCTTTTCTCTTCATGTTGCAGACCCAGTGCACCTGCTGTCCGTCGCCCCAGACCTTGTTCCTAATGAACCTATACCCGTCGATGAACAACTGCGACGCGCCCCGTTTCGTTTGCACCATCACCGCTTCTGGAATTAAACTGTACGTTGTTAATCCAAGCTGGAACATCTATTCCATTAGTTTAGTTTATTGATAACGTTTTTGAGTTACATGTCAGGTTCTTTTAAATAAATAAATAAAAATAAAATTCGTTTATTTCAGACAACTTAAGGTCCACAGCGTGATAGTAACATAAATTTTTTTTTATAAAGAACTAATCTAGGTGTTAGTACTGAGTAATAAAATATACGTATAATAATTTTCCTCTTTAAATCGTATTCCGGATAAGGGTTACCCAGAATGATGAGGAACATCTATCAGATAAAGTCCTCAGGATGCTGTTGCGACTGCCCCGTCTTTTCTAATTAAATTAACAATAACTTTGCATAAATTTTATATATAGGTACCTTAAGTCTTGCCAAGGGCAGGAGAATGATGACCTAAGTCTTGCCAAAATAATTAATTTGTATAAAATATTCTAAATATAAATAAAAATTTGAATAAATTAAAATAATTAGATAATAAGAATTATAAAATGTCAAACAACTCATTGAATTTATAGTGACATTATGCTTGCCGTTCAGACTATGAGTATTACCGCATTCATTTGAAACATCTAAAGGTTTTATCCTTCTTAGTTTATATCCAACCGCATAATTTATAAAATGTTTTTTTTTTACTTTATGGCCGGTTTCTATATTCTGTCTATCTGCGGTTTTCAGTAACTAGACAGAAGACTATGACGTCATAGAACTGTTAAAACTTTTTCATCCCTGTAGTTCTATGGTAGGACTGTTGAAACTAAAACTAGCCCATTTGTTCTATAGAACTTATTTTAGATAGGTATTTGACATTACTTACCAAAAAGTGCTTTTTTCCTGATTTTTCACAGGTTAGATATACATTTACTTAGTATAATTAATAGTACGGTTAATAGACATCCTTATGATAAACTTGATAAACTTACTAAGCATAACATAAACATAATATCTAAGTATGTAGTTTTGTAATGCATGTCTTTTACAGGAGGCGGTGGTACAGCCTGGTGAATGGATACAAAGGATTTGCCAAGGAAAATTAATTTTATTGAAATGTCTTAACTAATACACAAAAAAGAATATACTTATCAAAAACATAAAAGTCGCAATTCTCAATGTCTTAATAATAAATACGCATGAAGTATACTCGTATAATTACACTTATGTCAAAGCAATTAAAATTAAAGAAAAAAATATATACTTAATTAAAAACTTAGTCAATAACTAAAATGGAAAGAAATTGGATTAAAAAGATATGTTTTAAATCTGGCTCATATTTGGCTCATCGTATCAGCATTACCATTCAAGGTGGTAATAAAAACATTTAAACAAAATGTAACTTTAACCCTGGAACAATATCGCTCAAAATCGTGATGTCTGGAAGGAGTGGGAGGCCTTTGCCCAGTAGTGGGACACTAACGGATGATATAATAATAATAATAACTTTAACCCACTTACATTTATAATTAAGTACCTACTTATATCTAACATAATCTGGTAAACGTATGTTGTTACATAAAAAAACTAACCTACTTACGTACTAAGATTTTTGTCACATTATAACAAAAAAATATAAATATTTTATGTCATGTAAGATTTTTATTATGTCTTTTGCAAAATTAATTAAACAATGGCATTTTTTATTCCGATTGTAATTAATAAAGGCATGCTAGACATTAGATTGGTTCATTGTCATTACAATCAGTAGGTCTACCATGAGTTTTCACATTTAGATCAGCTGACGTTACTACAGTAGTAATAGTTCGTAACTATGACATCTGTCGAAATTGTTACTCATGGTACCAAATTCTAAGCAAATTAATGAGCGCAAACTACAGTCGCTGTAGTACGCTGTGACGTAGGATAGTTAGCTACGTGAGATTTTAGTACCCAACTATCCCCTGGAGGAGCTGTACAATATTTTCATACATTTTTGTAACTACAGTCGCTAGCGAGTGTAATTGTGAAAACTCATGGTAGACCCTCAGGATCCATTATCCAAATATCTTAATAACATCAAAATCGTTTAATACGTAACCTAATTAAAATATGATTGGATGAGCACTGTCTGAAAACATCAGAAGTAAGTTACGCTGATAAAAAAACTTCACAAAATATCGTAAGTAGTTATGTTCTGAAAGATTATTCTTTGCTCGAAAATATATTTCTTAAACCTTTGAATTTGTATGAAAAGCTCCTTATCATTTTTTACTTTCAACTAAGATTTATGCATATTTGTTTTAGCTAGGAGGGCATCACCGTAATTTTTAACGTATTTACCAAAATTAAAAACAGATTCATATACGTTTTGTTACACACATTTTAGTATCGCGATATTTTTTGCTTCACTGTTAAGCTAACTTTTTTCATTTAGTTAGTGCCCAGGAACTTTTTCGGGACGTTGAGCAACGTTTGACTACACGAAATGCTCATAATGTAACGTTTACGAATGTGTTTTGGCTTTGATCATCATCATCATCAACACGTCTCATCACACTGCTGGGCATAGACCACTCTTCGTTTTTGCCATTTGCCTCCTCGCCCAAGTACGACATGCGGATTTTACTATGTAGTCGATCCATCTTGTCTGCGGAAGGCCGACTTAAATAAATAAATATCGGGTGGACATTTCATACAACGCCATCTAGCCCTAAGCAAAGCTTGTACTGTGAGAACCAGATGGTTGATAGATTAATTATATACTTTTTTTGTAAATACATACATAGAATATATAACATCCAAACTCAGAACCAACATCTGCGTTCATCGCACAATTGTTTATCCTGGGTGGGGATCGAACTCACAACCTACAGCGCAGAAGGCAGAGCTACTACAGACTGAGCTGTGAGGCCAGTCACTTGGCTTTGGTAAATTGGTTAAATTACCGCGATTGCCCCCCAGTTTACTGTATTTATTTATTAGGCGAGTTTGAACTTTATATCAATGATTATGACAGCGTTTTATATCGATCACTTCTTCGCCGAGCGTCACGATTTGCGCATTACAACGTTTGGCGCGCCTCTGAGAACATCGCCAGAACTCCTTGGGACCAGGCCTTTCCACCCGTTTATTGTATCTGTACCCTCCCAACTCGATAGCCGGGAAGCCTCGCAAAGAATTGATGAATTTCGGCTTGAGTTCTGATGTCACTGAAATAAACAAAATAATTAACACCAAGTTTAAAACTTAGAAATGGAATTTGTAGGAGATCCTATACTTAGAAACGGAATTTGTTGGAAAACATAAAATGGAAAGTTTAAATAAAACAAATTTTGAATTATAATAAAGTATTTTTTTCTATATTAGCAAATTTACCAATGATAATATTGGAGTTAAAAAAACAATATCTCAGTTAACTCGAAGAAATCATTTTTTTTATCCATTCGTTTATCTAATAATATAATTAACTACTCAGAGAAGATTTGTAACGGCCCTTATTTGAGCAATACTATTGTATACTCTGTATATAAAATAATCTATACATATAATAAAATCGTTGAGAAGCCAACACAACTGAACCAAACGAATGCACTAATGTATTTTGATAAGCTTAGATTAAAACTTAGGCTTTCTTTCATCGACATCAGTTGACAAATAAAAGAAATACTTATGCATATTTTACTAATTTCTCTGCAAAATATTATAAGATGAGATACGTCGAATTTCGTCGAAAATTTAATTAATTAGTTATAATGAACATGAAACTAAGTTAAATGAACTTGCAACCTACCACTTAGATTACCACTTTTAGTCAAAAAAATAAAAAATAAATATGATCACGACTGTAATCCCCGGGCTCGGTAGATATCTCCTTAGATCTTTTTAGTTACTTAGTTATCTTTTGAGGATATCTAAAGGGGGTAGAATAGAGAATAGAATAGAATAGAAAATACTTTATTGCACACCATAAATATTACAACAAAATAATAAATTATTTAAAACTATGTCATACAATGGGCGGTCTTATCGCTGGAAAGCGATCTCTACCAGACAACCTTAGGATGGAAAGGACTGTACGTGTAATAACATGGGGTAACATCAGTGCCAATATGTATAAAAACTGATGAAGCAACGTACACACATATACATTTAATAATGATAGTTATAAATAAATAAACAAGAGCCTAAATAAACGAATAAATAATAAACAATAAATAGTAAATAATAATAAACAATAGTAGGTAGTCAGAGGCAAGTCCAAACATGACATTTGGTACATGCAAACTTTTTGCACAGTAGTTAGTATTCCGTACGTGACAGGTTGCAAGCCCATCGCCGCTTATAAGAATACTAACCCATGACACATACCTTCGAATTTTTGGTTCTAGGGTATGCCGGTTTCCTCACGATGTTTTCCTTCACCGTTTAAGAGCACTGGCATTGCGCACATAAATTTTTCGAATGGAAAAACTCATTGGTGCACGACCAGGTTTGAACCCACGACCTTCGGATCGTGAGGCCGGGGTGCTACCACTACACCACCAGCGCTCTTTTTAATCAACACTCAAACTTTGGCATATGGGGATTTTTACGATTTCCTTTGGCACCCTGTTAACAAATTACGACCAAGCTTTGGCTGTTTAAAGGAGCAGTTTTTTTTTGCATGCATGTGCTTCTTCTGTTTTAATGCGATTGTCATTGCAAAATACTAAATGCGCGTGGCATTCATTTCTTTTAACACAACGCCACACTATTTCCCCGTTCTTATTTTTCCTCTGTTTACTGTATTTATAGCCATCGCGTAGAAGAAGATATTTATTTCTCTGTGATGGCAGCAAACGATATTGGACATTTTTAGTGTCTGTAACAAATATATTATATATTATATTTTAATATTTTTTCCTAAACTATATTATTAATGTACCAACAGTAACGGAAGTAAAGGTTATGGTACAGGTACTGTTATAAACTACAGCGTCTTGTAAGAGAATAAAAAGTTCCACATAACGTTATTTGTATCATCCATATCATCCATATGCAAAGGCCTGTTTACTTCACTATTGTAAATAAGATATCGCTACTTATAATATCTACCTACTTATTATGTACTACAGATAATAATCTTAAAAAATGCATTTAGGACTTCTAAATACAAATAAGGAAAAACAAATGCCTGGCATACATATTTAGTTCGATTAACAATAATTATAATTCTACAATGCGACTAGAAAATTATTTAATATTATTCTTATAATCTACCTACTTTAAATAGAAAAAAAACAAAACTTTTAAGTAAGTATGCAAATAGAATTATATTACAAATCGATGACAGAGTTCATGATATATTTTTTAAATTTAAACAAGTTACATAAAACCTTTAGTTCAAGCAAAGCAGGTACCTACTGTGTCTTAATTTTGAATCCTCTATTTTACTTGGATTACATACTTAACCTTGAATTGCCTAATGATTATGGGAATTATTCATTCTCACTACCGTATCCTGCATAGTGACTACAGTGGCTCGGCAGAAGGCTTTTTTCACACACACCCAGCTAGCTAAAGGATATCTACTGTCACTTCTCTTATTGTATCTGTAGTCGCCGAGGATTAAACAGGGATTCCCGAAGCGAGTTTCAATAAAGATTGGCTTGCGACCTGTAAACAAGTATTAGGTAAGATCCAACTCAGTATTTCAAAGCTAGAAAAAAAATCCAAGACCTGCATAATGTACAGAGAACGAAAAAACATAGAAGCATTTCTTCAAGGTAAATATCCGCGAAACACGACACCAAATTTCACACATCAAAACTCTTTCGTGGGTTTGCCAAAATTTTCCACTACCTTTATTTACCGAGAGAAAAGCATCTGAAAAATAGCAAAACTCCGCGATCAGTTGTTGACTTTATTCCCTCGTTTACTCGTTTGGGTTTAAATTGCCTTGTAACGTGTACTAAGCTTCTGTAAATTTTTGATATCATTATTTGTCAAAACTAACAAGCCATGCCTACCAGGGATCTTTTAGTGGGGTCATTTTTAACTCAAGGAATACTTCCATTTATTAATTGTCCGTTCACTGTATTTGTTATTTTTATTTTTATGTTAAGTTTATTTTAAATAATTACCTACTAGTATGTTGAAATGTTAGTATATTTTATCTGTTCCTCGATAACGCATTGGATAATTATTATCTGTTATGTTATTCTGAGTTTAATAAACTGAATTTGAATTTGAATTTGAATTTGAATCTGTAATAATCTGTTTACATAAAATAAAGATTCAAAATATTTTCTTTTTTCATACGAGGAATGTACTCTTATTATAATAAACGAACCAAAAAAGGAGTGATCATATAAATATGTGTAGGAACACTTTTCTTACAAAATAAACTAGTATTACCTACAATAGTAAAAAAACATCTTAAACGTTTACTTATTTTATTAATAAGCAATAACAGTTTTAAATATTGATTAGGCAAGTTTAAATAGAAGCTAGAGGAGTTAAATTCAACACTTACATGACTAGAGTGATTTTTTAAAATTATGATTGGTGAGATTCAAAATATTCTTAATTATATCGATTAGTCTAATAGGAGTTATATCAAAATAGTTAATTATAAAAACTAGTTATCAATGAACACAACTTTTAGCTAACAATAAATCCATACATAATATTATAAATACGAAAGTAACTGTCTGTCTGTTAGCTTTGACGCCGCTGTTTGTGTGAAAAGTGTTTTAAAAGTGATTTTTAAATATAAATCTTTGCAAATAAACAGATTACATCATGGAAAATCCTGAAGGGGATGATATAAGAGATAAGAGTTTGAATGAGGAACCCAAAGTTAAGCAACGTCGGGAGCGGTCAGTACTTGGATGGGTGACCGCCTGACGTTGGCTTTTTGCACTCCAACATTTTTCATAGTGCGTACGAAGTCGCGGGTAACTGCTGGTAAAATAATAAATAGACAATAAAACCCATGAACATTTTGTATGGGAAAAACAAGGATTTTTTTTTCTTTAATTTATCTTTTCGTGAATTTTTCAATGTTTTTAATATTTATTCTGCTATAGACAAATCCATCAAACAATCGGTCCAGCCGTCTTCGAGTTATAAGTGTACGAACAAACCCGACTGTTTTATACAAAGAAGATTATAAAAAGGAAAGTTTAGTATTTTTGTTTGCAACGATTAAACGCAAAAACTACAGATCCGATTTCAAAAATTCTTTTACCATTAGAATGCTACATTATCCCTGAGTAAGGCTATATTATTATTAAAAAAAATAGAGTTACTTTTCTACCCGTGTGAAGCCGGGACGGGTCGCTGGTGTTTAATAATTTTTATGGTTATGTTTCGCACTTAGTTTGATGGGTTCTCCGTCATAGGTCACCATGGAGGCTTGGCATCTCAAGGCTTTACTGCGGCTGCACAGCCACCAGACCCTGGGCCCGGAGCGATGTTTCCTCGCATATCTATACCCGTGGTGCCAGATGAACATAGGACCTTCTATAACTGTCACTGCTCCTGAAAAAACATTTCAGGAGTATGAGTATGAATTTATTTCAGGTATATTATTACTAGTTGAGTCGACAGACGGTCATCGTTCTCCTGCCCTTATCCCACGCGTGGGGTCGGCACAACATGTTTTCTTCTTCACCTCACTCCGTCAACTCTGAGTCTACTCCTCTTACATTCATATCATCTTTCACACAATCACTTTTTCACTGAGCCGACAGACGTTTTCCTGTCTTAAAACCTTCTCCTTACAATAACAAACACAACAAAAAAAGAAATCGTAGCGAAATCGGTCCAGCCGTTCACGCGTGATGCCGTGACCAAGGGAAATAGAGATTCATTTTTATATTATTGATTGAGAAATCTGAGGTGCATTTAATTGATTTATTCCGCATTCGCCCCACATGTTCGTCCCACATTCCAAAAAATTCCGCTTTCGCCCTATGTCTAAAATCGTTCCGGTTTCGCCCCACATTATAAAAGGTACAAATCGGTCCAGCCGTTCACGCGTGATGCCGTGACCAAGGGAAATAGAGATTCATTTTTATATTATTGATTGAGAAATCTGAGGTGCATTTAATTGATTTATTCCGCATTCGCCCCACATGTTCGTCCCACATTCCAAAAAATTCCGCTTTCGCCCTATGTCTAAAATCGTTCCGGTTTCGCCCCACATTATAAAAGGTACCTACAAAAGGGTAAAGTACAGTTGACGAAAAAAAAACATTTATCAATGTTTGTACAAATAAGTATTTATATTATTATGTTCTTAATCATAAAACACAGAAGTTCTTATCTAGAAGCAAGGTATCTGACAAGACACTGTTATTTTCGCACCCGACTAACCTTCACACCGCTCTGTCACACTGGTGTTACGGTTAGGAAATAATTTTACTAACCACCACACTGTCAGTCAAGCAGTTCTTCGACCATACTGATTCGAAATAATGAGTGAAAATGAACAAAAAGGAACAACCTAATGTTACGATATTTGTATAAACAAGAGCTCTTCGACCATTATCAAAGTACCTAATATAACTTCGATGTTTTGTACCATGACCTATAAGTAGTGTTACTTCAAGCTTGAAACTTTGACGTTTCTGGAATATGATGATTTGTAAGAGCTTGTGGTAAGGCCCCTATTTAAAAACAACAGTTTAGTGGTGTCAAATCTCAAATGTATTTAACCACAATTATATGTATAATAAATTCATAAAAAAAACACCGTTTAATAATTGTACCTACATACCATTTTTTTTATAAAAAATTGGTAAGTTTTGTTAACTCAAAGGTAAAAGTAATAAAGTTTATAAATATAAATAGCAATCATATGAAAAGAAACATAATCACGACTGTAAAAAACTCATTGGTGCACGACCAGGTTCGATCTCACGACCTTCGGATCGTGAGGCAGGGGTACTACCACTACACCATAATATGCTCTGTAAGTAACCATGTAAGTACAGTAGTGCGATTACGGAACTCTGATACAATCGACACTTGTCAAAACTGGCTCAAATTTATTGAATAAACACTCTTATGTCAAACCAAATCACTTGATTACAATGAAAACGTATTGACATTGATTGTAAGAAAAGATCCATAATCGCCCCCCAGTTCTTCCAACGGATCTAGGCATTCGCGAAGCTAGCCACAGGTGCGAGTTTGCGCATGTACAGTCCCACCGCCCCTCTCCATACCTCCAATTGCTCCCGAAAAACGATACTGCGCAGCGCCTGCGGCTAACTTCACGAATGCCTCGATTCGTTGGGCCAACTGTATGTAAAGTAATATCAAATTATTTCAATTGACTATGGTTATGTTGCCTCATCTTCACGATGTAGTTATCGACAGTGGTGAGCGACGCTTTGCAGTTGAGTCCGGAGCGGTTGCTGCAAACCCACCACGCTTTCCCTCTCAACGTGAAGTTCCTGGTAAACTTGTAGCCATTGTGGAATAAGTGGTATGTTCCTTTGCTGCTCTGGAATATGGCCACTAAAATACAAAATGTGTAAGTTCGGTTAAGTAGGTAGTCAAGCTATTTTATTGCGTCCAAAACATTTGACGTCTGATAAGCCGGGACAGACAAACTGCATTGCTTAAACACAAATCATCCTAATACTGTATTAATACAGTTTCAGAACAAAAAAAAAGCAAAACAACGTTTTAAATCTTTATTTTAATTCTTTACTTTAGTATAAATGATCACATGTTGTGCCGACCCCACATAACGTGGGATAAGGGCAGGAAGATGATGATGACTTTAGTATAAATGTAAAAGTAAATTATTGCTAGCTGTTATCTAATTCCTACTAAATCCTACTAATATTATGAACGCGAAAGTTTGTAAGAATGTCTGGATGTATATTTGTTACTCTTTCACGCTGAAACGGCTGAACGGATATGGATGAAATTTGGACAGATGTAGATTATAGTCTGGAATAGCACATAGGCTACATTTTATCCCGGAAAATGTACGGTTCCCGTAGGATAGATTTGTTTTTGTTTTTCAAGGTACCACGCGGGCGAAGCCGTGGGCGGAAGCTAGTAAGTTATAATAAAACTTCAGTGGGACAATTGTTTGCATTTTCTGCGGATATTTCTTCTGGGTGTTGTGGTACCGTGGCACTCGTAGGTTCTGATACCCATGATACAGGGAATCCTAGTGTGGCGTTAAACCTATGTATGTGACTGTTGAATGTAAAAAAACTAACTTTACGCAAAAAATCTGGGTGCCCACTCCGCAAAAGAAAATGATATAATCAGCACTGAATGTTCGTCGAATTCAGTCAAATAAACAGTTTCGTTGTTAAATTAAAATTATCGTGTAGTACTAAGCTAGGGAGATCGTTTATCAAAAGTAAAGTATGTCGTTCCATCGTTCAAATGACTGGCGAAACGATGATGTAGCTTACATGCTTATCATCTAAACCCTACTCGGGTTTGCATGATATTGTGCCGATAATATCGTCGATCGTATTGCAGAGTAGACGCCCAGACGCCTTACCACGAGTACATAATATTTACATTACGGAATTAGTATTACATTGTTATTTCGTACCATGACATAAGCATATTGTATGGAAGTAGTGACGTTTCTATAATGGAATCGGTACGAAATCGGAAGACTTCGTGGTAAGGCCCAAGTTACGTGTGTATGCATAAAGTATGTAAGGCCATGTCTTTGATGCCTGTTTGTGCAGGTTTGTCAGGTTGTTTTTTCAGGACAGTCTTTGAATTTACTATGATATTAGTATGAGGGTTATCTTAAATACATGTTGTGCCGACCACACTTAGCGTGGGAAAATGGCAGGAAGAAGATGGTTATCCAAAATCAAAAGGGCCAGGAGATTTCCCATTCTTTATTACCTACGATTAAATTATTCTATAACCAGAGCTCAAGTACCGGGTTAAGGTACGTGACTCATCATCATCTTCCTGCCCTTTTCCCACGTTATGTGGGGTCGGCACAACATGTGATCTTCTTCCATTTCCCTCTATCATTCGTCATCTCAGTACTCACTCCTTTCTTACCCATGTCATCTTTCACACAGTCCATTCATCTTTTCTTTGGTCTACCTTTACCCCTGTATCCATCCACATTCATATCTAACACTCTCCTCGTCACATGACATTCATCTCTTCTCATAACATGCCCATACCACGCTAACCTATTACTCCTCATCTTTTCTGTCACCGGTGCCACTTTCAGACTTCCTCTAAGGTACGTGACTATGCTCTGAAATCACCTTAATGACCTGGCCAGAAAGCGTCACTATAGACGCTCTACATTTGAGGCTACGTCGCTTGGTACAGGTCCACCACCACTTCTCACCATTCATGTTATTCCTCGAGTACTTGTGCTTTTGGTAAAAGAGATGGTAGACGTCATTACTCTCTAAAATTACTGAAAAAAATAAATCATATTACAAAAAAAATATCGAAAATTTCCTTATAAAATAAAATGAAACAACATTTTTAATGGAAGCTGGATGTGTATTTTATTTGCTTATATCCCGTAACCCTTACAACTATCTTACATATCTAGAATACCATGAAATAATAATACAACAATTAAATTCTTATTCATATTTGAGACTAATATTTAGGTACTACTTATATAACAATTATCTAAGTATGAGTATTCACCAGCACTTTTATATAAGCTAAGCTGTTGTAACATTCATTATTTTGTAGTTTCAGTTTATTTTGTATATTCAGGTACCCATTGAGCCAAGTGTAGGGTGTTGGACAAGTTTCAACCCCCTTTTGAGGATTTCTAAATCCTCAAAAAGACTTCAGTTACTAGTGATCTGGGAGAATGTATGAAAAAATATGAAAAAAAAACCTATAGCCAGTACCCCGGATTGTAATGACGAATCGATCGATACTCATTTATCAAAATCGGATAAGTAGTTTAGGCGCTACATTGGAATATATGTACGTAAATACGAGTATAAACTTACATAGAATGCTAAAAACAACTCCTACATTTTTTTAATTTGCTGCATATAAAAAAAATTGGAAAACTTTTTTTAAATATTAACATATCCGAGTTATTAAACGATTTAAATACGACTTACATTGAGACACTTGATAAAAACAAGGCCATACCTGAATTCGAGCATTTTTCAGTCTGTAATGAAAAGTTAACAAAATTTAAATACTCGGACTGACTTTTCAAACGGGTCATACCTTATTTAGTTGGCCGCACTTTGACTTTTCTGCCCAAAATGAATGACCTCTTTATGTTTTCTTTTAAATATTCGAAGAAACCCTACAAAGTATTAAATTATAGGTTTCAGCGGGAGTTCGGTCTTGTTATGGTTATGCTCAGACCTCATCTTTAGGACCGTGTTCCCGAGTGTCACCAGCGAAGCTTTACAATTAAACGCGAACCGATTGCAGCAGATCCACCAAGACTTGTCGTTTCTGGTTCTGTTCCGGGTGTACTTGTACCCGCTAAACCATATGTGGTACGTCCCTTTCGAATCACGGAACGCTGAAACAAACGAAGTTTGCAGTTATTATTTTGAAGACTTACTAAACTTCTTATGCTATAAACTTCCAAAATAGTTATGCTACAAGTCCCGCCGAGATGTAAGCCTTAATTTGTCAATCGTTGTTTGGTCCTCACGATACAGACTTGGCCTAGTGTGAGGTCCGTCGTATTACCGAGTTTACTATCAGTCAGTCACACACTTATTCTGCTTACGAGTACTTACCCTTTTATTGAGTGTTTCAGTGTACCTTTGATTTTACTAAATATTTTTACACATTAATTTAAACAAATAATGAATTAGGTATACGAGTATAAATGAAATTCACAATTTACTTGTGTAATAGATGTTTTTAATCTTTAAAGTAAATTTATTTATCACGTATTGTACATTTACACACTAACGCACAAGCCCAATGTCACATTTGACTCAGAATTTTGTCTATTACTACCATTTACGAAGTTACATCTTTTACATTATTGATCCGAGATGACAACACATTGATAATACCAAATTACTTTGCAACCAGCGCTAACTTATTTTCCAACATCCGATTATAACGAAACTAAGCCAATATAAAGTTCCTACTTTGTAAACCCAACTTTGAAAATAAATATTTTTATTATTATTATTATTATTATTAATATTCTGCTTCTATTTATGTTCTGTCCATCTGTGAAAACTATGTATATGAAAATCAATTCAGTAATTTCGGAGATGTGCGCGAACAACCAAAAATCGATGATTTCTGTTCTATTGCTGTTCTTTAATCACTTTTTCTTTTTTAATGCTTTTCTCCAATGTCTCCAGATACACCGAGATCTACTATTTTATTAATGAAGATACTTTCACAATTTTTTCGTGTTTAATTATATTAGTTATGTATAACTTTTGAGCAAAAATATACCTAAGTAATTGTTGATATTAAGTTCAATTTTGTTGTGCTACGAAGTTTCGGTTTTTCCGTCTGGTCATGAATATGCTCTGCCCTGACCTTGATGACCTGATTACTAAGTGTAACTAGAGACGCCTTGCAGTGAAACGCATATCGATTAGTACACACCCACCAAGACTTTTTAATGTCATCCCTAGCTTTGTTCCGGGTATATTTGTACCTGTTGAACCAAATGTGGTAACTTCCTTTCGTATCTTGGAATTGTATCACATGACATCCTGAAAGACATTTAATAACATGCTAATCGCACCAATCTTAACAGCTGCACTCTGTCGTATCAGAAACTACTAGTACAGTTAAAATGTCCGTTTTTGTATTTGTATAATTATTCGCTGCTACTTAAAATCCATCGTTTTTCAAGTTATATGAAGTCAAGAAACATACTATAATTATTATTATTATTATTAAGAGGGGGCAGTGCAGGGCAAAGGCCTCTAAACGGGAAACGACCTCGCGGCAGACAGGCGGAGGTGGAGGGACGAAATTGATGCCTACTTGAAGGACTGGTCCACAGTAGCCCAAAACCGTGACGATTGGAGAGAAGGAAGACTATAATAAATTGAATGATTTGTTTGAAACTCTTCTGTCAAAGATAAACGTTAGGAGTGGTTATGATTGCCCTTGACCCTAATTATATTGTTTAACAGCGTAGTAACAGACATTCTACAGCCTATTGCGTTTTTGCTACAGTGCCAATAGCGCCTGTGTTGGTGAGAGGCTTTCAATTCGAAGCGGTGACCTTGAAGCAACAACAGCACTTGACCACTTTTTGTTGTCAGAAACAACTCCTCATCTGTATAAGAAATATACATCTGGTACCTAAAAGTAGTTGTTAAAAAGTGCATGCGACAGAGATGCGAATGTTGAGATGGATATGTGGAGTGACGAGAATAGGTTGGCGTGGCATGGGCATGTTATACGACGGAAAGAAAGTCATGTTACAAGAAGGGTGAAAAAGGATCTGAATGTGGATAAGGGTAGAGGTATACCTAATAAAAGATGGATGGACTGTATGAAAGACGATATGTGTAAGAAAGGAGTGACTACTAAGATGACGGATGATAGGGGAGAGTGGAGGAAGAGAACCTGTTGTGCCGACCCTACCTAGTGGGACATGGGCAGGAAGATGATGACCTAAAAGTAGTTGGTAGAAGCTTTTGGGTAAGTAAAAATATAGCGGTCAGTAGAGATTTGATCCTGATTGCAAGAGTTTTCAACATAAGTAAAGCAAAAACTGAATATGCAGCTACATCTTTTCAGTAATACGCTTTCAAATTCTTCCTTTATTTACTACACTACTTTCCGCCTGCGGTTTCGCCCGCGAAGCACCTATTGTATACTAAAAAAAAACCAAATTTGATTATCCACGTACTACAATATAAATTAATGTAATTTTGAGTAAGATGGAAATCGCATATTTACGGGTAAGTACATAAGTATCAGTTTCTTTTGTACTTATTTATATATATATCCTATTCTTCTTCTTATCATGTCACTAGTTCTTGAACCAGTGTGGTGAAAGGATTAAAGTGCGCCTCAGAGGCTCCCTTCGTGCACTAAGATACTAGTCTGAAAGCTAAGAAAGAAAAGATACTTATATTTTCGTAAAAACTTATGCCACTTTTATATGTACTTAAAACAAAATGTTTTTTTATCATTAGGTAAATACACAAAAACATACACACACACACACACATTCACAATTCTGTTCAATGACTGCAAGCTATGCTCAGAACCGTATTATAAAACCAAGCTCAAATTTAATCCTAAGCATAGGTTATTTGGTATTTATAAATGTCAAACTGTTAGAAATTAATACTAGTAAAATAATTTATATCTGTGAGAGAATATATATATGGTCACGACTATAATCCCCCGATTCGGTAGATCTCTAGTTATATAGATGAAATAATGTTCTATGTCAGAGCAATCTATGCGATTCAATTCAAATTGAGTTTATAATTGGTATGCAGTGTAGAGTGTAGCTTGTGGATGCGTCTCATTGAAATGTGGTTATGCGACCCCTTGACATTGACGATCTGGTCATTGACCGAGATCACGGCGGCCTTGCAGCCTTTCGGGGCCTGGTTACATCTCCAGTGGTTTTTGGTCCCCCTGGTATGCTTCACGTTGTACTTGAAATCGTCCAGGTAAAGCAAGCGATTCCCATGCGAAGTATGCGAAAACTCGACTTTATAACCTGGAAGAGCACTTTTGTCGTCAGAAACCGTTTGTACTGTCATTGAATACTTTATATTTTCATTCATTGCTCCCCTTGTATGAGCGCTGAATGCATTGTTTTTCTCTCCAAAACATAGGACAAAAGTTTTTGCGATTTACCCAAAGAAAAATTAAACTATTGTTGTTACAAACGCTACTTTGTCAATCTACTTTTCCGTAGATACAAAAGTTGTTTAGTGGGCTTAGAGGCCTGGGGCCGTCTTCGGGCAATATCAAAATAATATAGCTTTGATATTTCATACCATGACCTATAAAAATTGTATTAAAATAGTGTTATTTCAAGCTTGAAACTGACGTTTCTGAAACATAATGGAGTGTAAGAGCTTGTGTTATGTCCCCTGGTTAAGATTAATTACGAATATTGGGTACGAGTTGGCAGCGGGCGACATGAGGCGGCGGCGGACGACGTGTCGTGGCGACACTGCTGGTTTCTATGAATTTCTATGAAATGCGTCGCTAGCTTCGTGTTGCTAACTACGGAGGGACTTTCATAGAAATACATAGAAACCAGTAACGTCGCCCGCTGCCAACTCGTACCTTTGTGTTCGTATCGTTGCGTTAAGCTGTCAATTTGCATGCACTCTTGATAATCTATTAGAACATTTGTGGAGTAGTTTGAAAATATTTCTTGAAGTACTTTGGGAACAAAACGTGGAGTACTTTGGGAACAACCCATCAATGCGCTGTAAAATTATTTGATTGTTGACAGATTGACACAGATTGGCTAGAACATAAAATTAAAATATGTTTGAATTTAAGAAACTCCTTATGGTTTTTATATTTAAAAAAAAGCACAAGTTTTATAACATTAAAAAATAATAATGGATGGTCAATAAAACGCCGATTCGAAGATAAGTAATTCTACATTTAATAATGAACCAAATTGATAAAAACTACTTCTTTGTTCCGAATAAATTAATATATTATGAAGGTTATTTAATAAATACTAACATATACTATTCTTTGACTATTCTAATGATTAAATTGACACACGCACACAAACACATAGATTTTAAAAATTAACGACTAAATTCTTAATTACTAAGTACTTGGTAAGTATTTATTATTTCAATGAACCTATGAATCAATCAAAACTATTAGAACTAAAAAGATATTTTCCCTTACAATAACGTCAATTAAATAGCCTCAAATAATATCATTTTATTTTTATCTCGGGGTGTATTATCATATATTTCTGACACGGATATTATCCTTCTTCTGTCATTACACCGCCGTTCCCTGGCACCGTGCTCACAAAATAGAAAAAATAAAACTGTCTATCGGTGGGTCTGCTTTGGAAAGTATGTTTCTTACATTTCATTCAATACTACATCGCTAATATACTCGGTAAAACGATCAACGATATATCGGCACAATAATTCTGCAAAACCTAATCTAACTTCTTCTTCTTCTTCTTCTTCAATTATGGCATCTGTCTCTAAGAGAACAATTTTGCCTGTGTCAAGTGTATTTATTTATAAGTATTGTCAGCGTCACAGAGTCATAGTCAAGTTGTCAAGTCAATTTTAAACAAAAGATGGCTGTTTTGTTGAAAATCTCGGGATTTCCTCCGATGGAATTTGAAGAGAACTATTCACTCTAATTCACATACTTTACACTCGCGTCAAGAACCCGGGCTTTATTGGCAAAATAACCACCAAAATTACGCAATAAAACTCAAAATAACATGAGAAAACATAAAAACCAGAGCGACGTAGTTGTCAGGCAAATACACAGCAGAAAATCCCTAAATTACATCGTTTCGACTATCATTTGACATTACTTTTGACAATCGATCTTGTAAAACTATAACACCAATACGGAGGATACGATAATTTGAATTTGGCAACAAAATTACTGTTAATTCGACTGAATTCGACGAACATTTCGTTCCGATTATATATTTGTCGTTTTGTAGAGTAGACCTGGATAAAATAGTAGAATTTTTACTCAACGTTTGTGTTATGGAGCGATACAGATACTTATCTTATTTTAATTATTAAAACTTATACTAAGAGATCATAATTTGAACATTTATCACACAAAAAAACTAGATTGATACACATTGGTAAACACGTACGAGTATAGTTAAAAGTTAATGCTGCAAACACATTGCCAACACGTGAGTTGAGCACATGGTACAGATGCTGGGCAAGTCTACTGCATCTAAAAAAATATGTGCTGTGCCACTGCAGCATCTGAGAGGGTAAAAAGTTTCAATGTCATGGGGTACCACAAGCTCTTACATACCATCATGTTTCAGAAACGTCAAGCTTCAAGCATGGTACGAAATATCAATGTTATTACACTTTGATATTGGCGCAAGAGTTTGTGGTAAGGTGTTTACAAAGCAGTAGGTATTAAAGGCATATTCAGGACCACGTGTTACCAATATATTTGTGATTTGACACATTTCTAAACTTAGTACTTATATTATTAATATTGAAACACTATAAACTAACCATTATAATATGTTTTCAAACTATAGAACATGAGACACAAAGAGGATTGTCCTAAAACACTGATATTATGATGCTTGATGGGTAACTCTTTTTGACTACCACACAATAAATTATTAAACAAAAACAACAATTAATAAAAAATAAAAATAAAATAAATATGATCACGACTGTAATCCCCGGGCTCGGTAGATAACTCCTCAGATTTTTAGTTACTTAGATCTTTGAGGATATCTAAAGGGGGTAGTCAGAGGCAAGTCCAAACATGACATTTGGTACATGCCCACATTTTGCACAGTAGTTAGTATTCCGTACGTGACAGGTTGCAAGCCCATCGCCGCTTATAAGAATACTAACCTATGACACATACCTTCGAATTTTTGGTTCTAGGGGGTATGCCGGTTTCCTCACGATGTTTTCCTTCACCATTTAAGAGCACTGGCATTGCGCACATAATTTTTTCGAATGGAAAAACTCATTGGTGCACGACCAGGTTTGAACCCACGACCTACGGATCGTGAGGCAGGGGTGCTACCACTACACCACCAGCGCTCCAATTAATGGCAATACAATGAAAAGCCTTATCGCTAACAGCAATCTCTGCATGGAAACTTTTGGACAGGACTATAAATAAAGAGGGAAGGGCATATATTTAGCTGTAGTCAAAAAATAAGACTTGGGAAGAATAAATAAATAGGTAACCTAAATAAAATAAATGATTGATTCAGGCGTGACTTTGCGGAAATCCATTACAAATACTGAAAAGGACGGAAATGTCTAGTACTTTCCCGCTAAAACTATTATCTAATGAGGTTGTTAATTAAGCTTATTAATATTAATGAGCCCCACAAAATGCCTTATAGAAATATTATTAATATTAATAATCCCAACACCATATCTCAAATTTCTCTCGGCGCTCGGTGGAGCAACACCAGTGTGGAGCGAGTCAACGGTCCTGAGGATGCTTCGTGGAGAAGCGAAACACGTGTCGAGTTTCTATTTGAGGTGTGGTGTTGGGATTATTAATATTAATAATATTTCTATAAGGCATTTTGTGGGGCTCATTAATATTAATAAGCGTAATTAACAACCTCATTAGATAATAGTTTTAGCGGGAAAGTACTAGACCTTTCCGTCCTTTTCAGTAACCTAAATAAAATTAAAATCACAATATGACGTCTTAACATCTCTAGCAATATGTCAAATGTAGAGTCCCATCGTACAATAATCTACACATAAATATCTTAAAACTACATATTATTATGCTAACCTACAAAACAACTTAATATGTATTGGAAATAATAGTTAATTATATTCTTATATCAAAGGTTTTCTAATGATTGATCCAATTTAGTGAGATATATATAAGGTAGTGATATTATTTGGTCCTTGACATGAAGTGTTTATACAAGTTGTAAATAATAACCTGAAATTTAGACCATGAGAAATACTATTTTGAATAATGGATTAATGTTTACGGTATTTTGTTACATATTCTTATTATAATAATGAAATAAAAAATCGGATAAAAAATAATAAAGAAATAAATATTAAAAAGGTAGAAGAATACATATTATCTTTGCACTAATTTTAATATACTACACACAAAATCACATACTATAAGTAGTTGGTTATTCTTCCATAGAGATCTATAATTAATTCTAACATCGACGACAAAGTAGCTGATACAAGCTTACTAAACAAAGCGGGTTGGAGATATTTATAAGCAGCAACTCGATACGAATTATCGTAGTTTTGAAATTCCTCTCATATCAGATTAACTATATAAATTGTCAGAACTAGTAGGTCTACCATGAGTTTTCACAATCTACACTCGCTAGCGACTGTAGTTCAAAAAATGTATGAAAACTTGTACAGCGACTCTAACGGATAGTTGGGTACTACAACGTCACGTAGTTAACTATCCTACGTCACAGCGTACCACAGTGACTTTAGTTTGCGCTTCAATAATTTGCTTAGAATTTGGTACCAAGAGTAACGATTTTGACAGATGTCATGGTAACGTACTATTACTACTGTAGTAATGCCAGCCGATCTAAATGTGACAACTCATGGTAGACGTACTGCATCTTATTCGCTAAACACAAAAAGCATTACTGGGCTAAGAATATTGAAAACGGTTACAAATGCTGTCAACCCGTGGTCCTTGTCATCTAAGTGTGGTTATGCTCTCCATTTCTCTTCACCACTGTGTCGTCCCACGTGGTCACCCCCATGTTACAGCCAATATCATACTTGCTGCAGGTCCAGTACCTTCGAGAACCTCTGTCGTTCTTCAAAAAGAAACTATGCCCATCCACGTTCAGTAAGGGTTTCACGAACTTGCTCGAAGACCCTGAAAGTAGGAGTAAATGAAGTATGCCGAATGGATTTACCTACTGGCTTATCAGGCCCTGTTTTATAAACGTGAGTTGGACAGATTCGTGTTGTAAGCTTATGTTTTTTATCAAAGCTGATACCAGATGATAGAAAACACCAGTTATACATGGGCATTCTGGTTGAAAACTTGATGATCCAGCATTGAACAATCACGTAGTGCTCGCAATAATATTTATATCCAATTTCACGTTTGTAAAAAAGATGCCTATTAATTATTAGTTGGAACAATATATTACTGTTAACATGCATTATTTAGTAAGTAAGGTTAGGGTTGTGAAAGAAAACAGATGAATAAACGTTTATTAGTAATTAGTATGATGTAAAAAACCAAATAGCGGCATAAGTTTATTGTTAGTCAATAACGTTAGTACAGCATTTGTTTATAAACAATTTGCTAAACATTAACCGACACCTACCTTAACATCACGTATCACAATTCCGAATCCCCTCAAGATATTTTCATCCCAATTTAATTTTATACATAATTTTTCAGTGCTTCCCTTTTTCAAGGATTTTACATAACATCTTTCATACTATCTACATATTTGATGCCATCAGTCTTGTATTTACATCATAATTACAATTCTAACCCTAAAGTTTTCGCTGTGGTCTTCACGTCCTATGTTATCAACATTTGTTCAACATATACAAAACGATAAAAACACAATATTTCATAACAAGACTCAGACTTAAATCGGAAGGCAAACGTTTATTTTTTACGAAAAACTTTGACATAAAACTTTTAATGACTTTTGTATTACGGGCCTTTATTTAGACATCCGTGCGAGATAAAGGCACGCCCTTCCGTATGATTGTGGCATCCCTGGACTCTGTCCAGTTGACCAGCCCGGGTAATAACCTTCATCTTGCATCCCTTTTTTATTTTTATGCAACTCCAGTACTCTGTTTCGAGGCCGCTATGCTGGTGATAAAACCTGAACCTGTTATAAAGCAGCATCGGCTTGCCTTTTCTTGACGAATTCACAAATACCAACCGTTCGGTCGAATTAACTGTAAAATAAATAGAACCTTATGAAAATAAATAAGTCTAAATGATTTTTACAACGTTATCATCCGGTACCTTGTCTTTGCCTCACAACAATTTCAGTGTTATCCTGGATTATTATAGTAACTTGTATTGTTTTGTATTCGCTATCCCGTGACATCAATTACACCTCATTCGCATTAGATACACAAAAACATTACAGACATTACAAATAAAATGTTTACCTTCTTAATAACTAGGCACTAGATACAAAAAAAAATTTATTTATTTATTTATTTATTTATTTATTAAGGCACACAAAACAAAATACAACCAAAAATAAGCAGAACAAAGAAATCACAAGATTATAAACTAGATTGTATCTCTAAGCATGTGTACACAGCATGATAACAATAGTAAGGCTAGACAGTTCCGTGTTACAATTATAATACAAGAAGGGGGAAATGGGAAAAAGGGATTTAACAAATTAATGATACTAAATTATATTATATCGTTTAGAGTCCATTCTCTATAGAGAATGGCTAGACAATCGCTCTTAAATCGAATGATTTTTTCGTTAAAAATATCTAAATTTTCACTATTACGTGCTAACAATTCATTATATAGGCGACACATTCTGACAATAGGATTATAATAAGACGTATTATTTAAGTATACTTGCAAATAGAATGTATGTTGAAAAGGATACCGTGGCCTAGGCCTGATGTTAATGTTAATGCAAGAGAGAAGGTTGGGGGAGTCAATAATAGAATGCACTATTTTAAAAAGATGGATCAAATCGAGGTACTTACGACGAGTTTCTAGTGACAGAAAACCAAACCTATTCAGTTTCTCGGGGTAAGTGAGGTCGGCACGCCGCCGAATGCCACATCGATAGCACAAAACATTTAAAAATTTCTTCTGAATTTTCTCGATAGTATCTATGTGAACTTTGTAGTATGGAGACCACACAGTTGCATTATACTCCATAATACTGCGAATCAGTGAGTAATACAGGTACACAAGAGTATACGGGTTCTTGAAATCTCTGGTAGATCTTGATATAAATCCAAGAAGCTTAGAGCATCTAGTTGTGATGTAGCTGTAGTGATCACGAAACGTTAGCTTTTCATCAAACATTACTCCAAGATCCTTCACAGTAGATTTCCTATCAAGCAAATGATTGTTAACGCTATAATCATTCAAAATTCGCTGCTTCTTCGTGGTAAACGTAATAACGCAACATTTTTTGGCATTCAAAGACATTAGATTTTCAACACACCAGTCATGCACGGCACTTAAATCCGATTGAAGAGCCATGCAGTCACTTGGACAAGTAATGGTAGAGTATATTTTCAAATCGTCAGCATATAATAAGCATGGACTTTTGAGCCTATCAGCAATATCGTTAATAAAAGCAACGAAAAATAACGGGCCCAAATGAGATCCCTGAGGCACCCCAGATGTTACCACGACAGGCGACGAGGTGAAGCCCTTTATAGCCACAAGCTGACTTCGTCTATGCAAATAGGACTCTATCCAACGCAACAAACTACCGTGAATACCACATGAAGCCAATTTATTGCACAGTGCTGAATGATTTACCTTATCAAACGCCTTTGAAAAATCGGTGTATATGGCATCAACCTGGGTAGTCTTGGCAAAGGCACTGCAAAGGTAGTGTTTATACTCTAGGAGATTTGAGGTAGTAGATTTATGTCTTATGAATCCATGTTGACGGGGTGATAATAGCGGTTCGAGATGATAATAAAGCGAGTCATAAACTAGTGACTCAAAGACTTTTCCAAAGCACGAAAGTATGCTGATCGGTCGATAGTTTTCACAACATGATTTATCACCAGATTTAAATATCGGTATAATGTGAGCTGTCTTCCATTCACACGGAAAAATACCAGCCTGAAGAGATGAGTTAAATATAATTCTTAAGGGAATGCTCAGTTCTTTAGCGCACCTTTTTATGAAATAGGGAGGGATACCATCAGGGCCCGCCCCTTTGTTTGGGTCAATACGAGCAATCTTACGAAGTATATCTTTATGAGAGATCTCCACATTACATAATACTCTATTTTGGGCGTAAGATACTGTTGTTGAACCAGGCACAGTTACTGAACTTTCGTAGACTGAGCAGAAATAGTTCGAGAAAAGCTCACAAACACCCTTGCGATCGGACGATATTAAATCTCCATACCTTACCGTTTGAGGAATATCATTAGATGATTTTTTGCAATTTATAAATCGCCAAAAGCTTTTAATGTCCTTATCCAGGGAAGTTTCAGTATAGGAAACAAAGGTGTTGTAGTCATCATTGATAAGCTTTTTACATCTTCTGCGAAACATAGAAAAGGTGTCATAATCACGAGGGTTTTTAAATATTTTAAAACGATGATGATATTTAGCCTTATCTTCGAGATTTTTCCTAAGGGCTGTCGAGAACCAATGAGGGTACTTATAGGTATCGTCTTTGGTCAGTGGAGTATGTTTATTAATTATATTTTTGAGCGTAGTATAGAATGATGTAACCATTTTATTGATGTCTGTTGAGAATATGACATTTTGCCACTCGACCGCTTCAAGATCTCTGCACAAGTCAGAAAAATTGCATTTACGAAAGTTATGGCGCTTCTGTTTCTTTTTATGAAAAATGTTATGGTTATGGTTTTTAATTTCAATATCTATCTCCAATGAAGGATGATGTTGGTCCAAGCGAGTCAAAGGGTCGGCACTACAAACCTTAATAGCCTTAGTAGTTGAGAAAATGAGGTCTAGGTAACGATCATTCCTGTTTGGAATATTGTTAAATTGAAACAAATTGCACAGTGACATAGTATCCATGAGAAGAACAGCCTTACCTCCATGGTAATGATCAGGAATCATATTATGAGAGTCCGGAGACGGAGACCAGTGCATAGCTGGCGTGTTGAAATCACCCAAGCAAAGAAATTCACCAGAGTGGCAATAATTAACCAAGTTATTTTGCACGTTTGTATAAAATATTTCAATGTGCTTAAGTGATAGGTCGGGAGGAAGATAACATAAGCAAATATTTAACTTAACTGAACACGTGGAGTTCGGATGAACAGTGATCCATAAGTCCTCCACCTCGCAGTCCCATGAGTTCTGTCGAGTAAAGCTAATATCCTTTTTTAGAGCCATAAGAATACCACCACCCTCATTCTTCTCACTACAAGAATCAAATCGATCACGTCTTATTACATTATAACGACTATCAAAAAGTTCGCCATCAAAAATACCTTCATTAAGATTTGTTTCAGTAATACAAATAATATCATAATCACTATTAAGTATGCTTTGGTAAAAAATCTCGAGTTTAGTTCGTATGCGATTCACATTCTGATAAAAAATTAACATAGCGAGGATATAAACAGGAACAATAATATAAATCAGTAAAATATCACAAAATTAACTATTAAGTAGGTACACGACTAAGGGAAAAATATAAATCAGAGAAATAATTACAACATACAAAACTATTAAATTACAAATAATTTGAAATTACATGAACAACTAAGAAAGTTTATTAATACAATCAGTGTTCTTAATAAGGACGCAGTCCGCATTATCCGCTTTACGCATATGTACTCGGCCATATCTGACCCACACATATTTATATTTCTTTACTTTAGCCGCATTCCTAGCCGCTGCATGCAAAGCCTTGCATTCAGGAGACAGGTGCTCATTGACGTATATCGGTCGCCTCTCCAAGGGGAGATTCAGATGAGTCGTATTAAGGGGATGGTCTTTGTGTGTCCGGTTGTATCGATGACACGCGGAGAGGACCTCATCTCGCAGGCGAGGGTTGGCGAGCGATACTAGGATATTCCGGGGACGATTTGACGAGCTGTTCATCTTGGCTACTCTTCGACATGAGAAAATCTGATCGTCAGTGATTTTGAGGTTTAAAGACTTACACAGGTTTTGAAACAAAGTGATGGGGTTTTCGTTTCGGCTCTCTGGAACTGCTTGTATCTCGAGATTATTGGCACGGGATATTCTTTCAATGGAAGTAAGGCGACTATTTAGCAAGCCTAGCTCATTGCTGACCCGTGTGTTTTCAGCTTCCAGTTCCTTGATGAGGAGCGACTTATTCTGAAGCTCTTGTTTCAGGGTTGTCTGTTCTTCACCCATGAAATTAGTCGTAATGGTAAAGTCGTCTTTCAACTGTTGCATCGCTGAACCTATCTCGGCGTGTACCATTTTTTTGACGTCGTCCTTTAAGGCTGCACGAAAATTCTCCATAAAACTAGATAGATAAGCATTAAGCTTTTGGTCCAATTTTTGTTCCAATAGCGCACTGATTTTATCCATCGTAACGAGACTATCTTCGTGTTGGCTAAGTAAAGGCGAGTGGATGATTTCGCAAGACAAGTTTATGGAATCTTCTAAGATCGGCACTTGTGTCTGTCGGACAGGAGTGTTCACATTCGACTTAGCCCGTCTCGTTACGTTAGAGCATGGTGGGTATGTCCATTTGCTGAGGTAATCACTTGGTAGCGCTTTGAATTGTTCTTTACTTATATTCAGGCATTCAATATGATAAGGGCAATGACATTGGCTACACTCTAAAAAACTGTCTTGCCTGCTAAGTTTATTATTGCAAGCTAAACAGATCATCTTTACTGCGGCGCTGCGTCCCTACGTTGACTATACAAAATGCAAAAAGTTTGGCTCAGGGAGATGTGAAGTCACGGCGTCGTGGCGCCGGTACGGAGTAATGTGATGAGTTCGACACTATACAGCCTGCACTAACAGAGCCGTGACGCAACGATTGAAATAGTCCAAGCGATGCTACCGCAATATCTATGACCGAACTGGTTTTGGTATTAGTTTTGACTAGTAGTTGAGTCACTTGGTCAACCGTCACTAGCACTGTTTTAACTGCCAATAATGAACAGCGAAACTCGATCACAGTTTTTAGAATAATGTCGAAATGCAAACGATTTAAGTTCGCACTGAATTAACACTCAATATTACACATCGGAACACGATTGTTGGAGTAAGTTTTGTGAGGGATTAGTCACTTTAAATAATTATTAAACTTAAAAATTTACGGAGCACAGTAACACAGAGACTGCCTCGGCGAAAGCGGGGGTAGTGGGTGTTGAGATTGAGATTTTGAAAAATTAAAACAGTTTAATAACGACAATATTTTGTAAAACTTTTATCCAAATTACGTTTTTTAATAAGTATTATGTTTTAACCCGAATAACAGCCGTATTCTTAAAATCTGTAAGGTCATACAATGTCAACTACCATTCTGGTACACACTTGGCAGCTTTCACTAGTATGTGAAAAATAACCTAAAATTATCCCATTGTACCTACTTTAAAGGATTTCTAAGTATTTATTGTTTGGTGTGCAATTATACAATAAACTTAATATAATTAAACATAACCAGTGAAACTCCTTACAGAGTGGTTGTGAAATGTTATTTTCATAAATATGAACCTCTCGTTGGGATCCATCGGTTTAAACATACTTTCATAGTGCATCTCTAAACAAATATAATTTTCTAAATTCTGCTCTCTAGCTGAATAACTGACATATAATTATGTAGACGTTGATAGCTAAAGTTCAGTTAAGCCGAGCGGGTTTAGGGGCCTTACCACGAAGTCTTCCAGATTAATTTCGTAACGATTTAGTCATAGAAACGTCACGAATTAAAACTACTTCAATACAATTTGCATAGATCATGGTACAAAATAACAATGTAATACTAATTCGGTAATGTATTATGAATTCGTGGTGAGGCCCCAGTTTTAGGTCACCTAGATATTGCCTGAGGCTTCGAATAGATGACTTTTTGGAAAAGCATCGCTCGCAAGCCTACTACGACGTAGGCGTGGCAACTGCGTAGTAGCTACGGCGTAGACCAGCTACAACACCAGCGAACAAAATAGTACAATACAGTATCTTGAAATGTTAAATACGACACAAAAAGAAAATGAGTCTTGATGACACTGGCTAATTATCTACAGTCTTCAAAAACCTTGCCTGAAAACCCTAATTATACAATCATACAAAAAACAAATCGATTCAACGTTCAAGTTTGAGCCACAACCAAAAATAAACTTTAAGTAGCTAGTGATTATGCTCAGTTTTCTCTTTGATAATGACATCGTTGAACGTGGTGATGGAGGCTCTGCAACCAGAGCTGACGCGGCAGCAGGTCCACAGGCTCTTTGGTCCATTTGTTCGATTGTTCTTATTGAACCTGTATATACCCTTTTGGATCGCAGGTTTCCCGTATCGCGTGATCGTGAATGTTGGAACTGGAAAAGATATATATATTAATATATACTCGTATTATGAAGAACAAGCCAACGTTACATAAAAATATCTTAATTGACCAATGGTAGTTAGATATCTAACAAAGCTTTCACTTTGGCCAAAATTTGTTTTGAAACGGCTGATTTTGGGTTTTAAAGGGTGCTTACAGTAAGTTAACTGACTGTAAACTTTTCGTTTCTTTACTTTCGTATTTTACTCAGTCGTTAAAAACAGATTAAGCTACGTTCAACGCGTTTATTTCGATGGGTGACCGTTAGTGGCTTTACGATCGCTCAGTTCTTCAGAGGGCACATCGCTTCTAAACCCTTTGTTAAACATAATACATCCTTTACTCAAACACGATAAAATCAATAACTTCGTCTGACATAGGCAACTAATACATAATACTGTACACTGTAGTGTACAGGTAGGTATTATAAGTAAGAATCTATTTCAAGACGAGGATATTTCCACCGCTTAATTAGAAAGAATAATAAATGGGTCACAGTACACTTCCGTTGTTTAGTTACGTTAAGCTTTAATTTCCAGTTACTAAAGTCTTGTACTAACGAGCCCAAATCACAGAAGTGCTCAAATATAAATGCCACTATCGGCCACCCATCCAACAGTGATGAAAATCGCTTAATGATCGCAAATAATGCCACGAGAGTTTCAAGTACAAACCTCTATTGATCTATACATTCCGGAAAATTCTGTAGAAATCATATTTCCAATTACTACAGTTCGTAAGGACTAATATGCCCGAATCACAGAAGTGTCACTTTCGGCCACCCATCCAAATGAGAGCGTTAAAAATCAATTAACAATCGTCAAAGACGCAAATTATGCCACGAGTGTTTCAAGAACTAACCCCTTTGGATATCTTCACATTCCAGAACATTCTGTAGAAATCACTTCTCACGTCCACAGATCATCAAAGAGCATTAATAAATACAAAACAATACTCAAAAATGTCACTTGAGGAAATCAAACGAATCTGAAACATCTGTCCACACTTCACTAGAAAACTTTGCAATCAGCGAGACGTAATAGAAAATTCTAGAAAACCATTCAGATCCACTGTTTAAAATCCCAAGGCACCAACCAACATAAACTACTTGCAACATGCTAATCAGGCTGCACCTGTTGCCCCGCAGCAACAGCTTTGCCCGGAGGCCCGATGCCCCGATGCCCGAATGGCCGGATGCCCGATTGCTCGGCCCGACGAGGGAGGCGACACGACCGGCCCAGACGGCCCTCCGAGCCTCTCTACCCGGATGATCGATTACTCTGCATTTTCCGGAATTACACGATGCAAACGCAGTGGTACTACAAGTACAATCGTGCTTTTATAATTGTCTATGTATATAAGACAAAGTCGTGTTAGTTACACCATTTATAACTCAAGAACGGCAGGACTGATTTTCATGATTTTTAATTAACACATTTTAATATGAATGAACTATGGACAAAGTCGCGGGAAACACTTATATTTTGTGTAGACATGTGCACAAAATAAGACTCTTGATACGCATTAGTGCGTACTACTCCATTACTCGCAAAGATATAAATCGTAGATATGCCCGGACGCCATAAACTGTGGCACTATTTTTACTTGTGTTTGTTAACAAAATGCCGATGCAAGCACACTAATGATTATTAAAAAATGAACCAAACAGTTATTTCACCATTTATTGTGCAATAATATTGCACGATCTTTCGTAAAAAAAATATAATTATTCCTTTTGTACCCTGAAATTTAAAAAATTTGGTGTGCCAAATGAGCGAGCTATCTCATTTCGTGTGGCAACAAAACGGCGCGGTCTCAGTACCGTACGGGCATATCTACGATTTTTGGTGTGCCAAATGAGCGAGCTATCTCATTTCGTGTGGCAACAAAACGGCGCGGTCTCAGTACCGTACAGGCATATCTACGATTTAAATCTTTGATTACTCGTACAAAATTTGTATAAATTCGAATAAATATTTTACTTTTAGTTTTAGCTTTAGTTCGATTTTTATGTTGTTTTTATTGTGCGCCGACCTAGCTCTTATGTAAATTGGGTTGGTTGGTAGAAAATGCTCCCTTGGAATTCAGCCTTCAACAAATTTTTTGTCATTTTTGTACAGTAAAGTATATATAAATAAATAAAAAAGATGAGGAAACCAAGATACCGATGAGAACACTGAACATACGACGTAAAATATAAGCTACACTTTTAAATTAATTCTTCAATGTTTTTTCCTATCCTTAAACGGAGACTTTGTAATTTCTTCACCCTAATTGACTCTTACAATTTTACTAACCAACTTGCATATGGCTTCGACAATTTAAAAAGTATATTTTCTTGTTTCCCGAACATCAAAGCCGCTCGTGTTTATTGTGGAATATTTCACAAGTTCACGTGTTTTTTACTGAGTGTTTCTTGTTAGGATTATATATTATGTACCTTGGTAAAGTAATTATTACTTTATCAATCTTTTTGGGTCGGATATTTGCTTTTTTATCAGGAATAGAAAGCAGTCGAACAAAATAAGATCGTGTGTACTTTCACTGTGGCTCAATATTGCTTTTCTATATTTTCATTCTTTATTATGTGTGTAAACTAGGTATTACTTACATAATTATATTTATCACATTATATTTAAAACATTGACTAGCACTTTTAAGCTATCTATAATTTAAAATTATTAAAACACATAATTTTATACATAAATTAACTCAAAGGTATGTATCACAATGATAAAATTTTTATAAGCGGTGATGGGCTTGTAACTTGTCACGTACGGAATACTAAAAATAAAAATAAAATAAATAAATATGATCACGACTGTAATCCCCGGGCTCGGTAGATATCTTCCTCAGATCTTTAGATACTTAGATCTTTGAGGATATCTAAAGGGGGTAGTCAGAGGCAAGTCCAAACATGACATTTGGTACATGCCCACATTTTGCACAGTAGTTAGTATTCCGTACGTGACAGGTTGCAAGCCCATCGCCGCTTATAAGAATACTAACCTATGACACATACCTTCGAATTTTAGGTTCTAGGGTATGCCGGTTTCCTCACGATGTTTTCCTTCACCGTTTAAGAGCACTGGCATTGCGCACATAAATTTTTCGAATGGAAAAACTCATTGGTGCACGACCAGGTTTGAACCCACGACCTTCGGATCGTGAGGCAGGGGTGCTACCACTACACCACCAGCGCTCTACGGAATACTTACCCTTACAAAATGTGGGTGTATGCCAAATATTATGTTTGAACTATTCTCTTTCGATATCTATAAGTAACTGGAGATCTGAGGAGACATCTACCAAACCTGGGGATTACAGTCATGTTTTTTGAATACCCACACATTAGGTACTTAAGTACATAAAAAGTAGCATATATGCTATTATTAAGGCTAAGTATATACTATTTATAGTATAGATAAGCAATTGTATTTTACTAAAAAGAATCAATTTACTAAATAACAATTGTGCAAAATGTGGCCACGTGCCAAATAAAACGTTTAACGTGCATTTGACTCAGACAAAGAAGGACCCTTTATATTTTCTTAAGATCTAGAGGTCTGAACACTTTAGTCTTTCATCACGCAGGTTTGAAAGAACACATGACAAAACCTGATGACCAAATATGTCGTTTACAGTCGTGTTCATGTTTGTTTTTGGAACGAAGTTCCTTATCGCGCGTTGCGAAAGGGGAACGGAAAAAATTAAGACCAACAGTTGTAACGACACTTTTTGCTATAGTGGTAAGCCGTGCGGCGTGCGCGTGTTAGTAGTTAGGTATTCACCGGAACTGGCTCATGTGATCCAAACCCGAAATAAATTCACCGACTCAGGCTAAAAAAAAAAAAAAAAAAAAAAAAGTTTGGTGTCTTTTCCTAGGTTTTCGGGGTCGCTGAATCGGTCTATTGCATCCGTTTTTTGATAGCTTACACAGATCATGAGATAGCTAACCAATCTAAAGCTCTCCACTACACTGCTAATCACCTATTGATAAAATTAACATAAATGTTTCCTTATCACCCAGTGAACACGGCGCGCCATTGTTTGTTTATCACCTCTGACGTCACGGCGCACCATTGTTTGACGTCAATCTCAGACTAATTAGCTTATTAGGATGTTCTAGCAAAACAACATTTTTTGGATCAATCACAAACCTTTATTTCCTCTAAAATAAGTACAGAATAGTTTGTATAAAAATATATCATTATTTATTGTATTGTTACTGAATAATTTAATAAAATCCATCATTGTATTTCCATAAAATTTGTTATAAAGATATGTTACACAATATTCTCCGCAAACTGATGTAAAATCATCTTGTAATCTATACCTATTAAAATCCCACCGCTTTGAATTCCTGATCAAGAAATCTCTATGATATCCTGTAGGCGGTCGTCCATATGAATCGAAATACTGACCAAACCTATTTCTATCTATGTGTATGGCCACCCAATGAGAACCTGGCATGCTGTCGGTGTCCAAATTGCTTATCAGGTACATAGGAACTTTAACATGTAAAGGTAACCTGTTTGCTGCATATACATTTTTTTGTAAAGAAGAATGGATCGTGTTCAAATATTTTTGAATCTCAATTGTGTTCATGTTTAATCAGCCTTTCGCATAAAGCTGTGCTATGCTTAACCTTCAAATCAAGAATGTGGAACTAAATATACTGAACTTCTTTATAAACATTGTGCAAGGACATAAATAAAAAGATTGGAATATGTGCAGATTATTTTTATTAGGTACTAACACTTATATATAGACAATAGTTACCTATTTAACTGCTATAGTCTACGGTTACATTACGGTTCTTATCTATTTCAATAACATTATCAAATTCTGCATAAACAATACAATTTATAGTCTGAGTAAGAGTAGACTCATGCTGTTTGAATGTTGCCCATTAGTCAGTTGTAAAATATGTACACAACCTAATGATCCTGATAGTTTAGATAACATTATCAAATTCTATACAAATAAGGAATGCTGTTTGAATGTTGCCCTAATGATCCTGATAAGTTTAGTTGGTTATATAAGTCGTAATTTTTTTCAAACATTCACTGTCGAGTGCTTGTTCATATGAACTATAAGTCTCCAGATTACATTTTGTGAAGTGTGTTTAAAGTGATCTACAGAACAATGGATGTAAGTACTTCTTTAAAACTTTTCTATAATTTGTTATGCATATAGATTCAAAACGTTGATAGTGGTTATTATATTGTTGCAGAACTCTTTCGAAGAAAATACATTCAAACAATATTATTACACTTGTTCAGATGATGAAGATAAGACTCAAGAACCCCTTAACATTTGTGAAGAAAAACCACTTAAAAAACAAATGAAAAGAAACAAATCAACTGAAAGCTTAGATAATTTGTTTGAAGTGAAACAAATAAAGAAGAGAAAGTTATCATCAACAGTTTCTCGTGCCCACCAAGAAGGTGGTAATGTTTTTATAACTACCAATGAAGATGATGGTCATCGATCGAATCATATGATAAAAATAGAAGTTTATAACATGCACAAAATAAATAAAATCACGCCTACAGAACAGTGGAAACATGCAAGCTATAGAGTAAAATATTTTACAAATGAATGCGATAACAATTATGAAAGTATAAAAAAAATAATATACTGCATATCAAAAGAAATAGCATCAAACCCAACATGTAAAAAATATCATTTTAATAAGTAGTAGTAGTTTACCAATTTTTATTTATAAGTTTCGATAAAATTTCATTCTTAGTAAATTTACTTATCCCTCATTTACAAATTTTAGTCATTAGAAAAAATATTAGAATACAAATACTTACCTCATAATAGAATCTTAGGAAACAATATCTCATCAGTGGGGTTGCTTTAGTAAGTACCTAATTAGACATACCTCATTATGTAAGTATTACTTATAACATGAGATCTTTCTACCTGTTCTTACTATAAATAGTTCTTGTAGACGCTTACATGTAGATACTTCTTGTAGACGCTTACGTGCAGATACTTACTGTGATTCCATCTCCACCAAAAATGGAAAATATGAGTGTAAACTGTGTTAGTGTCTTTTTCAATACGATGGATACCGATTTTAGTGATGAAATTTGTCAAAAATTTGATAACCATATGATGCTAGAAGACGAATACGATAAATACTTATATGATGAATGTGCTCTGGTTGAAGAAAAAATAAATGCTGAATCCGAATTCAAACATTGTGTGATGCTTGAAGATGAATACGATGAATACTTATTTGAAGAATGCGCTCTGGTTGAAGGAAAAATAAAGTAAGTGATATCTATATCTTCTCCTTCTAGTACTTTTGTTTATCCTAAACTGAATTCATATCTCAACTCTTTTAATTTATTATTGCAGTCTACAATCGGGGGGATCTCTTAAGAGAGTGAATGACTCTGAAAATGCTGACATTGTTGTGAAACGAGCGCGATATGAAGATGGACCATCTACATCATCAATGGGATCTAACAACACAAACGAAACAACATCTAACAATGGAAATGAACGTGATGATAAGGTAAATTGTGACATTTGTCAAGTTCTTGTTAGTAGAAGGTATTTTGCAAATCATTTAAAGAGTAAACTTCATAAAAGTAAACTTGAAAAAGTACATGACTCACTACAAAATGTTTCTATAATCGAATCAGCTTTTGGTAATAGAATAATTTCTTATAAGATACGTGGAAAGAATGATCAACATTTAAATAACTTTGAAACACCTGAGTTGTATTTGAATTCTATCAAAAATGAAATTATGCTTCTAATTGAAGAGTCTATTCAAAAGCTAACAGTTTTTAAAGTAAACTTTGTTCTGCATGCCGATTTTATTCAACAAACTAAAGAGGATTCATTTCAAACTTTTGATTTCCAAACATATAATTACATAGTATTTCAGGGGGATGATCTAAATTTTCTATATTCATCTTTGTGTGACACTTTGATAAATAAAATCAGTTCTTTTGAGAAAAAAGACAGTGGTTGGAGTCTTAAGGAAATAAAAGCATTGGATATGAATGTTAATAAATTTAATCCTCTGCGCGGTACTTCATATATTGAGTTGCCAAAGGATATAAGAACTAAAAAAGCTGTAGTTAATGTTAAAAATGCTGACAATTTATGTTTCAAATGGGCATTACTTTCCGCTTTGTATCCAGTTAACAAAAATGTTGATCGAGTATCATCATACACAGTACATTCAAACAAATTAAAATTTAATGGAGTGGATTTTCCTGTAAAGCTGGTTGATATATCCAAAGTTGAAAAACTAAACAACATTAGCATTAATGTGTTTGGTTTAGAATTTAATAAAGATAAAAAGTGTCATAGCGTTGTTGGTCCATTGTATTTAACCAAAACTCGTAAAGATGTTCACATCAATTTATTATTAATTTCAAACGGAATAAATAAACACTATTGCTATATTAAAAACATGTCGCGTCTCGTTAGTAAACAGATTTCAAATCAAGATCATGCAGTCCATATTTGTGATGGATGTTTGCTACACTTTTCAACAAAAGAAAGGTTGATTGATCATCAACAATATGACTGTGCTCATATTGCAACAGAATTACCAAATGGTGATACAACGTTAAAGGATTGGTTTGGTCAACCAGTATCCAATGATAAATTGAAATTCGAAAAATACAATAAAAAGCTAAAAATACCATTTGTTATATATGCTGATTTCGAAGCTTTTTTAAACCCAATCAAATCATGTTTTAACGATCCCTCAAAACCATACACTCGCAATACTCATGAGCACAAACCGTATAGTTTTGGTTATTACATCAAATGTTCATATGATGATAAGTTGTCAAAATATGAGACTTACAGTGGAAAAAATTGTGCACAAGTATTCATGAAACGTTTGCATGAAGATTTAAAAAAAATATGTAGAAAAAATAGCTTTCAAATTTGTCCTAAACCTTTATCAGCTATAGATGAAAATAAAGTTTCAATTGCAACAACATGTCATATCTGTGAGAGTAATTTAAATGGTGAAAACACATTAGATTATGATTGGCAAACTGGTGATTTTCGAGGTGTTGCACATGAAATATGTGTAAAAAAGTTTCGACCACCACATTACATCCCAGTTTTTCTACACAATCTAAGCAATTATGATGCTCATTTCATAGTCCATTCCTTAAATTTTGTTGAAGGAGAAATTGATGTAATTCCTCAAACCAAAGAAAAATACATTTCTTTTTCCAAAACCATGAGTATAAATAATCAAAAAATTTGTTTAAGATTTGTAGATTCCTTTAAATTTTTACCATGTAGTCTTGATCAGCTAGCAAAAAATTTAAGCAATGAACAATTTAAAACTTTAAGAAATAGCTTTCCTAATAATGAAGATTTTAATCGTCTAAGAAAAAAAGGTATATACCCATATGAGTTCATATCATCTGAAGACTGTTTGAAAAAAACAACACTTCCTAGTCAAGAAAATTTTTATAGTTCACTAACTAATTCACATGTATCAAATGATGATTACAACCATGCTAAAGATGTTTGGCAGCACTTTCAATGTCGTAATATGTCAGATTATTCAGATCTGTACCTCAAAACTGATGTTTTACTGCTGACGGATGTGTTTGAAAACTTTAGAACTTTGTGTTTAAAAACATATGGTTTGGATCCGGTTCATTACTACACAGCTCCTGGGTTAAGTTGGGACGCTATGTTGAAATACACTCAAATAGAGTTAGAACTTTTAACAGATTACGAAAAAATTGCTTTTATTAGAGCTGGTATACGAGGAGGTGTGTCTCAATGCAGTAATCGCCATGCAAAAGCTAATAATGAGTTCATGGAAGATTATGATAAAGATAAACAAAAATCATTTTTGACTTATTTCGATGCTAATAATCTATATGGTTGGGCTATGTCTCAATTTCTTCCAGTTGGTGGGTTTGAGTGGGTAAACGTTGATACAAATTTTGATGTGCCAGACAATTCAGAATATGGTTTTATTTTAGAAGTTGATTTGGAGTACCCCACTGAACTACATGATTTGCATTCAGATTTACCTCTTTGTCCTGAAAACATAAAAATAGGAAATTCTAAAGAAATCAAGTTAGTCCCAAACTTACACAATAAGATGAAGTATAAAATCCATTATAGGAATTTGAAACAATGCATTGAATTGGGTGTCAAAGTAACGAAGGTTCACAGGATATTAAAATTCAAACAAAGTCCCTGGTTAAAACATTACATCGATTTAAACACAACTTTACGAACATCTGCAAAATCTGATTTCGAAAAAGATTTTTACAAGTTAATGAATAATTCTGTATTTGGGAAGACAATGGAAAATATTGAAAAGAGGGTGAATGTCAAACTATTAACACATTGGGAAAATCGAGGTAAAAAGCTTGGTGTACAAGATTTTGTTGCGAAACCAGAATTTAAAAATTCCTCCATTTTTGGAGAGAATTTAGTAGCGGTTCAGTTAAGAAAAACTAAATTGTATCATAACAAACCGATATACTTAGGTTTTTGCATTTTGGATATTTCAAAAACTTTAATGTATGATTTTCATTACAACTACATGCTTAAAAAGTTTAACAATAACATAAAATTGCTCTACACTGATACTGATAGTTTGATATATCAAGTTTTTACAAATAACTTTTATGAAAATATTAAACCAGATCTATCTTCTAAGTTTGATACATCCGATTACGCAGATGATAACATATTTGGTTATCCAAAAATAAATAAAAAGAAGTTAGGTTTTTTCAAAGATGAAAATAATGGTAAAATTTTTCGAGAATTCATTGGGTTAAGGTCTAAAATGTATGCATTAGATGTTGATGATAAATTTATTGCGAAAGCTAAAGGTGTAAAGAAATGTGTTACAAAGAATTTGAATATTGAAAATTATAGATCATGTCTTTTAAACAAAAAAATTCTGTATGGCACCATGAATCTATTTAAATCTTTAAAACATAGAATATTTACTCAACAAGTAAACAAAATATGTTTGTCTTATAATGACACCAAACGTTACATTTTACCTAATAATATTGACACATTAGCATGGGGTCATTATAAACTAAGATAATGTTATCATAGTGATAGATTGTAATTTATTTTAAGTTTGTATTGTAAAAACAAAACTATAATGTATCAGCTATTTAACAATACTTTAGTTTCCTATTTAGTTAGTAAATGTAAAGTTATTTTAAATAGGTACGATGAATATGAATTTGTTTTATTTTTAAGTTATAGGTTATTTTATGTTTATACCATTATTGTGTTTTTCATGTTATCTATAAGAATTTTGTTCATACTGATGGTTAATGTTTTAATTTTAAAAATATAAATACATGATGATTAAATAGATTGTTTCATTATTTAAACATACCCCTCACAAACAACACATTAAAATGTACCATTTTAATCATCCTTTTAGTGCAATAGTAGCAGGTCCAAGTGGTTGTGGAAAATCTAACTTTGTAACAAAGTTTATAAAGTATGTAAAAGAAATTTGTAGTGTTGATTTTACCCAAATAACTTGGTGTTTTGATGAAATGCAACCTTTGTATAACCTCAAAAACGTAAATTATTGTCAAGGCATACCAGATCTCAGTATGTTTGATGGAAAGGAAGCACAACTAGTAATCATTGATGATCTCATGAGAGAATCAGATGGACGTGTTGTTGATATATTTACAAAAGGCAGCCATCACAGAAACCTAAGTGTTTTTTATATAACACAAAACTTGTTTCATCAAGGTAAAGGACAGAGAGATATATCTTTGAATTCTAGTTATATTATCTATTTTAAAAATCCTCGAGATAAAACTCAAATCAGATATCTAACACGTCAAGTGTCACCAGAAAATACAAAGTTTATGGAAGATTCATACAAAGATGCAACAAAAGAAGCTCATGGATATTTGATGATAGATCTAAAACAAGACACTAGTGAAATGTGTCGATTTAAAACAAAAATATTTCCTTCAGATGGATATTGTACAGTTTATATCCCAACAAAATCATTTAAATATGCAAAGAATCAACAAATTCAAATCATTCATCAATAATGCATCGAAGCTTAAAGACGCATAAAGATTTACTAAGTGCTCTACATACACTTAAACCAAAATATCAAAGAGCACTTTTAAAGTCATGTGATGAAGATGAAATCAATTGCATTTGTGAAATCATCCATAACGTTTTAAAAGGTAAAGTACCTCTTGACGAAAAGGCAAAGAAAAAGTTACAAAAATATAAAGAAATACTTCGCAAACTAGTGCGTAAAAGTGCAAACAAAATTCGTAAACACATAATTGTTCAAAAAGGAGGATCTTTTTTACCAATTATATTGGGTTCAATTTTGAGTGCATTAGTTGGTTCTATCGTTTGAAATATGGAACACGCTAAAAAAATGTTACTCGTTGATCCAAGTATATTTGAAAAAATAAAACAACAAAATTCTACTGATAGTCCCATATCACGATTAGACATAGAAATGCAAAATATTTTGAATAGTCATATGGAAGATAGAAAGAAGTGTATTTTATACTTACAAATTTTACAAAGATACTTACATTTTACTGAAGAAGGACGTCAACCTCTCGAATTACCATTACTTTCAAATACTAATCTACCAGAAGACGTACCAGATGATAAAAACAAAGACATTGACACTAACGATGCAGTTGCTATAGAGACATCAAACGGAGAAGAGAAACAGGATACAAATATATTTTTGAATAAAAAAAATACATACACACCTCGACATATACTCAGTTTAATACCGAAAACTTATACAAGAAAAGGTGAGTTATTATTAAATTTGGTGGCTTCAAATACAGACAAAATTGATTGGGATGATGTAGGTACAGTTATTATTAACAAAGAAAAAATTGTTGGAAGCAATATTTTAGACTTGGTAAATGATTGTGTAAGACCACTGAAAAATAATGATCCAATAGGGTGGCAACAGTTTGCTACCGCATTAAAAGAAATACAAATACCATTAACTTACATTGGAAACGCAAAAAGAAGTGAATTTATAAAACAGCTTCAGATAAAAGATCTTAAACAAACCACACCACAGCAAGAGGAGGTTTTTTCAACACCAAAATCCCGCAACAGGTATAAACACGTTCGAAAAGTCCAACAGAAGATAGATTGGGAGAAATGGACTCCCTATTAGAAATAAATAATATCTACTATAATCCATCGCATCCAGCTGGGTATGCTGGTATCAACAAACTAGTTAAAGCCATGAAGGGTAAAATGAACAGAAAAGATGTAATAAAATGGTTGCAATCACAAGAAACATACACACTTCATAAACCGGTACATAGGAAGTTTCCACGAAACAAATATGTATTATCTAATCTTAATGAACTATGGCAAGCTGACTTAAGTGATTTGAGAACTTATTCAAAATATAATGATGGTTTTAATTACATTCTGTGTGTTATTGATGTCTTTACCAAATATGCATATGCCCGACCAATGAAAAGTAAAAATTCGAGCACCATTAAAACATGTTTAGAAAGCATATTTCATGAGGCTGGTACAACACCAACTCATATACAATCTGACAAAGGAACTGAATTTGTTTCCAAGGATGTTCAGAGATACTTAAAAATTAAAAATGTTAATTACTATACAACAAATAACCCTGATATTAAAGCTAGCATTGTTGAAAGATTTCAAAGGACACTTAAAATGAGGATGTGGCGTTATTTTACCCACAAAAATACATATAGATACATTGACATTTTACAGGATTTATTATATGCTTATAACCATAGCTACCATTCTAGTATTAAGATGTGTCCTTGTGATGTTAATTCAAATAATTTAATGACTGTTTGGAACAACCTGTATGATAGAACAAACTATCGAATAATTACAAAATCCTTACCGAAATTACTCGTTGGAGACTATGTAAGAATAACAAAATACAAACACATTTTTCAAAAGGGTTATGAATCTAATTGGAGTGATGAAATATTTATAATAACTTCAGTTATAGATCGTTCTCCATTGGTTGTGTATACACTAAAAGATTTACAGCAAGAAGATATCATTGGAACTTTTTATGAAAGGGAATTACAGAAAGTGTCATATGATCCCACCTCTAACTATAAGATTGATAAAATAATTGGTTCTCGCTATTCCAATAACAGAAAGCAAGTGTTAGTGAAGTGGAAAGGTTATCCAGATAAATTTAATAGTTGGGTTTTGGTTTCTGAATTAAAAGAATTATGATTAAAGAAAGTTTTTATTTAACATTACTCAGTAACAGTTCTATGGAATATTATCCAAACAACATGACTACAAGATTTTCAACGAAATTACCAAAATCTATCAAGTTGGAGGGAGAATGGTCAGTTGGAGTGGTTGAATTTCAATACCCTTGTACCATGTTTACTGTACAAGATCATGAAAATATTATTTACATAACAAAATGGATATTAATGCCACATGAAGAAAAACCTTCACTGGTTTATTATAAGACCCACATTCCAGCCACGAATTATGATAATATTAATCACATTCTATCAGCGTTGAATAACATAAAGGAAAAAATTCGATTTCGATATGATGATATATCAAAGTTTGTTTCCGCTACGGTAATGGATGAAAATATCAAATCGTTAAAGTTATCACCCAAGCTTGGTATTCAACTTGGTTTTGAACCCGATAGAAATCTTGTAGAAAATGGATTTGGAAAATGTCCTGCAAATTTACATTTGGGGTTACCATCTCAATTATTTGTTTATTGTGATATTATCGAACCTCAGATAGTTGGAGATGTTATGACTCCTCTCTTGAGAATTATACCTTTGGATCCTGCAAAGTATATTTATGGAGCAAATAAAATGCATGTTTTCTCACCACCTCACTACTTACCTGTTATGCGTAGAGAATTCGACACGCTTGAAGTGGATATAAGATCTAACACAGGTCAAAAAATACCATTTCAATTTGGAACGGTGTGTGTTAAACTACATTTCAGAAAATTATAATGCATTCTCGTGATGATATAACTTGTCCATATGAACATTATTATTCACATCAAGCTGGTTCTGGGATCGGAGTAATTTATAAAGGGGCTCCTTATCAACGTGGTCATGGTATTGGTAGCTTCTTAGGAGGATTGTTTAGATCAGTTTTACCATTACTTTCTAGTGGTGCTCGAGTAATAGGCAAGGAAGCCTTAAATGCTGGTGTTGGCCTTCTATCAGATATGATAAGTGCTAGACCAATGGAGGATTCAATTAAATCTCGACTTAAAGAAGCTAGTTCAAATTTGAAAAGAAAAGCAGATAGTAAAATAGATCGATTGAATATGTCTGGCTCTGGATATATAACAAAGAGAAAACGTCTTTCCTCATTCAATCCACTACCGATCGCCAAAGTGAAAGCTACTAAAAAATCAAGAGCTAGACCTAATAATTTAAAAGATATATTTAATTAATAATTAAAGATGTCTTTTTTACATAGTCATTCTTGTGAGTGCATTAAATCAGAGTTAGATTTATTTGCTTTGCCATCCACACAAACTAGTATCGAAAATGGACTATGGATACACTACAAACCCATTTCATCCCTTGCTGACGATGGTCCTATAGAATTTCAAGTACCCGGAACCGGTGATGATTACATAGATTTATCCCACACGTTGATACACATCAAAGCTAAAATACTTAACCAAGACTCAACAAAACTAGCTGAATCAACAACTGTATCACCCATAAATAATTGGCTTCATTCAATCTTCAGTCAACTAGATGTATATTTGAATCAGAAGCTAGTATCACCTCCAAACAATACATATGCATATCGAGCATACATGGAAACTTTATTAAACTATGCTCCTGCAGCTAAAGAATCTCACCTAACTTGTAGTCTATGGTATGAAGATACTGCTGGGAAAATGAACTCAACTGATGAAAAAAATGAAGGATTCGTTAAAAGACAACAGTTAGTAAGTCAAAGTAAGGAAATAGAAATGATTGGACATCTTCATGGTGATATATTTAACCAGGAAAAGTTTTTAATAAATGGTGTTGAAATGAGTGTCAAATTAGTTCGTTCTAGAGAAACGTTTAATCTAATGGCATCTTCATCCGATTTAAAATTTAAAGTATGCATTACAGATGCAACTCTTATTGTTCGTAGAGCTCGAATCAATCCAACTGTATTACTTGCACATCAGAAAGTTTTAGCATCTACTACCGCTAAATATCCTATTACTCGTGCTGAAGTCAAAGTTTTAACCATACCTTCAGGGATTCAGGGCAAGACTCTTGACAATATTTTTCTAGGACAAGTTCCTAAAAGATGTATAGTTGGATTTGTAAACAATGCAGCGTTTAATGGGTGTCTGACTAAAAATCCATTCAATTTTGAAAACTATGATTTAAATACATTTTGTTTATACATTGATGGTCAGCAAATACCTTCAAAAGCTTTGCAACCATCGTTTGAGAGTAATATTTTTACTGCTGCTTATCACACACTATTTTCAGGAACAGGTATACATTTTCTTAATGAAGGTAATGGGATATCTAGGGAAAAATATGCGAAAGGATACTGTTTGTTAGCGTTTGATCTAACGGCCGACCTTAGTTCAAATTCAAATACACATTGGAATCTTATAAAACATGGTAGTGTTAGATTAGAAGTTCGTTTTGAGTCTACTCTTACTCAGACTATAAATTGTATTGTTTATGCAGAATTTGATAATGTTATTGAAATAGATAAGAACCGTAATGTAACCGTAGACTATAGCAGTTAAATAGGTAACTATTGTCTATATATAAGTGTTAGTACCTAATAAAAATAATCTGCACATATTCCAATCTTTTTATTTATGTCCTTGCACAATGTTTATAAAGAAGTTCAGTATATTTAGTTCCACATTCTTGATTTGAAGGTTAAGCATAGCACAGCTTTATGCGAAAGGCTGATTAAACATGAACACAATTGAGATTCAAAAATATTTGAACACGATCCATTCTTCTTTACAAAAAAATGTATATGCAGCAAACAGGTTACCTTTACATGTTAAAGTTCCTATGTACCTGATAAGCAATTTGGACACCGACAGCATGCCAGGTTCTCATTGGGTGGCCATACACATAGATAGAAATAGGTTTGGTCAGTATTTCGATTCATATGGACGACCGCCTACAGGATATCATAGAGATTTCTTGATCAGGAATTCAAAGCGGTGGGATTTTAATAGGTATAGATTACAAGATGATTTTACATCAGTTTGCGGAGAATATTGTGTAACATATCTTTATAACAAATTTTATGGAAATACAATGATGGATTTTATTAAATTATTCAGTAACAATACAATAAATAATGATATATTTTTATACAAACTATTCTGTACTTATTTTAGAGGAAATAAAGGTTTGTGATTGATCCAAAAAATGTTGTTTTGCTAGAACATCCTAATAAGCTAATTAGTCTGAGATTGACGTCAAACAATGGTGCGCCGTGATGTCAGAGGTGATAAACAAACAATGGCGCGCCGTGTTCACTGGGTGATAAGGAAACATTTATGTTAATTTTATCAATAGGTGATTAGCAGTGTAGTGGAGAGCTTTAGATTGGTTAGCTATCTCATGATCTGTGTAAGCTATCAAAAAACGGATGCAATAGACCGATTCAGCGACCCCGAAAACCTAGGAAAAGACACCAAACTTTTTTTTTTTTTTTTTTTTTTTTTAGCCTGAGTCGGTGAATTTATTTCGGGTTTGGATCACATGAGCCAGTTCCGGTGAATACCTAACTACTCGTGTTTCTCTGTCTGTCTCTCTCTCTCTCTCATAGAAAGCAAGGAAAGGAACTTCATTCCATCCGGGTATACCTTGAAACCTCTCAAGTTTTTTTTAAATTAACTAAAGGGGATGGGAATGTATTTTATTGAGTTTTATGATCTCTCTGTAGAAAGTGGTGACGGTGGCTTTGCACTGCCACTTGCCACGTGCTTTTGAGCAGGTCCACAGAGCTCGGGGCCCCGTGCTTTTGTAATTCAAGTTGTACCTTCGCCCTTCATACAGAAGAGCGGGTTTGCCGTACCGCGTCAACGTGAAAGTTGGTGCTGAAAGAAAAGTTTTACTCATGTACCAAAGGCTATTACAGTATACTATAAATGTCCGGTGCGTTTATACCGACTAAGCGAACCCACAACCTACAGCGCAAGAGGCAGAGTTTCTACCAACTGAGCTATGAGGTCAGTCGAAATGACGAATGCGACCGGCGCGTACGCACGACCGACCGTTGATCGTGAACTAAAACCAGCCTAAAGATTATCCACAATATCCTCCTGCCATAGCATACACGCTTTTTCCAGCGATATAATATTGAAGCAACGGTATGCTATGACCCTAATTAAGCATCATTATCTTTTAAACTGAAAAATAATCAATTAAAAGTATACAAGTTGCTTACTTTTTTAAGCATTTAACTGCAGTGCACTGCAATGATATACAATCAAATTTTCTTGTTAAATATTTTATTTACGAATAAGTCTACGTACACAGGCATTTTAGTTCAAAACGGGAATACAAAGATTTTTTTATCACATTTTAGTTTAAAAGCAAACATATTTTAAATAATTTAAAATATGTGACGACTAGAAGGACTTATCTAAATATGTAATTATGTCACAGTTACAGGTGCATAACCCATTTGAATGACTAGAATAATACGTGGTAGGTACGTTATAATAAGTTTATGTGTAGGTATCTAATATCCAATAACGTAACCATCTAAATATCGACGATATTTTTATGATTTGAGTAAATAAGTATAGGATAGAAATAAAAACTTATTCAGATTTTTATTACCTAAACGTTGAAAAAATTTGCGTGAGATCGCGGAGGTACAATAACGGAGCGTGCAGAAGGCTGGCTAGATAAATACATAGATTGAGCACTGAATAAACTGGAATGTGAAAAAGGAGGCCTATGCCCAAGGGAAGGCACTGAAAGCTGATCTGATAGATAAATAGACTGAGCGCGAAACAAATGCGCATGCGCAATAGGAGGCGTACAAACAGACGCTGCAGTAGGATTCGACAGGCAGACAGACTGCGCGCGCGCATGAGCGTGCGTATGCACGTTATTGATCATGACTATTTTACTATTGATGGTCGTGACGTAGGCTTTGCAAACTCTTGCGCCGTTCCGCGAGCAAGTCCACCGCCTCTTCAAACCAGTTGTTTTATTGTTCAAATTAAACCTGTAGCCGCCTAGCAACATAACAGGCTTTCCGAACTTGGTCAAGGTGAATATGGGTTCTGAAAATGTAAAAATTGCATTATAGATTATTTATAGCATTTAACTTACCTATTGATATAGATTTTTATACGCAAAAATAAAAAGAAGACATATTAAACAGAAATTATAGTAATAATATCATTCAATTTTTGAAATACAAAACTTTAATTGTATATTCGTATTTATAACATTTAGCAGTTTACGTAAGCCTTATACGCCCGCACGACGCGCACACAGCGCAGCTCCTCGCCCGTGAGCGCGGGCGCGGAGCTGCGCTAACACTAACCCAGGTACTGCGAGTACTTCTGCCACGAGTTCTGGCTCGGGAAGATCCTGACGAAGCCCTCGCGGCGCGCGTACTGCGCCCGCACGGCGCGCACCAGGCGCGCGTAATACTCTTTTGTTCCAGCACACTTATTTAGATAAAGCATGTGAATGGGTATGAACATAATTTATATTTCTAAATTATATTGAAGTATATTATAATTTATATTGATAATTTTGCCAAGTTTTTCTTAAGTGAAAACAGTGATTTTACAAGCCAATTTTTGTTAGGAACAAAAAAGATTTCTAGGTATTTATTTGTATCACAAAGTATGACAATATTACATCAATAAAGTAAATATATCCATAATTTTTTTTAAAGATCTCACAAGTGTTCGTTTTTACCTAATAGGTAAATAACTTATCCAAGAGTGAATTTGAACAACTTCTTGTATAACATTTCTCAGAATAATGATGTCAAATGCAAGTAAAATGCCAGTTTACTGTTCGATGACTGCTATTTATTCTGGGGTTAGAGCTTATAATAGTTTGGTAGAATCCATCCTTCATATATTTTAATTTCTCTTATAACTTTTTATTCTGAGTGATATTTGGTTTGCAATATATTGTTAGATGAACTTTGAAGGTACAGTGACAGAAAAGTTGAGAGTTACGAGTAGGTTGGCATGGTATGGGCATCAGGCATTTATGAAGAAAGTCATGTTACAAGAAGCGTGATTTGAATGAGGATGGATAAAGGGTAGAGTTAGACCTAAGAAAAGATGGATGGCCTGTGTGAAATACGATATGTGTAAGAATCCCTCAGAAGACGACCTTAGTGGCGCAGCGGGCGAGAGTCCGCCTGCGACGCAAGAGGTTGCGGGTTCGATTCCCGCCTCGGAACAAATTTGTGTACGATCTGCAGAAATTTGTTCCGTTGGTCTAGGTGTTTTCTATGTATAATAAAAAAATATCTACCTATGTATTATAAATTAATGTTTTATATATATCAGTTATCTAGTACCCATAACACAAGCTTTGAGTAGCTTAATTTGGGGCTAGATGGTGCTGTGTGGATTGACCAGCATTATTTATTTATTTATTTATACCTTCTTACTACTACTGTAATGAAGAGAGAAGTAGAGAACCTGTTGTGCTGACCCTAGTGGGATAAGGGCAGGAAGATGAAAATGATGAAGTTTGAATTGCTATAGCCACCAAAACATATTTTAACGCAAATTCAATGGTTGTGAGCATTTATTATATTGATTATTTGGCTCTGATCTGTCAGCAAAGAGCCTCGACACCGGTTCGAGGTCCACTTACAGCATCTCCATCTCGTGATTCCCTTACGATTGGTTAAAATGTTATACCGGTACCCACTCATTACTAGCACGGGTTTTCCCATCTTAGAAGTAGTATATGCAACTGTAACCAAAAAGTATTGAATAAGCGTATTTAATTACTCATTTATTATTCTGAGCGAAAGAAAAGATGATTAGGTGTGATGCTAAGAATATAAACCAATTGATATAGTTTATAATAGTTATTTTAATGAAAAAAAAATATAGATATATTGTTAGTATCAAAATATATAGTATGTATTAGAAAATAATTATAGTATTAGCTTCCGCCCACGGCTTCGCCCGTGTGGTACCTTGAAAAACAAAATCAAATCTATCAAAATGTAAACGTACATTTTTCGGCATAAAAAATAGTCAATGTGCTATGTAATATATAATCTATCTCTGTACCAAATTTCATCCAGGTCTGTTTAGATGTTTCAGCGTGAAAGAGTAACAAACATCCATACATCCATACATACATACAAACTGTCATGTTAAGATAACTTTAACAATTTTCAAGTCGAATGTTGTTCCAGTGACTATGCAAAAACAGGAGGATCATTCTTCGTCTGTTGGATGTTTTTAGGATTGTGCATTAAGATCAGGACGGGCTTACCGAATTTCGATAAAGTATAATCAAGTTTTCATTTTAACATCCTGTTATTGCTAGGTCAAGGAGGTTACCCTAGAAATAACTAAGTGGATTCATCAGTTATGCCGACAAGAGTGAAACTCTTTAATTAAGAAGAAGAAGAAGAAGAAGAAGGAAAAGATTATTGCTATTCGGCAATCAGTCCAGCCGTCCTCGAGTTATAAATGGTGTAACTAACACGACTAAGTTTTATAGATACATGGATTTATTCATGATCATGTGTTCCATTGACGCGTACTACAGAATTGTCTATAGTGGTGATAGACACGCGGCACCCGCGACTCCACCTGACACAGACCCAGCGACATCTAATATCACCTTCTTTGTAGCGTCCATGCCTGTTGAACCGGTGGACGCCGTGCTGAAGTAAAGTATTGCCTCTTCGCGACACGGTAAATGAAAAATCTGAAACTGTATTATTTCCTTTAAAAATGTTTAATTATGTCCTCTAATTCTTTCATTTATTTATGTCGTATTAATGTTTTGTTTTTATCTTTTTCTGATCGTGTTCCTAGTTCTTTCGAACCAGTAAAAAATTTATAAAATATAAATAAATAATAAAAACTTGATGAAGTGAATGGAAGAAGAAAACATGTTGTGCCGACCCCACTTAGCGTGGGATAAGAGCAGGAGAATGATGATGAATGAATAAAAACTTTAACATACTTTATAAAATCAGTAGTAGATTAAAAAAAACCATGCTTGGTAGATATCTCCTCAGATCTCTAGTTATTTAGATCTTTGAAGATATCTAAAGAGGCACGTTCAAACATGATATTAGGCACATGCCTACATTTTGCACAGTATTCCGTTAGATTAGCTTCTTAAAAAAAAATCAATATTTTTTCTTATGTTTTGTTTAATCACGTAAAAGATGGACTGTGTGAAATATGACATGGTAAGAAAGGAATGAGTACTGAGATGACGAATGAAAGAAGGAAATGGAAAAAGATCACATGTTGTGCCGACCCCAATAACGTGGGGAAAGGGCAGGAAGATGATGATGATTTTCTGTAAGAAAGAAATGACTACTGAGATGACGAATGATAGAGGGAAATGAAGGAAGATCACATGTTGTGCCGACCCCACATAACGTGGGGAAAGGGCAGGAAGATGATGTTTAGTTTAATCACGTTCAGTGGTTATGTGTTCTGTTAACTCGTATGATTTCGTCATTAATGGTGTTGATGGATGCCCTACATCCTCGACTCCATTTCACGCAGACCCACCGACATCTGGACGCGCCTTGCTTGTGCACGTGTCGACTGAACCGGTATTTTCCATTCTGAAGTAAGGTTTGTCCTCTTTGGGATACGGTAAACACAAATTCTGAAAGTATATTTGTTTTCAAAATGAATGAAACTCTTCTGTTCTAAATAAATTCTGCTTTGTATGGGACTTTGCTTACTTTTTTAATTTCACAAAAACTATTGAGATTGATTAAGAGGGTTGTGAAGCTGTAAATTTTCATAAATTAATCACATATCCAAATATTATAAATACTGGACTAAGTCAAAGGGGAGCAAAACGTTATCGCTTTTTGTAAGCTTATTGGAGTAGTGAAGACGACTCTGTTTTCTTACTCTTATTTTTTTAACCTAATTCGTCCTTTAAACCAACGATTTTCATGAAGTACGAGTAAAGTATGCAGGGCGTTTCGGGGGCGATAAATTGATCTAGCTAGGTTTCATTTTTAGAAAACGTCAGTTATCAAAATAAAAACAACGAACTCGGTCATCCAGGTACTATTTATCATCATCATCATAAATCCGCAGCCCGACTTCACCCACTGCTGGGTATAGGCCTCTGCTAGCCTCATCCATTATTAATAATAATATTACTATTAATAAATACTAGGAAATTAGAACAAAAAAATTAAAGAAGCACATAATGAGGTACGATACCTATGTATATATTATTATTAGTATTAGACGGGTATTTATCGCGTTCAAATTACCTTTTATTTTCCCGACGTTTCGACAGGTTTGCACACTGTCGTGGTCACGGGTAGACAAAATAAAAGGTAATTTAAACGCGATAAATACCCGTCTAATACTAATAATAATGTGTTCAGATCGCGTAAGTTTAAAAGTATATAAAGATACCTATATAGGTTTAGAATCAATGGTTGTGAGTACGATTGACGCATACAGGTACGTTGTCATAGGTGATGATTGACGCTCGGCAGCCAGAACAGCTCTTCACACACACCCAGCGACACCGCGGCTTGCCCTGCCGGTAGGCACTGTGTCGGCCGTACCGATACTTCCCGTACATCAGGATAGTATGACCCTTCTGGGACACTGTAAACATAAATTCTGAAACGAATAGACAAAACTCGTTTAAAAGTTCCGTTGGTTTGGCAGCCTAGTAAATATACCATTAAAGGCATTTTTGAAATGTACATACATACATCTGATACATCTTATATCTTTTAATGAGCAATTTTTGTATATCTCGGAAACGGCTCCAACGATTTTCATGAAATTTAATATGCAAGGGGTTTCGGGGGAGATAAATCGATCTAGCTAGGTTTCATTTTTAGAAAACGTCGTTTAACAAAAAAACCGGGCAAAGCTTGGTCATCCAGGTACCATATGTACTTCAGTCAGCTTTGGCTTATGTACTTTTTAATAGAATCACAAGATCAACCGAAAATCTATTGAAAGAATGGTATATTATACAAATAACTACGTTTTTAATGATTGTGGAAATTTCTAACATTAATAATTTCATCTTTGAAAGTGTAGACCGACGCACGACAACCGCGCCCCCATTTCCCGCAAAGCCAACGACACTTGGGGTCATTTTCTTTGTACCGGTGTCGAGAATACCGGTACTGGCCACACTGTAGGATTACGTGACCTCGTTGGGACGTTGTCACAGTAAATTCTGAAAGTAAAATTATAGCGGTCGATCTGTACAAACCTATGTCATTGTGCTTGAGGATTATTATTGAACTTTAAAATATAATTAATTAATTTCCTTACCTACTTTATATGTATAAATGCATTTGTGCGTTTGTGGTTGCGTTTTTTACGTGTCTATACAAATCATAAAATCTGTCAATAGGATGAGTTGAACGATTCAAAAATGCATTAGGTCAACTCATCCCGGCGGGATAAGTTGACAGCGGCCTCAGTTGACTAAAAACCCCTATATTGGTAATTCAATACATCGAATTCTTCTTATGATCATCGTTTCATCAATGTGAGTATTCAAAGTTATAAAATAAATAAACTTAATGAATACCTGTTTGTCTATCAAGAACTACTTATGTATTTTATATTATTTTATTAATAATTGAAGTTTAGTCCATAACACAGTCAAATATTTTTTAAAGGATAGCTGCAAAGTCGCGGCTGAATCAAATATTTATCTTAAATCGGCTAATAAGTATCGTATAATTACTTTATATTTATTAACCTAACCTAACATATTTGTTCTAAATATATTGTTCTAATAATATTATAAATGATTGTGATTATTATTTGTTTTGAACAATTGATTGTTATAGGTGTGGACCGACCCTCGGCAGCCGTGGTGAGTTTTCACGCAAACCCAACGACACTTTGGGTTCCCACTAACGTAGCTGCTATGCCGGTGGTACCGATTTGACCCATATTGGAGAATTGGTCGTCCCTTTTGGGATACACTGAATTGCAGTTTTGGACCTGAAAATATGTACAAGTTCAAACATAGGTAACACAAGTTTTCTTAAATCTTATACCTTTAAACGAGCAATTCTTATCTATATAATCGGAATCTCGGAAATGGCTCCAGCGATTTTAATGAATTTAGTATGCCGGGGGTTTCGGGGGCGATAAATCGATCTAGCTAGGTTTTATTTTTAGAAAACGTCGTTTACCCTCAAAAAACGAGCAAAGCTCGGTCACCCAGGTACTTAAAATTAAATGGTCATGTGATTACATACATCCGATGACGGATGATAGAGAGAGATGGAAGAAGAAAACGTTGTACCGACCACATAGCGTGGGAAAAGGGCAGGAAGAAGAAGTAACTCCGTATAAATAATACGTGAGTATATATTTTTATACAACGATTTATATAACTGATGAGCAGTGAGACAGAAGGAAAAAAACACGATAACTGTGTAAACTGTAGTTTGCTTTTTAAAAAAACAAAATGCATGTTATATTAATGAAATATTGAAATCAAGTGACATGAGCTTGAGGTCACAACTGATAGAATTTTGCAAGCCAAACGCTCTAGATAAATAAAGTACCTAGCATTAATGATTGTGAACATTATTTAATTTCAAAAGTTGATCACCACACGTGTATATCGTCGCTCGACAACCGCACGCCCATGTTTTCACGCAAACCCATCTGCATTTCGCATATCCTTTTCTATAGTCACTGTGGCGAGAAAAACGATATATTCCGTATTGGATCATGGGGTTCCCTTTGCTGGAGACTATGAAGTGCAGGTCTGGAAAGGGTTACGTTATTTGGTGGTTAAAATTAAAAGCTGTTAATTCTAATCTTCGTTCAAATAATCCAGAAATATTAAAGTACTCGTATAACTTACCTAACGGTCTTCGCGATACAAGCTTTGCCTTTTTATTTGGAGGTCGCTGGTAAAATTTTACCTGCATTAAAATTAATAGAAAAAGCACGTTTTCAATTTTCTTTAATAGTAGTTTCACGTAAATTTTCAATCTTTATTTTGAGTTACTGATTATGATGTTTTTTCATACTAACAACTTCATTTTCAAAGGTGTGGATAGCTGCGAGGTTTTGCCCTGCAATTCCACCGGCGTCGATTGGTCGACTTATTTCTGACCAAACTTCCGCATTTCAGATATTAGTAGGACGTACGATGAACTTATTGTATATGTGATTATCTGTATAGACAGTAATTTTTTTATATTTTTTTTACTTACTGATATATAAGTGTCTTTTCAGCATTATTTTATTCTTCATAGTTTTTTTTAGCTTTAGTTTCATTCGTGTGAATAGAAAATCCAGTTTTGTGTTACATTTTTTTTATAATTCAACAAAAGTAAGAACAAAAATTAGATGGAAATGGAGCTTTCCTCTCTTAACGTTCATTTTAATATACTAATACATTTATTACAGGAATATTCACAATATATGATTAAAGTTTGTACACAATCAAATATACATTCAAATAAAATAAAAAGAAGAACTATAACGAGCACCTACATAATGACTATTGTAACTTTGGTAAATAACTACGAAAAATATGTTAACACAAAAATCTACTTCAACAACGATCACTTGCAAAGTTACTTCCTAAAAAGAAGTTGAAATATTTGCAATGTTCATTTATCACGGCTACCAACTAGATAAGCATTTAATATATGTAAAGTTTTGATTCTAACTAGAATTTTCTTCTCTAGGGGCTTTACGAATTTCCTCTAAACATGAAACGTTTTGAAAAATAGGACTCGAGGCTTTAAAAGTTACCTGAGAAAAGGGTTTGGTCAATCGAGAAGCGATTGAGGTTTTAAGAAGTGGTATTGGGCGGGGAACTGTGTGAACTTTTGAAGATACGTTGTCACTACTACTTAAATTGATGACTCGAGATGTCGTGACAGCTTGCGAAAAGGCACTGTAGTCTTGAGGTGAAACATTTATGGTTTCAGATAAGGTATTGGCTTCTTGAGTAACAGTGGTAGCTTGAATAGAAATATTGCTAGCATAAGGTGACGCTAAAGGTTGAAGAAAGGTATCGTTCACAGCTTGAAAAGAGAAGCATGAGGTTGGTTGGGAAAAGTCTTTGTCTAGAAACTTATGTTTGCTGGCCAGAAGTGATGGATGATTATGTGGTTTTCCTATTTTGATAATGGTATCTTGGAAGGTCAGAATAGAAGCTCTGCAAGGTCCGTCGCGCCACCGCCAGCAGCGCCAAGTTCTCTTCTCACCCGATTGCCCACTCACTTTGTGCAGATTAAACCTGTAGTGGTCATATTCCATAACCGGCTTGCCAGTTCGTGAAGTTTTGAAAACGACTGCTGAAAATCACGAGAAAAAAATACTAAGATCCAATGGATAAGAGTATGGATAACTTAAATTATAATTATATTAAACATTTAAACAAGGTTTCGTAAAACCAAAGTCCATTATATGTATGTAGAAGTAAACACATTTTAGGGATGTACTAACTGGTAACTAACAATTTTAGGACATCTTGAAATCGATTAAATGATGTGGGTATTTTAAAATATCTAAAACACGACAACGTATAACAACTCAGATTTATTTAATTATTGGCTTAACAAGAAATTCATAATAATTTGTTCAATACAAATACAATTAGATCTTGCCGTTTTTTTATTGATATACGAGTAACAACCATAAATATACAATAATTAATAACAAAAAATAATATAGATAAATACATCAATTCTAGGTATAATAATAAATAATAATGCGTATGAGTATGGCCGGGTACGCAAGTAGAGGAAGTCCGAAGGAGAAATGGTTTGATTGTGTGTTAGGTGGTAAGAAGAGACTCAGAGTTGACGAATATTAGGGGTGCGTGAAAGAAGAAAACACTGTTGTACCAATCCCACTTAGCGTGGGATATAGACCGGCGAATGATGATTACTACAATTCTAGGTATATTTGCTTGTTCACGATTGGACAAAATTGGTATTTACTTACCGAAACTAGGATTGAGATCCTCAATTTAATGTTCTGCTCTTTTTAGCAGAAAAATACTTTTATGCTCTTTATGTCTCCTTTCGGCCGTGCTCTTTCCTATCCATACGATACTTAAAACATGCTTGGAAGTAAAAAAACACTCGATGCAACTGACGTTTTCCTATGTACGTTTATGTATTATAAATTGTCGTTTCTGTTTTTAAAGTTAAATTTGTGCCAAGATTTGTCATACAGGGTTTGCTGTGGAGTTTATGCCAGCCTCAATCTTTGCGTTTTCGAATGCCATTTTCAAAGCGTTACCTTCAAAATCTAATTCACAGCTGTGCTCAACTTCATGCACGATTTTATAATCGTCGACTACAGCCAGTGCTCCTTTGCAATTTTCCGTTTTTTTTAATGCGCATATCCAGTACTTTTTCAATTTTCCCGTTTTGTTAGTAATTTTTTTGTTACAAGTGTATTTACGACCAGCTCTCAGTAACATTCGACATCCCTTAGGACTTGATACATAATTGATTGCATCTGGGCTGAAACTTGGGCCTTCTTGAATCGTTTCATTTGCCGAATCAATTGTTGAATCATCTTCTTCATCTTTTTCTTGGAACCCTACAACAGTGGTTTGTCAGAAAATTGAAATTTTTCGACCAGTGAAGCGCATTTTTGAAAGCGCACAATATGTATTAACACAAAAGTATTCATTCAAAATTATGGTAAGCTTTGTAACGCATGATTTGTGTTGAAATTCATGAATTTTTCGTCTAATAAATTATTCTAAAAGTTACCTTCAAAAAATGAATGACAGCTGTGTTCAACTTCATGTACGATTTTATAGTCATCGACTACAGCCAATGATCCTTTGCAATTATCCGATCTTTTTAACAGACACTTCCAGTACCTTTTCAATTCTCCCGTTTTAATGGTAATTGTTTTGTTGCAAATGTATCTATGACCATTTCTCAGTAACATTCGACATCCCTTGGTACTTGGTATATAAGTGATTGAGTCTCGGTCGAACCCTGAGCCTTCTTCAAATGCTGAAACAATTTTTAAGCATCATCATCGTCTTCTTCAAATCACTAGATTAGCTTAGCTACTATAAACACAAGCACTTCTAAAAAAGATGTACCTAACTACTTTCAAGCGTGTACCATACTCGTCTAACATCTGTATTTCACGCTTCAGATAGAGTTACCAATGAGTATCACTGCATGCTTTCAGGCGATCCAATTAAAACAACTAGACAAATTTTATTATTTTTTCATTGTGATAAAACTCATGTCTTCATTTGTTATGCCACTTACACCCGCAGAAACCCCTAAGTCCGAAACTACTGCTGTGTTGGTTAAAGCAGTTTCCACCATAAATAAAATTACTATTTTCCTTTCTTACTTCTTGAACATATTCATTCTAAAAAGTTACTTATAGTTTTTTTTATTGTACTCGTATCACATCATTTTGTAATATCATGAAAATCGTTGGAGCTGTTTCCGAGATTCAGATTATATACGAGTATATATACATATATACAAAAATTGCTCGTTTAAAGGTATAAGATATGAGTACTTGTGAAGTTGGGAGCAATTTAATGGTTATGGTGTAACTTCATGTCAATTATCTCATAGTCTACGGTGCGTATGGAGGCTCTGCACCCACTATTTCGTTTGTTACACATGTAATATCTCTTAAGGCTGTTATCAGGACTGAGCAAGTTGTATCGGTGGCCGCCGTAAGTAATCACCGACTTGCCCATTTTCGTTGCCAAAAATACAGGTTCTGAAAGATTAAGTATATATCATTGTTGCTGTTCCAAGTTGTAAAATCATTATGCTTATAACGTCTAGTGAGAAAATTAATAACATTAAAATGTTAGATTGTTTTCAAACTTATAAATACGCCAGCCTATATTACCCAAATTTTAAGGCCGATAGAAGTTTAGTACTTGAATTTTTAAACAAATTAAAACTTTAGTATTTTTTTATAATACTTTAAATTATACGAGTAAGTATAATAATCAAAGTTACACAACCGTAAATTATAACATCATTTGTACCTAAAGAGTTTTATTATCAATCGTGGTTATGCTGTAATTTCATCTTGTATATCGTATTACCAATAGTTCTTACGAAGGCTCTGCATTTTTTGGACCACTTATTACACACGTAAAAACCTTTCAAACCCTTACTGTCGCTGTGTTGGTTGAATCGCTGACCGCCCAAAATTAACACCGGATTTCCCAATTTTGTTCTTGAAAAATACGGTTCTAAAAATAATTAATTAAAAATGAAATATGGATAAAGTGATGTTTACAATTACACGCAATAGTAATGTAAAACGATAAAAAAATATTAATATTATTTTATTGAATAATACTTTATTGATCTTTGTACAATGAATCTGATCATACGTAGTTTCATAGCTAAATTGCACAATTATAATATGTCGCCAGTTTTTATTCTGCTTCAAAACTGGTGTTTTGAGCGGTATGCGGCTCTTTGGTCAACTAAGGCCGCTGTCAACTTATCCCGGACGAGTTGACCTAATGCATTTTGAATCGGTCAACTCATCCCATTGTCACATTTTATGATTTGTATAGACACGTGTTCACACAAAAAAAGTGTTTCGACATAAGATTTACGAAAACAACAAATTAGGTGAGGAAATTACAGCCAGCTTAATGGTTATGCTGTAGCTTCATGTCATATATCTCATTGTCTATGGTACGTATTGAGGCTCTGCACCCACTGCCCAATTTGTTACACATGTAGTAACCTTTCGGTCCCTTGCTGTTACTGTGCTGATTGAATCTATGGCCGCCGTAAGCGATCACTATTTTTCCGTTTCTCGTTATTGAAAAAGTAGGTCCTGAAAAAATATAATTTTTAATAAATTACTTTTGAGTAGTTAAATCGCTTAGATGAACCAGCTTATTCTAAGAATGTGAAACAAAAAATGGTATTACGATGTTTTTGTTAGTTTTGAAACTTGTTACTTAAATAATTATCTATAAGTTAAACTGTTTTAATAACTTTAATAACAACACCTACATATAAATAAACATTATAGCAAGTCAACAAGCTAGTAAATCAAAAAGTAATATCTATACATAGTAATTTTTTTGTACTTCAATTTCTCGTTCATCGTGTGACTCATTTGGGATTTCATGAATGACTAATTTTGTCTTGATTACACTACATAAATAATAATCTTGACTGATGCATAAAAAGGGCCATCCGCATATCAAAATAAGTCATTGGTTTTGCTCAAATATGGCTTCCTTTTAACATGGGTATGTACATTGTTTATGTCAATGATTTCATATCCGTGAACTTTGATGACTGCTCTGCAGCCAGAGGACCACTTGTTGCAGACGTACCGTGCTGTCGGCCCTCTGCATTTAACGTACTTATTAAAACGATATCCTCCATACAAAATAACGGGATTTCCAAACTTTGACACTGAGAACACAGGCATGGTCGTCGTACCTGAAAAAATAATCAAAATAACCGAAGAAGCACCGAATGGATTTGAACACGGCGATGTCATAACACAGGCAGAGCTAGTTATTGTGAAAATAACAAATATCCAATAATCAATGTGGGTATTTGAAGCTTCGCTCGCTGCTTCACCAAAGTTGTTGGATGTAGACCTTGTCATAAAACTAATACAAATAATCTATATTAATTCAAATTTATTATACTAGCAAGAAACATGACACTAACGTACATACTTAATATAGTTAACAAACCGACTAAAAATCTTGTAATGACTACCATCAATGAAGATTAAGCAAAAGGCACATTAGGTATTTATTTGAAAGTAATTATTCGGTAGAATTGCAATATTTCAATATTTCAAAGCAGACAAACTTTTAAACTCAAAGTTATTATGGCTCATAATTTAAAAATAACTATAGTAGTAAATATTGTTTCTAAAGTTCAAAGTGTGACGACAATGCTCGCATTGAAATTGAAACAAGCGACGCAAAAAGTGTACAAAAATATAATGAGATTGCTTGAATGAGAACGAAACAGACCTACAGACAGAACAGATACAAGTAATGTGAGTAAACAAGTAAGACATAACTCTTTACTTCAGTCCGTACATCAACATTGAATTGTTGCTTAGATAATAACCTATTTTTTGGTATTTGATTGTTTCTAGGCGGTTAGAGAAATACTTACAACTTGGTAATTATGACAATTATGTGATTACATTTTTTATATCACATAATTATTATTTTCACTTATTTATTTCTAAAGCATGACTGTCTTAAAATTACGAGTATCTACATTTCCGTTTGTAAATTCGAAAACATACGTATGCAATAAAATATATATAATTAAATTTACATAAGTTCATAAGACCTTTCATATTATTGCTTTTCAATTTAAATTATACCACACTAGCTGATGCCCGCAGCTTCGCCCGCATGAATGTCGATTATCGCGACTTTTCATACAAACTTTCATCCCCTATTTTATCCCCTTGGAGGTAGAATTAATCAAAATCCTTTGTTAGCGGATGCCTACGTCATAACATCTACTTGCATGCCAAATTTCAGCCTGATCCGTTCAGTGGTTTGGGCTGTGCGTTGATAGATCACTATGTCAGTCTGTCAGTCAGTCACCTTTGAATTATATATATTTAGATGTAGACTAATGTAACATACATATAATTTATTTTTTTCATCTTCCTGCCCTTTTTTCCACGTTATATATTTATTTATGGTTGTGATTATCTTGCATTTCGATAACTTTCTGCTTTTCAGCTTTGATGACGGCTTTGCAGCCACTCGACCACTTTTCGCACACGTACCTTGCAAGTGGACAAGAAGGGCGAGAGGTTCGCCGGTAGCGAAATCCTTTATACACAACGTACGATAACATACGTCGCCCATAGGGAATTTCAGAAAATACAGGCATTTCTTGAGAAAACTCTACTATTTTGACGTCATTGGACTGTTGAACCCGTTGAAAGTATTTCCCTTTGCATGTTACAATCTGAGAGTGATCACGAACATCAGTGACTTCTTTACTTACTGAAAAAAAACATACCTTATTTAGATTTTATATATAGATAGACAATTTGATGTATTACCCGTATAGCTCAGTACTGATAACATATAAAATAAAGGTAAATAATCCAGTTTCGTTGTTATTTTTTAATCAATGCAACCTGAGGACAATCGACATCTTAATATGGTATTATTTTAGAGACATATTAAGTCTAAAGACCTGTGTGTGTCTTTCTAACGTCAATTATTTCATTCTTGTGTATTTTGTAGTGGCTCTACATTTTGCTGAGGATCATTTGCTACAGACAAATAGCGCTAAGGCCCCGTTTGCAATAAGTTTGTTTCGAGAAATACTGTCCTTGGAATATTATCAACGGCTTACAGAATTTCGGTACGGAGAAGAATGGTCCTGAAATCTATAAACGAAATCCGACAAATAAAAACCACCGTTAATTATATCCACTGGATAGTCCTATAATTCTACAAAGCCCAACATATTTACTTAACAGTTATTAAATTATTTATAAAAAAACATCAAACCAGAAGAAGATCATTACTATCGTGTACACAACATTCCCAAAGTACCCTCACTTTATACCTACTATTATTTATACCAACATTTGTTCTTCCTGACACTACAGCGTATGAATATCACAACAAATATTTCACAGTATATTTCACAAAAATTCGTAACTTTTATTGACCGCACCGAAGAACTGAGCTGGAGTTACGCGCTTAATGCCCGCTTTCCACTAAAAAGGGTAATGTGCGGAAATTGAGCTAGTGATCTGAGCGGATCGAAATTGTATTGTAATCCGCTCATTCACAGTGGAAGCACTCCTATTAAAAAAGCCGTTGCGAGTTAAACGGAGTCCGCACGAAGCCCGCTCCGCACGCAGTGGCAGGCGGGCATAAAGCACGACTCACTTAGCACTGAGAGCTATACGCGTACCTTCTGATGCCTTGTACCGAGCATCATCAGATCAGGTCACTCCTCGACTTAACGTGCATGTGTTCGGTGATCATCTGTATGATCTCGTCATCATGAGTTTTTATACACGCCCGACAGCCTAAAGACCACTTATTGCACACATAGAATCCCCTGGATCCTTTACTGGAGCTGTGCTGGTTGAAACGATGTCCGTTGTAAAGTATTAGTGGCTTTCCGAATCGGCTGGTTGTGAAAACAGGTCCTATAAAAGTTTTTAATAGTACAATTTCACATTACAAATGTGCAGCCGTCTGCGACACTAATATATGTGTTATGTAGGTAATTATTTTTTAAGTATTCTGTAGTTAAATCGCAAAAAAGAAAGATTTTTTAGTAAAAATGTAGTATAATGTATTGTTGCAGCGTGGAATGTTGCTTTACAACTTTGCTAAAAACACAATTATAAAATAATGGCAACGTTTTATTTTATTTCCCTACTAGCTTCCGCTCGCGGTGTCGCCCGCGAAGTACCTACATAAAATATAGCCTATATTCATCCTGAAAGTTCATTCTACACATTGGTAAAAGAATTTTTTAAATGGACCCAATAGTTTCGGAGCCAATTCAATGCAAACAAACAAACAGACAATCAAATCTTTCCTCTTTATATTATTAGTATTGATATAGATGACAACTAAGCGGCACTTGTCGCCTGCAGAGGTCGCATGGCATGTCGTCTACAATATATTTGACTAGTATTTATTACATATTCCGAAAAAATATCATTTTCTGAAATTATGATGATAGAAAAGTCCGGGCACATAAAGTCATTTAGCCTTAACAGAGGTCTTCGGATACGGCATCTCTGCTACCAGAGCTGGCCACTATCTCATAATCTAACGACGATGATGATGTTGATGCTCATCCTTAATTTTCAGTACTTCGTAGTTCATAGTTTTGATATACGCCGTGCATCCAAAAGTTCCCTTCTTCGTGCAGACGAATCGCCACAAGATGGGACCGCTGGAGCTATGTTTGTTATAACGATTGCCATTGTATATGACCACCGGTTTCCCTTTATACGTTTTCCCAAAAACAACACCTGTAAATTATGGAACTGATAAGAAATACTATCTTGGGTATTATGGACCAACTGTGATATAAAATAGGTACACTGCAAATTGAAATGAATTTCTTGAGATCTATTTTTATCAAACTTAATCTAGTACCTACACATTCAAAATGATCTACAATAATCCAGATCAAATTGGGGACGTTCTAGAGAAAGGCCAGGTCCAGAGTACCCTAAACCGACGCGCATGTATGAAGAATTTAATGAGGGTGAATGAAGCAAAAGAAGTATGTCAGGATCGTAGCAAGTGGAGATCCGTGATCTCTGCCTACCCCGTCGGAAAACAGGCGTGATTTTATGTATATGTATGTAATCCAGAAGAGACACAAAATTATTTCTATTTACAGGTATGGATTAATTTTAATCGTCTATGTTATTAACTTATTGTGCAACAATGGATTACCCAAATAATTTAAATAAGGTCGCTAGTTTTCACTTGATAATCTGACTTGGTAGTTCCCACTCACATCAAGCCGGATGTCTGAACACGGTAGGCTGATGATTTGTGTGCAAGATATTAGAGCTGATGACCCTGTCTTCGATGACGGAGATCAGCGCACGGCAGCCCCGGTCCCAATGGTTGCAACGGAAGGTCTTCCTAATTGTGTTCTTGTCTTTCAGGCAAAAGCGGTATCCCTGGTAAAGAAGCATCTGATTGCCGAAACGTGATTCGATGTACACCATTTCTGCAAATAATAACAGCATTCAGATTAAAAAATTATATAAAAATATTATGATTCCATTCAATATAATTTTTAATGCAAATGATACTTATTTTGAAAGTATACATTTTATAGATAAATTTTAGAAATTCCTCCATTTAGGTTTAAAATTTAAATTAAATTAAAAATTTTAAAAACCCCCGACACAAATTTTGCCCGCCATTTTGTGGCGGCCTACTTATTTCCAATAAGCATAGCTAAGAACAGTCCTGACTAATTCACCTTTCAAACAAAAAAAATTAAAATCAAAATCGGTTCATGCGTTCGGGAGCTACGATGCCACATACAGACACACACACAGACAGACACATCAAACTTCATACTAGCTTATATTGTATCGTTTGTACTCGTACTAACATACAAACTTTTAAAATGAGAATTTGGAATTCATAATTGTATTGTTTCATTTTTTCATTTATTTTAGATAAATTTAGTATATAGAACTTCGAGACAAACTCCTCGTCCTCAATCACTGAAAAACTAGGTCCTTAGAAATCAGTGAGTATGTTCATTATCCATCCCGATCACTTCACCACGATAAGTGGTTACTTTGGCTTTGCAGCCTCTGGCCACTCTGGTGCATACATATCTCCCTTTATCTCCTTTATACCGAGAGTTTTTGTTAAACCTGTACATCCCAATCTGCAGCACAGGCTTGCCAAAACGCGAAGTGGTGAAAACTGGCGTAATATCTAAAATTAAAGCACTTTGATATAAAAGCATTGGTTTTCAGGAATTCTTGTATTCATTAATAAATAAAAACTAATTTAAAAGGCCTTTTAGGGCTTCAGCTACTTTTTCCCACAAAAAAGGTTTTCAGCGATCAAAGAAGCATTTCAAAGTTTCGAACTATGTGGCTGGAAGTATGTAGCTTAGATGTATTTTATTTTTTATTTTTCATTACAAAAAATAGACATAGCCATATCATTACAATGCGTATATTTATCAACTTATGAAATAAGCAACAAAACCGTGCTAATATGTAGCTACATAAAATATTTAAGTTTATGGTTAGCTGAGTTTGAGTTTTTAAGTAGAGACTAGACGATTTAAGCGAAAATACTTAACTCAATATTCCTGAGTAAGTAATTCTTTTGTGGCCAAGTATTGTCTTCAAGATTCGATCTTTTATTCGATGGATTATTTCAATGACCGTGTTGATTATTAACCTTTACAATCTCATTGCAGAACGTTATCACAGTAGCCCTGCAACCATCTCCTACTCTCGTGCACACCCATCTCGCTCTATCTCCATTGCAGTAAGGGCGCTTATTGTATCTGTACGTTCCAAGAATCAACACTGGTTTCCCAAACCGCGATGTGGTAAATACCACATTATCTGGAAGAACCAAAGTATAATTTTTGTTTAATAAAATTTTGTAAGTTCTAAAGACTTAAAAAAATTATTAAATTTTTTGAAACGCATTCAAAAGAGGAGATTTTCAACTCGACTGTATTTTTAAATCATTTTAACATTTTTCAAATTATACATCGAAAATCTACGTAAATATGTACTTGTAAATTAATTTTGCACGACAAAAATTTAGTCATATTTATTCTAATCCTACATTCAACATTCGCTTTATAATTAGGCTGATCACTTCCTGCGTGTTTACAAGAGGTTAAGTGGTAATAGTCTAATAATGTACATAAACCGAAATCATTGATAAATAAATTAAAAATAAGACTTGATTTCGGAATGATCTTTACTCCACAATATTCACAACAGTCAACCACTCACACATTCAATGTCTTGGACTCCACAATCGCTTTCATATTTTCAATGCAAAATTCAACTAACATAACAAGTCACCATTTTAAATTGAATTTTGCCTTGACTTGACTTGGATGACTGTGTTCATTACTAATCTTTATAATCTGATCACCGAACGTTGTCACAGTGGCCTTACAACCGTCCCCCACTCTCGTGCACACCCATCTCGCCCTATCTCTATTGAAACAAGGTCGATTATTGTATCTGTACGCTCCGAGTATCAACACTGGCTTCCCAAACCGCGTTGTGGTGAATATAGGTTTATCTGAATGAATGGAAATTGAACATTTGTATTAGAAGCACGTATATACCATGTTAAATATTGAGAAAGTCAAAGATCTTAGATTCCGCTACAAAAACCATTAAGTGGGTACAATCTTATTCATTTTGAGTCACGTAATACGAGTATAACCCGATAATTTCTCTGTTAGTTTCCTCTTGCATACATTATTTACATAATTGGATCAGAATTTTACCAATTGCCTCACAACCATAATTTAATATTAACTTTTTTCGAGTTGACGTTTGGTCCTGGAATATGGCCGTGACTTAGAGAAACTGCATTATCTAGAGTTTATTGTTTGCTTAAAAAAAAATAAAGTAATACGAGTATTAAGATTATTTATTTGAGTTTTTATATTATTCTCTATGTTTTCCACATAATAATGTATATACAATATTAGGTGTCAGCTGTATTGTTCCTTGTTTATGAATGAATTTTCTATATTTTGGAAATTAAACAACACAATACAAAATTACAAACACAAAACATAAGTTAACTAATTTTTATTGACTGATAAACTATTAAGGTATAAGTCTTCATTCAAAACCTGACAACATAACCTTCAGACATAACCGGCATCTCATTGAAGGAAAAATAATTAGTGTAGTCAAAGTATACTAAGCCCCAACTCGGCATCGAAAGGTGTGCTTGATTTATCGTTTGCGAAATTCAAAAATGTAATTAAACAAAACCTGTCTCGTAAAGCTTATTATAGAATATCAGAGTACTTAGATGACAAAAAAGCTTGGGATGAATCAGCTCCAACTCTGCTAGGTGTTCCTAACAATGTTCACAAGGTCCATAATACAAAAAAAGCGCTAGGGCCCAGCGAGTTTCTTGTCAGTTCTTCTCGTACTGGGGATAGGACTGGAATTGGCACCTAGACTCACCTAGTATGTAAGACGATTCAAAATGATCCTTGTGATATTACTGAATAAAGATTATTGACTATTGACTATTGTTCGAAACATTTAGTGACTAGGATACTATATCCTAGGGTGACTATATCATTTTTAAATGTGAATGATTGATTAGATCTTTCTCCTAACATTGATTCACAAATCAAAATTTAAAACAAACACTTTAATTGATAATACAGATGTATCTATTTACAACTTTTGCAATGTCTATGTGAATGGGAACGGCTTTGGATGAGAGTGTATATTACTGATCTTGATAACCTGTCCACAGAATGTGGTAAGTGTTGCTCTACACCCCTGCGAAATCTTTGAACAGACCCATCTCGCCTTGTCCCCTTTGCAGTAGGTATTCATGTTGTACCTATACCCCCCGAGCTGTAACACAGGCTTGCCGAAACGCGAAGTCGTGAACAATGGAGTTCCTGAAATGTGACAAAAGAACCTATAATTTATGAGTTTATGACATATCACACATCGTTGGTGCGGCGAGTGCTTCTAGGAGATTTGGGTAACAAGCGGCTACGGTTTCAACTCCTGAACAATTTTCTTAAATGCAAATAAAAAGCTCATTACTGTAAAAGTGCAACAGTATTCAGTGACCATGGTTAATGCACGCTAGATACAATACGCACTGATACTACTTACTAGAATGTGCTATGGCGTAGGTAAGCTATAGATCGTACCGTTCTAACTGCTGGCGACGCAGTATGATCTGATTATTCAATAAGCAATGAAATTATTTTTTAAACATTTACTTATTTATTGAAATAACTTACACATACAATAATATACAAATGTTTGTGAAATTCTTAACGTTTTTGACTGTCTGACATCAATAAAGAGCACCGTAATTTTTAGAGCTCTCGCTCAATATATAGACCAAAATGACTTAGCTGTAATAGTTTAATATATTATTATATAATAGCTGTAAGAGTCTAGACGTCTATATCCATCGCGTACTGAACGCATCAGTATGGCATATGCGTCTACATTAATATTAGTGAACCGTTGAAGCCTTAATCTTCATTTCAAGATCTTAAGGTGCATTTAAAAAGAAATCCCAATACTTAATTCACAAGAGTATGTTATCAAATTTTATCTAATTATAATCTATACAGCATCAGACTATTCAATATACATAATATTAAGAATCCTATATATTATAAATGCGGAAGTTTGGAAGAATGTATGGATGTGTGGGTGTAAGGATATATGTTTGATACACTTTCACGCTGAAACGGCTGAACGGATCTGCATGAAATTTGGCACAGATATAGGAAAAATGTGCGGTTCCCGTGGGATAGATGTTTTGGAGCTAGTTTATAATAATATAGTTATATCAAGGTGGAGTAAGGCTTTAACTGAATGGCGTCCAAGAACCGGGTATAGGTGCGTCGGTCGTCCGGTAGCGAGGTGGGCTGACGACATAGCATCCGTCGTGGGCCAGACCTGGATAACGCTAGCAGCAGACCGTGGACAATGGCATATGCAAAGAGAGGCCTATACCCAGCAGTGGGTGAAGTCACGGAGCGGGACTATGACTGTGGCTGCACACCATATTAATGAACTGGTCGTTGAGAGAGATGATGGAAGCATTACATCTGCGGGCACTCTTCTTACTGCACACCCAGCGGACTTTGGGACCTTTGCACGACCTTTGCACCTTGTTGTATCTATAGCCACCAATCTCGACCACCGGTTTGCCGTAGCGGGATGAAGTGAATTTTGCTTCTGGAAAATATTGATAGTTTTACCAAAAATACAAGGTAGTGATTGATCATTATTATCACTTACTCGCCGCTTGAATTCACTCAAGCTGGATTCAGTCAAAGCGATTGTTCGATAATCTGTTAAGTAATCTACGGCCCACAATTAATCTTCAGAAATTAATGACGTGTTTAAAGAATTGCGCATAAGCAGTAATATTTATAAACTTCATGGAAGTCTTGCTGACTGTTGTTTGGATTGAAAGAATAACGTACATTCGTATTTAATAAGTTTATTCATATTTAATAAGTTTATTGAATGGTTTAACAAAAAACATGACTACCCCGTTCAGACACAAAAACTAATGATTATGACTACCACTCATAGTTATGATTTGATTCTTATAGGTGATCACTAAAGCCTTACAGCCTGTAGTCTTTCTACAGCACGTCCACCGTACTTTGGGTCCAGTGTAGCGTATATGCTTGTTATACCGGTATCCATTTATTATAATCACAGGGTTTCCAAACCTAGTGACCGTATACAGCGCTGAAAAGTCAACAAGAAAAATAAGTCTTTTAAAAAAATATAACGATCTGTTCCCTAACTTGTGGCTTTAAGTTTGAAATTAAAAACTTGATTATTGTAAAGTACCACCATGCTGTACTTTACATACTTACAAAAAACATTAGAGCTAGTAGACATTTCCTACTTTGTTCTTTGAGGATACTAATCTAAAGGAAATTCATAAGAAGGGTTAAAAGAACGCTGTAAAGACTTTATATAGATATTCTTTTTTTAATTAAAAATTATGAAAATATATTCGTCACCGTTAATATTTATATTATACGTTATATTACCGTTAAAGTTACCTTTGTAAACAGACTTCCCGCGATACAGGCTTGGTGATAAGTTTTAAACGGCAATAATATCTTTTTTTTTAAATAAACTTCTAATGTAACTTCCAACAAGGTTGCGTTAAGCGTTTAACGCTACCATGGAAGGGGTATGAAAGAGACAGAGCGAGAGTGACTGCGTGGCACTCGAAAGCAATCGCGTAGTATACCCGTTACAGGCCAGCGCGAACGTTAGCAACGAGAAGTTTCACTTCTTCCGCGCGGAGGAACTCCACGCACTATATTTTTGTTTTGTTTTTATATCAACCCCATTCAATAAAGTAACTTCAATGGTTATGATTACTTTTCATCGAAACGATTTCATTCATAAAGGTTACGACAAAAGCCTTACAGCCAGACCTCTTCTTGATACAAGCCCACCGCACCTTGAGTCCAGTGCAATAACTGTTATGCTTGTTGTACCTATATCCTTTCAGTATTAGCACAGGATTTCCAAATCGAGATACCGTAAGTTGCATTCCTGTGAAAAGTCAACAAATATTATTATCATTGTTGCCCCAATATTACAACAGTAAAGCAACTATAAAAATAAAATAAAATAAGCCATTATTGCTGTTATATTTTAACTTATTTAACTAAACATTATTTTTTAAAAGAAAATGATAATAATAGATGAAAGAAAACTATAAATTAACTTAAACTAAAACATATTCTCGAATATTACACCATTATCTTCCCTGTTTAATACTCTTTAATGATTATGATTACTTTTGACCATAACAATTTCATTCATAATAGTGACGACGAAAGCCTTACAGCCAGACGACTTCCTGGTACAAGCCCACCGCACCTTGGGTCCAGTGCAAATGTTATGCTTGTTGTACCGATGTCCTTTCAGTAGTAGCACAGGCTTTCCAAATCGAGATACCGTGAATTGCATTCCTATAAAAAGTCAACAAATATTATGACCATTGTTGCCCCAATGTTACAACAGTATAGCAATTATAAATGGGATTAAATAAAGGCTATAGGTACATAATATAAAGACGTTATATTAGTATTATTTTTTTAATCAAAATTATTACAAAACCATTATCAACCCTGATCAACGCTCTTAATGATTATGATTACTTTTAACCGTAACAATTTCATTCTTAATAGTGACGACATCCGCCTTACAGCCAGACGACTTCCTGGAACAGACCCACCGAACCTTAAGTCCATTGTAACTGATGCGTTTGTTGTACCGATATCCTTCTAGTATTAGCACAGGCTTTCCAAATCTAGATACCGTAAATTGTGTTCCTATGAAAAGTTATCAAATATTATCACCATTGTTGCCCCAATATTACAAGTTTACATTAAATAAATATTGGTGGACATTTCACCCAACGCCACCTACCACCAAACTAAGAAAAGCTTGCACTATGGGAACCAGATGGTTGATAAATTATGTATATTCTTTTTTTTTGTAAATACATAGATTACATAATAACACCCAGCTAAAGAAAAAACATCTAAGTTCACCACGCTAATGTATGTCTTGGGTGGGGATCGAACCCACAACCTACAGCACACAAGGCAGATCTACTACCAACTGAGCTGTGATACAGTCATATTATAAAACAGATAGAATTAACACCATAAAGCCCCATATGGTTTTTTTAATAAAAACTATAATAATATATCAACCCCATTAAACGTAGTAACTTTAATGATTATGATTACTGGTAACTGTAACGATTTCATTCATAATAGTGACGACGAAAGCCTTACAGCCAGACGACTGCCTGGAACAGATCCACCGCACCTTGAGTCCATTGTAACTGATGTGTTTGTTGTACCGATATCCTTCTAGTATTAGCACAGGCTTTCCAAATCTAGATACCGTAAATCGTATTCCTATGAAAATTCAACAAATAACAATGTTATAACAGTAAAGCAATTATAAATGGGAAAGGCTATAGTACATAATATGTAAAGACGTCATATTAGTATTATTTTTTAATGAAAAATATTACAACACCATTAACAACCCTGATCAACTCTCTTTAATGATTATGATTGCTTTTGATCGTAACAATTTCATTCATAATAGTGACGACAAAAGCCTTACAGCCAGACGACTTCCTGGAACAGATCCACCGCACCTTGAGTCCAGTGTAACTGATGTGTTTGTTGTACCGATATCCTTCTAGTATTAGCACAGGCTTTCCGAATTTAGATACCGTAAACTGTATTCCTATGAAAAGTTGTCGATTATTATCACCATTGTTGCCCCAATATTACAACAATAAAGCAATTAAATAAAAGAAATAAAGTAAACTCTATAAAGACATCATATTCACATGGTTTTTTAATAAAAAAATAACAATATATCTCATTAAACGCAGTAATTTTAATGATTATGATTACTGGTAACTGTAACGACTTCATTCATAATGGTGACGGCAACAGCCTTACAGCCAGACGACTGCCTGGAACAGATCCATCGCACTTTGGGTCCAGTGCAAGTGATGTGCTTGTTGTACCTATATCCTTTTAGCATTAGCACAGGCCTTCCAAACCGAGATACCGTAAATTGCATTCCTATTAAAGTCAAAGATAATCATTAACAAATTTACAACTTAGTTTAAGCCGCAAGCCGAATAGAAGAGACGTAAGACATGAAAGCGGCACCGACGCAACTTTTAACATTATATATAGAAAGGACGGATGCGGACGCAATGTCCTCTCAGTATGTTTTGCATCCTTCTTTTAACTTTTTAAATTTAATATTACTCGCAATAACGTATCCTTATATTACGTCTCTTATGACTGACTTGCACGTAAGAAGATCACAGCAAATCAAATCAAATATAATTTTAATCTATAGAACTATTAAAAACAGACAAAAACTAAAAAAAAACAAATCGTTTCTTACAGTTTATGGATCGTGATTATGACACTTATTAATGGAGCAAACAGTGTTCTTAACGGTTATAATCGAAGCCTTGCAAGCTGAAGAAGACTTTCTTGTACAAGCCCACCTCACTTTGAGACCGACGTTGTCACCTCTGTTATACCGATATCCTCCAAATATCAGTACAGGTCGTCCGAATCGGGATATAGTAAATTGCAGTTGCCCTATAAAATAACAATTCACATAATAAAACTGTGTCTAGCAGTTGTGAGAAAACTCAAGGTAAATCAAGTATTACAATATCTTCTGAAATACTTTCTCTGTGTAAAACTAAAGCATTTGCAAATTAAATCTTTATTGAAGTATTTTATACAAATTACATACTCACATACTTCAATGCTTACAACACACACACTGGTTCGAAAGAATTTGGGATACGCTTAGAAGATACTTAATTACAAAAACATCAAATCCACTGTCAGTTATTATTTATTTATTTCCCCACTGCAGGGCAAAGGAGAGTGGTTCTTCTCAATTTGATATTTTGTCGCTATTTTAAAAACATTTTTATCCTTGATTTTAGAGCTCGTCTTTCAAGCATGAAGATGGAGCGATAAAAGTATGGTTGATAATCAGTTAGTACCTGGTTGACCGGTTTTTTTTTGGTGATTCTTGTTTTTGGAAAATGAAACCTAGCTAGATCGATTTATCGCCCCCGAAACCCCCTGCATACTAAATTTCATGAAAATCAAATTCATCCCGATTATATATATATATATATAGAATTGCTCGTTTAAAGGTATAAGATATTGAGAACAATGATGAAGCAGTTGACGAGAATTGTCCAAGCCTATATTTAATAATGTTGTAAACAATACACAAATCAATGATTATGATTATTTTTGATTAGAACGATAGTGTCATCCACAGTAACAACACATGCTTTGCACCCAGCGGCGACTTTGCTGCAAGCCCACCGTGCTCTAAGGCCACTATTCTTGGGGCTCTTATTGTACCGGTATCCTCCCAGTAAGATAACAGGTCTACCGTTTCGAGAAACTGTAAACTCTGGTTCTGTGGACAAATTCAATTATTGTAAAAATTGCGTATTTCATTATGATACAACTCACATAATAAAAAGAAACTATTTCCCACACGGTTTTCGTTTAGAATTAAAGGTAGAAATAGATTGGTAACATTTATTTAGAACTAAAATGAACTTTGAACACTCCAATCTAGTGGCACATAACCCTTTCATCAAATTTGTTCCTTATGACACAATAAGAAAAAAAGGAAGTGATGCAATCAGTACTTTCGCCGGTTATTAATGAATAATCGATTGTACAAAGATGTATCTCTGCATCGCATAATATCGCCTTTTAGGTGCCACAGGATACATCCTGTGGCACCTAAAAGGCGATACATACAGCATGAATAAAACATACTTATTGAACCCTTAATTTTTATTAAAGATTGTGAGAGTAGCAACGCTACCTATTATTTTACTTGTCAATTGTTACCACGTGACACGATATACGATGATATTGACATACGTAATAAAACAATTCAAATCGATACCAGTCGTTTATGAGTGTGACAATTTTTCAGAGTCAAAACCTGATTTTTAAGAGTTACGACTGAAGCCTTGCAGCCTTTAGATTGCATCGTGCAGTACCACCTTGCCTTATGGCCAACACACCTATAGTATCTGTTATACCGGTAACCACCAAGTATGATTACTGGTCTTCCTTTTCGAGATACCGTGAATTCTGGTACTGGAACAAAATTCGTTATTATTCTCATTGTTCATAAATAAGTCACAGTTGTCAAACTTGCTGATAATATTACAACCCCATGTACACGGGCCTTATCAAAAGCTCTTAAGGCAAATTTTGTACCTGTAAAAGTTGAATTCAGGTAGTGTTAAAGCTTGAAATTTGACGTTTCTGAACCTTTCTTTTGAGCTTGTGGTAAGCCCAAGATCGTGAAGAGTGAATTATGTGTATCTTTTTCGCTTTTTATGGATGGAATATATGTACATAGGTATATGCATCACTACAGTCACCATCCAAATAACAACTTCACTGAACACTATCTAACTTAGTAAGTTAGGCATTCATTTAGCGGCGATGGGCATGCAAACTGTCACGGAGGGACTACTAACTACTGTGCAAAAAACTGGACTAGTGTTTTTGAAGACCTTTTAATTTTGATTCTCAAGGATGTAACTAGAGATTTGACTCGTACTAAATCTGGGGATTACAGTCGTGATCATATTTATATTTTAATTAATTAGAAACAAATAATGATAGTAAACATACTGCTCGGTCAATGTTAACCAACAAATACTTATCCAAAAATTTCGAATTGAAACCATTGAATTCAATGATACGAGTATAGTTTAATATTATCTAGTAGTAAAAATAAAGATAAATAATTTGCGATTTTATAATATTTCCTGCATTCCCTGAGCAATATCGCTTGAGTAGAAGTAGTTTTGCGATAATTGTAAGTCATTTTCTACGACCTCGTGTTGAGCAAACTTTGATTTAAATGATCAATTTGATCCTTAGCCTTATTACTCAGGATGCAGGAATTTGAATGGCTTTAAAAGCGAGACGAATCGCCTTAATGGTTGTGACGTTCATTGAACGTGACTATTTTATTATTATAGGTGACAACAGACGCCTTGCAATTCCCGAGCCTAGAACAGTACCACCGCACTTTGGGTCCAGTACACTTGTAGTACTTGTTGTACCTGAACCCTCCTAGCTCGAGCACTGGTTTTCCATATCGAGACTTCGTAAACTTCATTTCTGTGAACCAATTGTATGACTGCTTTATAGAACAATTGGATATTCAAATCCCAAGTTCAACCCAATTTTATTTTTCTCCGTTCAGTTTAATAATTTGTGAAATCACACAATATAATAAATGAAAATTTGGATGATTACACGTTTGAACGTTTGTTACTTTATTAACCTCTGAACCGATTTCTATGAATTTTTATAGATCATACATATTTATTGACCAGGGGCCTTACCACGAAGTCTTCCAGAACGATTCCGTTTTACGAGTAGAAACGTCACATATGAAGCTTGAAGTCAATTCAATTTGCATAGGTCATGGTACGAAATAACAATGTAATATTAATTCGGTATTGTATTATGAATTCGTGGTGAGGCCCCTGGATTTAAACATAGTAGGTATTATTTTAGGTAGGCTAACTTGAAAAATTATCGCCCGCATAGAAAATATAGTCACAATCCAAACAACAGATATTTAATGTGTACAATTTGCTTTGTTACAATTACAATTTTATAAGGTTATATATTTATGGATCGTGATTGTGCCAATTACTGCACGAACAAATAGTGTCCTCAATAGTGACGATAGAAGCCTTGCAGCCAGAAGAAGATTTTCTTGTACAGGCCCACCTCACTTTGGGCCCATGGCATTTGTGGTATTTATTGTACCGGTATCCATCCAGCAATAATACCGGTTTGCCGTTTCGAGAAACTGTAAACGTCGGTTCTGTAAACAGGTTGGATGTATTGTCAAAACTGATGATATTATCATAATGATAAATACCGATTTTACTTTATCTTATTTATGATGTAAAAATTACTTACGTTGATGATTAGAAAAATACCTTTCATTTTAATTCACTTATAAACACGTTAACCTATTTCAATGAGTATTAAGATTTTAGATCAATACGACTTTGTTTTTGTACATCATGATGAGCGCTCTACAGCCACTGGAGTTTCTGGTCCCTTGCATCTCGTGAACATATTGTACCGGTATCCACCTTACAATAGTACCGGTTTTTCGAATCGAGACAACCGCTAACTCCGGTTCTATCAATAGATGATAGTTCAACCATTATTTAGCTCTCTTCAAAGCTACATTTATACACAAAAACGTCGTCGCTTTAAATATTTAAACTTGTAATTATGGTTTCAATAAGGTTCTGTACCCACTGGACCTTCAAGATTCGACCCAAAAGCAAAAAGTGCCCATTGGACCTCATTAACATGGCCCATTCCGTTTACAAGAAATCAAATGAGTATAAGTAACAAAAAATTATTTGTCAACTGTTTTGTCTCACTCTTTCTCGTTCGAATACGAGACAAATGCCCTACAACATTTTGTCACGGCTACCATGTTAGCCCGGCTGATCGACGCTTCTTCTTCTTCTTTTTGATATGGCGTCTGTGGTTGGATCGACACTTTCCAGCCACCAGACTTCTGGAGCAAGCCTACCTGACAATACTAGGGGTATTTCTCTTTGCTGTAACTATTGCCAGCCAGAAAAAAGCACAAGTTACCCAGACCAACATTTTTATATTTCAGTTCTATAAAATGTCAAAACTTCGGCAGTTTAAATCTTATAATATGTAATCTAGACTAGGACTAATTATTATATATTTTTTACTTAATACCTAATAGTTGTAACGGCCTTATTATATAGCTTAAATTTTTCACATTATATTTATAAATATTGTAGGTGTAAATTAAGATATATCTGTCTATTTCTATAAACAAAGATTTTTTCTAGTTTAGTCAAAAATTACGGATACAAGCACTTTGATTAACAATTATTCAGAAAATGTACATACCTCTTCTCAACTACCTCAGTAAATGTAGATCGATTCAGATGTAACGTACAAATTATTGGTATTTTATGGTTAAATCTGATAGTTTACTTTGTATATTTTTTTAAATATATATTAATTTCCGTCACGGTTCACCAACGCACAAACAAATAGTTTCCATAACAGATAACAAAAATAATTGATAAAGCTAAACAGGTATTGAAATAGTTAGTTGACGTCAGATTTCATTCTATGATTGTGATAACCTTTGATGACGTAAACTTCATTTTCGACAGTGAAGACGATGGCTTTGCAGCCCGGATATTTGCTGCAGCGCCAACTCGCTTTAGGTCCAATGGATTGGATTCTCTTGTTGTAGCGGTATCCTGCCATCAGAAGCACGGGTTTACCGAACCGTGATATCGTAAACTTTGGGCCTTAAACGTTAGAAAAAGTCTTTTAATGTATGTCCATTAAACAAATTATAGATGAAATTCGTTTACATAGGTAACAGAACTATAACAGATTTAGGATATTTTAACCTTTCCGTGATAGATATTTATTACTGTATAAATTTAAATTTAAACTATAAATAACAAGCGTAGATGTCTAGGCACAGAGCCAAGTCCGGAAAAGAAACAAATAACCGCGTAGTGGGTACGTAGGTACATGTAAACGAATCGTACTTTCGACATCCTCATAACTTACCTAGCTTGTAAGACGTTTCAAAGTGATCCTTGTGATTGTACTGAATAAATATTTTTCAATTTCAATTTCAATTTCTTAAAAACTATGAGGTCTCCATACTTGTTTGTTAAATAATCCGTTAATAAATCCGTTTATTCTGATCAAATCAAATCTTTCAAAATCAGATCAAATATTTTATTGTTGACGCCATCAACCCCGAACGTCAATTATACCGAACTTGGCTCTTTATTCACATTTTTGTTTTGTTTGTTTGACTTTTTTCTCAGTCTATTCATTCAGTGACTATGACAATCATTGCGTATTATTATTTCATTCTCATAGGTTGTAACGAAAGCTTTGCAACCTCGACGTCCACCGCAATTCCATCTTACTTTAAGGCCGTTGCTCCTGTGATACTTATTGTATCGATATTGACCCAGCAATAACACAGGTCTACCATGTCGAGATAATGTATAAGAAAAGCCTGAGAACAAATTACAGGCCAATATGAGGTTCTTGAGTTCGAAGGCACTACTGCCAACGTATGAACTTACTATAACTGCATTTCACTACTCATGCGTATATTTTAAAGAAATTTATATGTTCATATAAGCAAGAATACTTTACTTAGTTAATAGATATTAGAAATAAACTGTCAAAACTAAAGTTTCGACTACTGGCTAAATAAAAACTTCTATAAGTATTATAAACAGATCTATTTTCTATTACCTGTAAGCGTAGTAACCATAATATATAATATATAAATATATAAATGCCTGCAACTGTCGCAGTTTTGATATGGAACAAGATTTGATCTAAAAATTAATATTAGTCAATAGTCAATAGTCAATAATCTTTATTCAGTTATATCACAAGGATCATTTTGAATCGTCTTACATACTAGGTGAGTCTAGGTGTCAATTCCAGTCCTATTCCCAGTACGAGAAGAACTGACAAGAAACTCGCTGGGCCCTAGCGCTTTTTTTGTATTATGAACCTTGTTAACATTATTAGGGATACCTAGCAGAGTTGGAGCTGATTCGTCCCAAGCTTTTTTGTTATCTAAGTACTCTGATATTCTATAATAAGCTTTACGAGACAGGTTTTGTTTAATTACATTTTGAATTTCGTAATCGATAAATCAAGCATGTCGCTTGGGATCTTGTTATAGAAGCGTACACATTGCCCTTTAAAGGATTTGCTTACTTTAGTGAGCCTAACCGTGGGAACAGCGAGTTTATTTTTATGTCTGGTATTAACATTATGAAAATCACTATTTTTCTTAAATAAATTAATGTTTTTATGAACATACATCAAGTTTTCATATATATACTGACATGGCATTGTCATAATGTTAATTTCCTTAAACTTCTCTCTAAGAGATTCTCTCTAAGATATTCAGACATGTCCCACAGAGCGTCAGTCAAAACAACCACTTTATTCTTATGTTCGACTTCGATTAATGGTTATGACAATCCTTGCTCATAATGATTTTATTTCGAAAGGTCGTGATAGTGGCTTTGCAGCCACGGCGACCACTGCAAATCCATCTCACTCTAAGTCCATTGCATCTTATATGTTTATTATACCGATATCCATTCTTTAATAACACAGGTCGTCCATTCCGAGATGATGTAAATGACAACTCTGTAAGCACACAGTAGGTATTTTAATAACAACATCTTTTTTATACGAATGATAGAGGGAAATGGAAGAAGATCACATGTTGTGCCGACCCCACATAACGTGGGAAAAGGGCAGGAAGATGATGATGATGATGACGTTTTTTATAACATTGCAACCAGGTGGAGCTCAGAATGTGGATGGATATAAAGGTAGACGTAGACCTAAGAAAAGAGGGATGGAATGTGTGAAAGACGATACGTGTAAGAAGGGAGTGACTACTGAGATGATGGATGAGGGGAAAGTGAAGGATGAGAACCTTTTGTGCCGACTCCACCTAGTGGTATAAGGCAAATGGTGATGACGGATTAAAAAAAGATACATTTAGCAAGATTCAATCGCATTTTACATACTAATCGTTCAATGATTATGAAGATTTCTTTGCCTTATAATGACATTATCATAGGTGGTTACTGTGGCTTTGCATCCACGGCGTCCGTTGCAGAGCCATCTCACTTTACGTCCATGGCAACCGGCGTACTTATTGTACCGATATCCTCCCAGCAATAATACGGGTCTGCCATTCCGAGATAAGGAAAACGACAATTCTGTAAACAGATAATATTAAAATACATCCCCATTCAAATGTGAGGTCTTTGAATGTTACACACTCATCAGCAACTTACATATTATGTCCAAATGCATTGTAAACCCACAGATTGAATCAATTAATTTCAACACATTGTTTATTATATAATACATTTATTTACGAAATGATACATCATACGAGTAGGTACAAGCGAATGCAAAATATTTTAAAAATGTTAAATTTAAGAAAAAACTTCTGTAATTATTTGTGATTATGGTCACCATTGACTGCGCAAACTTCATTTTGATAAGTGACCACGGAGGCCTTGCAGAGAGGGAGCTTACTGCAAGTCCACCTCGCCTTAGGTCCACTGCATTTGATGTACTTGTTATACCGGAAGCCATTTAGCAACATTACTGGATTACCCCGTCGAGAGACCGTGAATACGGGACCTTAAAAGATTTTTTATTTTAATGGCAATCATCTAACTTTTGGCAAATAATACGAATTTGTGTAAAACCGAACGATTTATTTAAATGATTGTAAACTTTGCATCAATTTTTAGATGGTTTACACTGCGTCAAGCGGAACTTTTTACACTTAGGCCTTAGATAGTTTCAAACGGAGTAGGCTTGCTCAGCACCTATATACCACTAAATCATTCTCTCAGCTTAGTCGATCGGAAATACGTGGTTAAAACATGCGGAGCTGTCTAAATAGGTAGCGTCTAATGTTTTCCCTCAATATTTCAGAGTAAGAGCACGTACATTTTTAAAACAGAAAAATCCAATATTAATAATAATAATAATAATAATATGATCACGACTGTAATCCCTAGGCTCGGTAGATATCTCCTCAGATCTTTAGTAACTTAGATCTTTGAGGATATCTAAAGGGGGTAGTCAGAGGCAAGTCTAAACATGACATTTGGTACATGCCCACATTTTTCACAGTAGTTAGTATTCCTTACGTGACAGGTTGCAAGCCCATCGCCGCTTATAAGAATACTAACCTATGACACATACCTTCGAATTTTTACCAATATTGCAAGGTTGCATTAATCCGACTATAGGATCGAAAGGCCACTAGACAACGAATGCTTCATTTCAATGATTATGTTTATCTTTAAACAATACAATTTCGTCTTGTACTGTGACGACGGATGCTTTGCAGTTAGGATACGCGCTGCAGATCCATCTCCCCTTAGCTCCAGTGCACTTGTAGTACTTGTTGAAGCGGTACCCTTGCAGCAAAAGCACGGGCTTTCCGTATCGAGAAACAGTGAACTGTGGCCCTGAGGACAGTCAAATTCACGTAGGTAAACAAATATTTATTTTAAAAAAATCAAAAACACCCGGCATCATCATAATACTACGAGTATGTAACTAAAAAATTGGGTAGTTTTCGATACCTTTTCGACCTTTATTCTTTCATTCGATTAACCTTTCGATTACTTCGTACAAACGCCATTTTTAAACATTTTATAAGTCTATTTTGTGATCAAGATGAATCTAAGGACACCTCATTTGTCAAAAAAAATCCAGTTGTATTGGCTACATCGACTGCCGAAGGAACTCACAATCATAAACCCTAAAAACATTACCCATTTTTTGCAGTTTGTAAAAGAAGCCAAATAAACCAAAGGTGAAGTCCACAAAATTATCAACGCGGAAAGTTCTGATTGGTAACTTTACAGGAAATGTTGCAGGTATGTTTATAACTAAATTGTAGAAATTTAACAACAAAGAGGCTAACAATAGATGGCCTAAAGTCAACTGTGGGTACTTGGCTGAAAAGATACTAATAGCTTTTCTAACAGGTATTAATTTTATTTAAACGGAGCACTACGAAAAGGTAAAACCTTTTCGCTTCACTGTCTATTTTTTTAGTGATTGTGGCATTCATTGATTGCGATAATATCATTTAAATAAGTATGTACAAAAGCCTTGCAACCAGCAGACTTTCTACTGCAGATCCATCTATCTTTCCGTCTGGTCGCCCTCTGAGCCTGTTGTTCCCATACATTCCCCATTGCATCCCGCTGTTGAACTTTATTATACCGGTATCCTGCTAATGTTAACACAGGATTTCCATATCGAGATACTGTGTACTCCGGTCCTGTGAACATATACTCACAAATAAAATATCTTTCTATGGAGGCGTAAGATCATTCAAATAATTTCGTTGATATTTTAAACCCGGTATCAATGATCAGTTGTAGCCATTTTTGTAGTTTCAAATAATACTCTTATTGACGTTAGCTTGGGTTATAAACCCTGCATTTTTAATGAGTTTTACTTACTATTCTTAAGCTCTATAATTACATTTTGGAAGGTCACGCCAAAACCTTACTACAATAACATAATACAATATTCATGCCTACGTTTTACATAACTTTAATTTTTTTTGCATATGAATAGCATATTGACAAACTCAAACCACTATAAATCTGAAAATAATATACCTACTTTATAAATTTATGTAATTTTCATCTCCTTGTGGTTTAATTTATTATCTATCTGAATAATAAACGTATTTTTGTAATTAAGCCTAGTATTCAATCACCTGTTAAATATTGAATAATGATAACTACCTACCTACTTAGTTAATATTTACCACGCACCTGGAAGTGACTAGCCGCCCACAACACAGGGGCTAGAAAACTAAAAGCTTACAAAACAGACAATTATAATTAACATAGTATCAGTACTTACAGATTTATACATATTTTTTATTTTTATTATACACACTTAGTTTTTTTTTCTTAAATCTGTACAGCTGTCCTTTCACGTTTTTATACGTAGGAATGTCTTTATGCCCTTGATTTTTTAAATTGCTTATGTTCATTTCATAAATTTTTCTAATCGGTTCAGTTTTTCCAAATGCAATTTCATTCTTTGTTTTCTGTATGACAGCTTTAATTTTATTCTTTAAAAAATTGGGCTTACATTGCGGACAGTGTTTTTTTTGTGCGCTGATAATATTATTTTCGTTGTCAACTTTCACTGAACCGCTACAATGTACCTTCTTTTTCTCTGTGCAAGTCCATACAGTTGTAGATTTGTTAATTCGATGCATATTATAGGAATATCCAGCATGTAATAATGTATACCCACGCTTATTGTTGACGAGTTCATGATCACGAAGTCTTTCAGAAGATCCTTTGTCCGATCCTTTCGGGAAAACGGAATAATTAGTTAAATCCAGCTACACAAAAAAACAAAAAACTAAAACGCGCAATATGAATTAAGATTAAATCTACATTATCAAATAATGTTATATACTCACTACATAATACATATGGTAATAACTCGTCAAACGTATTTGCTTACAACCTACTTTAAGGAAATAACCTTATAAGGGCTCGACCCCAAGGGAACTTGGGGTCTTAAGACTGTATCTGTACCCTTAGTATGAGTTTTTGATTTACGAAAACTTTTTTCGAATAGTATCCTTTCATACATTTACCTCCATCGGAAATGTTAAGGAACTAAAATGAGGTCGATAATATCAAAAATATTATCTAATCGGCAGACTCAGCAACGATTTTCAAACCAAGTTTTCACGATATCGACTTTATTTTAGTTCCTTAACATTTCCGATGGAGGTAAATGTATGAAAGGATACTATTCGAAAAAAGTTTTCGTAAACTATCAAAAACTCATACTAGGGGTACTGAACACACCGCTTATTTTTCGTAATTCATACACTTTCAAACTGTCCAAAGGGAAAGGGTCTTGGAGAATACGGTTAATGGAAAGCCATTAGCTGTATATTTTTAGGAAAAATCTCTTATTGACTGTTAGGCCAGAACAAATATAAAAAGTTTACTGTATCAAATATCAGCTACCAACTTAAATTAAGCTTCATCGTCATACTAATATCAACTAAATTGGAGTTCATGTTATCATAAATCAATAAATATTGGTGTTTTTTCATAAGGTCAGTGGTTATGTGGTGTCATTTTGACTATTTCATCTTCAACGGTAATGATGGTTGCACGGCAGGCATTATGATTTCTGGTGCATATCCACCGAACCCTAGTCGCGCCTTTACTTCCAGACCACATGTTAAATCTATAGCGGCCAACGACAATAACTGGTCTTCCATGTTTGGACATTGTGTACACAGGAACTGAAAAACGTACGTAACACTATATTTCAGAGACATAATAGCTCGTAGGTAATTGTAATGTTTTTTTTTTGGGTTTCGTACCATTTTAAGTAATCCATCCATATTATCTTTGGTTCATATTTTAGGGTCCCAAATCACACTCTTTAAATACAATTTTGTGAGAAATAAAGCTTCATTTCTATTATAATTCGTCGCTTCCTTCTTCAGTTATAAAACATGGTAGTATCTTTTATGCTACTGGCAACTTCTATAAGTTACATAAATAGGATGGGCGGGATCCAATTCCCTCATCTGACAGACCTAACAAGAACCATTTGGCAGTGGTGCGAAAAACGAAATATCTGGCTATTCGCGTCATATATTAATACAAAAGACAACATAGAAGCTGATCAGGAATCTAGAAAAGTGAATCCTGATATTGAGTTGTATCTTTCACCCTCCGAATATCAAAGAGTAGTAACAACTTTTGGCGAACCAGAGATAGATCTTTTCGCTTCTCGCACCAATGCAAAATGCGAAACCTATGTTTCCTGGAGGCCAGATCCAGACGCCATAGCAGTTGACGCATTTACTATGAGCTGGAAACGGATGTACTTCTATGCATTTCCACCGTTTTCACTTGTTTTGAAATGCATACAAAAAATTATTATTGACAAGGCTGAAGGTATCCTTATATTCCCTAACTGGCCGTCCCAGCCATGGTTTCCTTTGCTTCAAAGAATGATTCGGTCTGATATTATATATTTCACCAAAGATCCTACTTTGTCCTGTTCCAGGACTGCACCACCGCCGAAGCGGCAGTGCTCTCCGGACTGCCTTTGAAGAAAGAGGTTCACCAAGTCTATCACTCGACCTCATAATGGCTTCCCTTTCTAAAAATACTTTAGTTCAGTATAATGGAACTTATAAACTGTGGTGGCAGTTCTGTCACACTCATAATCAAAACCCTTACGTAAGTTCACTCTCAAACTTAATATTATTTCTCACTGAACAGTTTAACAATGGGGCTGCTTATGGATCTTTGAACAGTCAACTCTGACTTTATTTTATTTTTATTTTTAAATGTGCGAAGTTGCCAGTAGCATAAAAGATACTACCATGTTTTATAACTTCGAATGAAGCGTACTCATATAATATCGATCGAACTTCACTTTGCAAGTTCGTTTGATCATATATTATTTGACAGTTCCAAGTAGGCACAGCTGGGTGAACAAAAAGGACGAAAGTTGACTAGATAAAATATTTATTGATCAGGTCTAGGACAGTTTAGAAACTTGATATAATGCACCAGTAGCGCTCAATTTTCAAGATTACTTTAAAATGACAGAGATTTCATAATTTACAGTTCTATTCAGACAGTTCTATTATAATGTATATATATATAATAGAACTGTCACTGTAATTAAGAAATCTCTGTCATTTTAAAGTTATCTTGAAAATTAGCGCTACTAACGCATTATATAAACTTTCTAAACTGTCCTAGACCTTTTTTTAGAGTCACACCAAATCCACAAAACGAATAGGCTAATAAATAAAGATTTAAGAAAATGTAGTTACTAAACTTGCATAATTTTTTTGCTTTGACAGAACTGGGGGGCGATTATGGATCTTTGCTTACAATCAATGTCAATACGTTTTCATTGTATTCAAGTAATTTGGTATGACATAAGAGTGTTTATTTAATCAATTTGAACCAGTTTTGACAAGTGTTGATTGTATCAGAGTTCCGTAATCGCACTACTATGCTGCGCTTACGTAATTCTGATACTACGAGTATCAAAACATTGTTACAAACATCTTCTAGTTACTAGAGGTGAATTTGATTGTGGAAAGTTTATTGCAATAAAATCATTATATTATGTTTATGGCCTTAAATATATTGTTTTTAAATATCTGAATTACGAAATCACAGAATAGTTGCTGATAGACATTCATTGTAATTGATTGTAAAAAGAGTTACGTAATAGCCACTCTGGTATAGTTGCGCCCTCTGTTAGTGGTTATGTGTGTTTTGTATAACCACAATTTGATCATTTATGGTGACGACCGATGACTTGCATCCCGCATGGATTCTTGTACAAGTCCAGCGAACTCTAGGTCCTTTGTACTTAACTCGTTTGTTGTACCTGTATCTTCCAATCATCATTACTGGATTTCCGAAAGAAGTTGTGGTCAGTATGACATCTGTAATTATTATAATTTTATGAACTTGAGGTATGAATACATGTACCAAAGCACTGTTTGAGAAAAATTGAATGCTACTATAGTTCATATGTCAATGCGTGACACTGACACTCACTGCGATGTTTTTGACACGAAAATAGAAGAGATTGCCATGAAATCCTAAGTGTTATTATTTTATAATACTTATTCAGTAATAATAGAATACTTATTCAGTAGAATTCAGTTCATATAGGTAATACTTACAAAACTTTTTGTAAAAAAAAACTTTCAAAAAAGTCACAAATGCATAAGTACAATAACTTTTCCAGAATAGGTATTTATTTTCACATGTGTCTAGAGTTAACGCTAGCGCAGACACGAGACACGGCATTCTGGTGCATTTCTATTTCAACCCATAGTTTCTCACCACTTAGATTTTATATCTGTTTCCCATCGAAATATGCCAAAGTTTACTTCTAAAGGTGATTATGTTGTGCACGCAGAGAAATAATTTCATTATCAAAAGTGCGGATAACCGAACGGCAACCTTCACTGGTTTTGACACAGACCCATCTGGCCCGGGAGCCCTTAGCGGCTCCAGCACCAGACTTCTTGTTGTACCGATAACCTCCTAGAAGAAGCACCGGATTTCCATACCGAGACGTAGTAAATACTGGAACTGCAAATCAATAAAACGTTATTATTTTAGCACCTTTCTGTCATGCGACTTTCGAATACCAGTCGGTGCATTGCAGACGTTTAAGTGATTAACAACTGTTTCGCTACAACTACTAACTAAAAGAACTGACTAAAACAGGCACTCAATTACCTTAGGTACTGTCTTGTATTCGAAAGGTGCCTCCGAGACGTACTTTATTAATGTAGGTTCCTGCATAATAAGATAAGTTTTTAAAACCACAGATAAAGAAACAATACATATACAAATCATACCAAAAAAAAATTGAGTTATAGACATACACGCACAAAATATTATGATCTAAGCTAAAGGTGTGTCATAAATCCAAAATATGGTTTATTCAATGATTATGGCTATTCAACACCTTGACTATTTTACCGTCAATTGTAACAATAGTGGAGCGGCAAGCAAAATTTTTCTTCGCACAGACCCACCGCAATTTAGGCTCGCGAGATGAAGAGTGCTTATGGTACCTAAGCCCTTGGAAATTAAGGAAAATTCCACCACTTCGCGTAATAAATATTTGGGCATCTGAAAGTAAGTAAGTATTACAAATCTATATCTATATAAGAGCTTAACCTGACTGACTGACTGACTGACTGACTGACTGATTTATCATCGCCCAGCCGAAACCGCTGAAGCTAGAAAGCTGAAATTTGGAAGGTGGCTTCCTTTTATAACAAAACCACCCACTAAGGCGGGATTTTTGGAAATTCAACCTCTAAGGGGGAGAAAAAGGGTGAAAACGTTAGTATGAAACTTTTAAACGAGTGGAGCGATTTTCACGAAACTTTGTTTGTGCACTGTAAATGCAAAATGAATGGACACTTGTTTCAGGATTTTTCAATATAACCATCAAAAAGGGGTCAAATATGGGGTCAATGTTTGTATGGGAACTTTTTAACGGATGCTGTGATTGGTCTGAAACTTTGTTTGTGTACTGTAAATGAAAAATGAATGAACATGTGTTTCAGGATTTTTCAATATAACTTTCAAAAAGGGGTCAAATGAGGGGTCAATGTTTGTATGGGAACTTTTTCACGGGTGGTGCGATTGGTCTGAAACTTGGTTTCGTGTTTCAGGATTTTTCAATATAACCTTCAAAAAGGGGTCAAATGGGGGGGTCAAGGTTTGTAGGGCACTTTTTAACGAGTGGTGCGATTGGTCTGAAACTTTGTTTTGCGTTTCAGGATTTTTCAATGTAACTCTATAAAAAGAGTTCAAAGCGGGGGTCAATGTTTGTATGGGAACTTTTTAACGGGTGGTGCAATTAGTTTGAAACTTCGGTTGTGTACTGGTAAAATGAATCGACACGTGTTTCACAATTTTTCATTATAACCTTCAAAAAGTTGTCAAAGGGGGTAAATGTTTGTACGGGAAATTTTTAACGGGTGGTGCGATTGGTCTGAAATTTTGTTTCGCGTTTCAGGATTTTTCAATATAACTCTAAAAAAAGGGGTCAAATGGGACGTCAATGTTTGTATGGGAACTTTTTAACAGGTGGTGAATTGGTCTGAAACTTTGTTTGTGTACTGTAAATGCAAAACGAATGGACAAGTGTTTCAAGATTTTCAATATAACCTTCAAAAAGGGGTAAAATGGGGGTGTCAAAGTTAGTATGGGATTTTTATGAGTTGTGTGATGTGTTTGAAACTCAGTTTAGATACTTTAATTAAGTGAACGAAGTCGCGGGCGGGACAGCTAGTCTTTAATATATAAGACATAGTCGGGTTTGTTCGAACACTTATAATTCTAGAATGGTTGGGCCGATTTTTATGGTTTTTGATATGCTGTATTTGTCTCGATCCCGAATAGCAGAAAAACTATTAAAACATAGGAAAATTGATAACAAAAAAACAAGGTACCACGCGGGCGAAGCCGCGGGCGGAAACTAGTTTTTAATAAGAAATGGTATTTAATTATAACCTACCACAATTGAACATGTAAAGTATAACCGATAATTATAAGAGCGCTGGTGGTGTAGTGGTAGCACCCCTGCCTTACGATCCGAAGGTCGTGGGTTCAAATCTGGTCGTGCACCAATGAGTTTTTCCATTCGAAAAAATTATGTGTGCAATGCCAGTGCTCTTAAACGGTGAAGGAAAACATCGTGAGGAAACCGGCATACCCTAGAACCAAAAATTCGAATGTATGAGTCATAGGCGATGGGCTTGCAACCTGTCACGTACGGAATACTAACTACTGTGCAAAATGTGGGCATGTACCAAATGTCATGTTTGGACTTGCCTCTGACTACCCTCTTTAGATATTCTCAAAGATCTAAGTAACTAAAAGATCTGAGGAGATATCTACCGAGCCTGGGGATTACAGTCGTGATCATATTTATTTTATTTTTATTTTAAGTATAATTCAAACATGATTGTTTTAAGGATAAGTTAGTAGCAAGTGGAGATCCGTGGTCCCTGCTTACCCCGTCGGGAAACAGGCGTGATTTTATGCATGTATGTATTTTAAGTTAATAGTGACAGAATTTTAAGGTTGGGGCTAAAATAACTAATGCGGCTTTGAAACCTTAGTAAGCAAGAAGTAAAATATTGAAATACTAGTAAAATCATGATGTATTTTTGTTAGACAGACAGGAGCTTGAAGAAGCCCTGGATGCAACAATGGCGATTATGATTTATGTGTATATTTTTTACGAGTCATGGTGTCAAATATTGAAAACATAGATATTATATAGAAAATCATTTACTATGTAGTTTTTTTACAGCCAATTTTCGCTGGTTATAAAGTTTGTTTTTAATATTTTTGAACTCTGGTATCGCGTCAGCTAAGCCTGCTGCTTTCATTCTGTCAACAGCGTCGCGAAAGATACTCGCAACTGAAACGTCAATTTCAGAAGCGACCCTCTTTTGACACAAATCCATTTCCTTCAAAACTTCATTTTTAATCATATTCGGCTCACATTTGCAGTTATGTTCGATGTTTCTAATTATTTTATTAGAAAGAGCGATAACTAAAAGACCTTTACAACATTTTGTAATATGACAGCGCCAGACGGTTGATCCATCCATTTTTCTTCTCTTAAAATGGTATTTGTGACCCGCATGCAGCAGAAGAGGTTGACCTCGCTTAGAAGATACGAATGCCAATCCAGCATTGTTAAATGACATAGGATCTGAAATAACAGCGCATGTACATATTAGTACCTGGATGACCGAGCTTTGCTAGTTTTTTTGGGTTAAACGACGTTTTCTAAAAATGAAACCTAGCTAGATCGATTTATCGCCCCCGTAACCCCCTACATACGAAATTTCATGAAAATCGTTGGAGCCGTTTCCGAGATTCAGATTATATGAATACAAGAATTGCTCGTTTAAAGGTATAAGATAAATGCTGGTCCACACACATTTAATTCAAGTAGTAAATTTTACGTTATATGGATCACCTAAAAGGAAACACGGAAAATTATCAATAATTGATGAAGGCGGACTGAGAATGATAATGATCATTTTATTTCATAAAACATATTAAAAAATTATTCATTCCGTTGTTGTTTTACAGCCAATCTGCGCTTATTGTAAAGTTTGGTCTTAATACCACTGAAATCTGGTATGGCGTCTTCTAATCCTGATTCTTTCATTTTATTAACAGCGTCGCGGAAGATACTTGCTACAGAAACGTTAACGTCAGAAACGACTCTTTTTTGACACAAATCCAATTGTTTTAGAACTTCATTTCTAATCGTATCCGGCTCACAGTAGCTGTTATGTTCCTTGCATCTGATTATTTCATTGTGGGAAGAAAGAACTAATATGCCACTGCAAATTTTTCTTGAGTTGCAACGCCAAACGGTTGTTCCGCCCATATTTTTTCTCTTTAAATGGTATTTGTGACCTGCGTGCAGCAAAAAATGAGAATTTCCTTTCTTAGCTGACACAAACGTCAATTCGGCTTCGTTCAATTTTATTAAATCTGAAATAACAGCACCTGTATTTAAGTATGCTACACACAATGCATGTCACTCTAATTAAATTATTATTCTTGGTACTTACTTAGGTACTTACCTAGGTACATAATTCTAGTAAAAAGGAATTATCAAAAATTAAAAGAAAAAATAATTTAATTTTCAAAAATATTATTCAAGTACCCAGTGAAAAATTAAAATATTAACTAGAAAGAATTATTACCTGCCACAATAAGGTGAATCAAGGCTTTATGAAGGAAAGTGAAAGCCCGTAAAATGTAAGTAAGTACTTAATAAAGTAGAACAAACAAACTTTTTTCTGAATCAAAGAAACCTTAAAATAAAAGTAAAGGAACTTATGAACAAGTTATAAAAATCAACTTAACATAAAAAACAAAATCAACAATCTTCTAGACAAAACGAAAAAACTTTTTTTTAATTGCTTGCATAATCAATAACAAGTTGGTGTTTCCAACAAAATTATAAACTTTTCCTTAGATATATATAACCAATACCAATTGAATAGTGTACTGGATTTCAGATTTTTTTAAAACTTACTCGTATTGTATGTAAACTGATTAAATCAGTGACAATCTTACTTTATCTTAGCCTACTAAGTGTATACGACTTGAAAATTCAACATGTCTCTAATAATATTAGAGTGGTAAGGCAGACTTATTCTATACAGGTAGTATACATACAACGTGAAATTTTAATGGTTGTTTTCCCGCAGCGAAATGGTTTGGTCTTGGCAATACAATCGTTGTATAAACAAATTAAATATTAGAAACAAAAAAAAAATAAAAAATTGAAAATTTCATTCGAAAGCGACCACGAACCAATAGTAATTCATCCCGATACCTACGCGAAGGCGGCCGGCGGCGCGTGCGATTCGAATAGTACCTACAAGTTACGTCTAATGTTACTATTGTTACTCACATTTTAGAGTTTAAGAATATTTTTAAATTATTTCACAACAAAAACATCTTTATTTTTTTACATTTACTGTATTTTTCGAAAGTACTCCTTATGGCAAGTTATTCTGCCGCGGGAAAACAACCATTAAAATTTCACGGTGTATATTTGCAGTACTGTGCATCTATAAATCAAAACGTGCTATCAACAACATGAACTAACTACATTCTTTTTGGTCGTACATTTTCTTTGCATTTTACGTCTGGATTTTGTATTCTTTACTGGTCCCATCTTATGGGAGTGTTCGCCGCTTGTTTTTGTTATTACATCGTCTTCCGTGTACAGCGTAGCATTGCAAGATTTCATGCTACAAACCCATTTACGCGTCTTGTTAGTCAAAGTGCTATTTATATAGAACTTAAAACCTCCTACCAATATGGTCGGCTTGCCTTTACAAGTACTCCCGAACACTGGACCTGGAAATTAAATGCAACCAAACCCATGCAGTGAGGCAAAACTAATAAAAATGTGAAATTAAATTAGGATAAAATATCAGTTTAACATGCACAAGATTAAGTAGATGCTAATGCTAGAAAGGATCCTTTGAGGCACACTCTAATTCTGTCACCACACTGGTTAAAAAGAGCTAGAGATACGATAAGAAGTAGAAAAGTCTTATTTTTTACAAAATTCAATCATTGAAATAGAACCTTCAATCAATAAGTCATTGTGCTTAACACACTGTGGTTTCAAAGGTATAAGCAATCATATATATGTACATGTGTACGATGTTTTTACACCGATGTATTTTTATTATAATTTTTAATCAATTATAAAATAACTATTGTAGGCAATGTTGTCTTCTACAAACTAAAATGTTTAGAACTTTCATAAGATGTTGACGACCTACGTACCACAAGACTTTACTTAAAGCAGAGAAGTCTAAAATAAAGATAATTTTATATTAAAAACTATTTGTTTTGTACATTTTGCGGTAAAGCCTCATAAAGTAACTAATCAAACCGTTCAGTCTATTTATATTGACTGTTCTATACATCAACAAGGAAAAACAGTCCTTGTGTTAGAGATTTCAGTGTTGATGTTCATTTGAAGTCTTCACAATAACATCGTCAAGAGTAATGATGGCTGCGCGACATCCCATGGAGGATTTGGAGCAGGCCCAGCGCCTGCGACGTCCCTCACTGGACACGCCATTCCTAGTGAACCGATATTCTCCAAGCTTGATCACCGGGTTTCCGTACCTTGTCTCCGTGAACACTGGCACTGCGGGATCGTCACCTACAAAACATCATCAGCATTAAAGATGAAATTTTTTCAACTATTTTTTAAAATTTCACCGATTTGTTTGCCTAATGTATCTATTATCTACATTTTAGAAACTTTCATTGGCTATCTAGCACTAAGCAGTTATTAATTTAAATGTAAAAGCTGTGTGTTTTCCTATGAATAAATAAATACTGTATGAAAAATACATACTACAAAGTTATGTAATTTACGCCCTGCCTCGCTTTTGATACTAGGATGTGGCCACAATATAATTGGGGACGTTTTAGAGGAAGGCCAGATCAAGGTTACCTTAAACCGATGCGCATTTATGTAGAATAGGATGAGAGTGAATGAAGCAAGTTATTTTGCTTGGGAAATTTTGCGAATTTCCACAGCAAACGGTTAAACAAACAAAATGATGAATATTATATTAAAATCATATTATGGATTCTCAAAAACATTTAATTCATTATGATCCTATTATGGTTCATATAAAGCGGTGTTTTTAGGCTCCTGGTAATGTGACTAATTAGAGATCTTCTAAGGTGACAAGTCTACAAAATAAACACACATAATAACAAGTTCGTACTAAAGACACATGTAAATTAAAAAAAAATGATTTCATCTTTCATTGTATTTGAAGAATATAAACTAATTTGAAACCTGAAAGAGTTGAGATATTTTACAGTTTTTTAAAGTGGCTTGCTCTCAAAAACATCCGTTTAGTGCTTATTGTCAACGGTTTTGAGCCATTAGTAGTTGCGGTCATAGCCGCGGAATCTAGAGTGATGGTTATGTTCATCTACGACTCTAATGACATTTTGTCCGTGAGTGAAAACCCTGACTTTGCAGCCAGCCGGTCTCTTAGTGCAAAGCCACCGCACCTTGTCAGCCTTGCAGTGGAGGTTGGCTCTGTTGAACCGGTACCCGCCGTAAATTAAAACAGGAGTGCCTAATTTTGTTTTGCTGAAAACTGTTTCTGAAATATAAATATATCTAGGTATATATCGGTATGTTTTAACTGCTTTGTTTTACTACAAACGCACTTAACACAATATAAATTTATCTCGGTAAGAGAAGAAAGTCTATATACGAGTATACATAAGTATGGTTTAGATTTATTTATACAAAATATGTGTTTGAGTTATGATTATAACATACTGCATATTAATATTGAAGCATTTGAGAGTGCTTTCTTGTTCGTTTTACCCAGTAGATATTTCCCACGTTCGACCAAAAACTTTTGAGTTAATTTCACGTTTCTACCCACACCTATTCCTATTTTCTAGATTTTAATTAAGGTACGAGTTGGCAGCGGGCGACGTGAGGCAGCAGCGGACGACGCGTCGCAGGCGACACTACTGGTTTCTATGTATTTCTATGAAATTCCCTCCGTAGTTAGCGACACGAAGCTAGCGACGCATTTCATAGAAATACATAGAAACCAGTAGTGTCGCTGCGACACGTCGTCCGCTGCTGCCTCATGTCGCCCGCTACCAACTCGTACCCTTAATGAATAATACGTACAGTTCATCCAACGGATCTAGGCATTCGTGAAATTAGCCACAGGTGCGAGTTTGCGCATATACAGTCCCACCGTCCCTCTCCATACCTCCAATTGCTCCCGAAAAACGATACTGCGCATCTCTTGCGGCTAACTTCACGAATGCCTACATTCGTTGAGCGAACTATAACAGAGAATAAATTCATAGTATGTGCGACCGTCTATGGTTACTATGGCTGTTGAAGTAAGAAACGATCTGGTCTTCGAAGGTCACCACTTTGGCAGGACAGCCTAGGGCCCTGCTAGAGCATGTCCACCGGAGAGCGCCGTTTTTAGCGCTCAGCCTAGCTCGGTTGAAGCGATACCCATCAAGTATAAGAAGAGGATTGCCAGCTCTCGTCGTGGTGAACGCCGCAACCAAATCTGTAATCAGAGAAAAATCAAATACGGAACATATATTTTTAAACTTACGCGATCTGAACACATTATTATTAGTATTAAACGGCTGTTTATCGCGTTTTATTTACCCCTTTTTCCAAAAGTTTCAACAAGTCGTGGTTACGGGATGACTGACTGTGTGTAAACCTGTCGAAACGTCGGAAAATTTGGTAAATATAACGCGATAAGTACCCGTTTAATACTAATAATAACAAATACGGAACATAACCATCCATTATAACCGTAAGGGACAGTAAACTACCAAATATTATACTAGTATAATAATACTATGTATTGTTTAACCATTGAATGATTTAATTAAGATCACAATAAAAGATTAATCTTTAAATTAGATAGTTTTCCAAATACCAATATTAAACAAACAAACTAGTATTTATTGCAAAAATAAAAAAAAACAAATTAACATAACTCAAAAAAAGGATTATTACAGTCGTTATATTAGATTTTTTGACATTTTGTATAGCTGTCCCTCATTTGTCAAAATCTGTCCAGCCATTTGGGCTCTAGCGACAGCCAAAGTAACTCGCATACATACAAACATACATAAATACACCCCAAACACATAACCTATAACAAATTGAAATTTGAAATTGAAAAATATTTATTCAGTACAATCACAAGGATCACTTTGAAACGTCTTACATGCTAGGTGAATCTATGTGCCAATTCCAACCTAACACAAGTACGAGAAGAACAGGCAAGAAACATAACATATAAAATCTTTGCTTCATACTCGGAAAAAAAAAACATGATCACATCTGTACAGCCAGGCTTTTTAGACATCTCCTCAGTTCTCTAGCTAATTAGTTACATAAAATACCGATAATGTCTTCTTATTGTAGTGAAAAATCTAAATTCTTGCATTTCACGAAGATTCATGTGGTAAAGTGATTGAAAAAACCAGCAGAAAGCATGGTGATATGAAATAACTATACTTTTGGCGATTGGCAGATGAACGTAACTTTTGTCGAATTTTGACGATTCATTGGTCATCTCAGCCCGCGGGCCAAAATTTCCACTACGAAATTTTGTTTTGTATTCGTCTCAGCCCGCAGGCCATGTCGACCCCTTTGAAAATCTTAACTTAGCCCGAACCTATCTCAACCCACGGGCTAAGTGCGGGCTGCGATGACCAATGAATCATTTTTCCGAATGTCTTTCATCCATCTCATCACCAGCTTTTCTTATGACCGCTGTGCTGATTGTAGTAGGTGACTACTTCATCACCACAGGTGATAACTTTAGCTGGACACCCTTTGGATCTACTGGTGCATCGCCAGCGGACTGCACTCTTCTTAGTCAACAGAACGGCCCGGTTGAACCGGTATCCGCCAAATATAAGCAGTGGGTTACCGTTTCTTGAGGTAGTTATAACAATGTCCATACCTGTTAAGGATAAATTAGTAAATAATGGTAAACAAAATAATCGAGAAATATCGTTTATTTTAAGCACGGAGCAAAGCGCTCTGCTCAGAAATGCTTGGATTATAAATTTTGGATTTATTTACTTGGAATATCTCATATTTATTAAAATAACTAGGCTTACATATTTCTTTTGATTTATATACCGTCAGATGATTGAATATAATATTATTCGAAAACTTAGAAGTTTGTAGCTATACTAGTAGCAGGTATATTTAAAAAAACCCGACCGAAAGTAATTTGAAATAGCTTCTTGTTCCATACTACATTTTTTGACAATTTGTATAACCCATTCATTTTTGTAATACAGACGAATTATTAACATTTCATTTGCCAAAATCGCTGTGCTTACAACGCTGTCAAAGAAAGTCACATACACATTACCATCCATCGGGTAAAAAATTAGTGTGAAATATGGTCATTGAGATAGTATATGATTTTATTTTGGTGCGTGATGACGGAGGCTCGACAGCCTGCGCGACTGTACTTGACGCACGTCCAGCGCACGCGCGGCCCCCGGCACTTGGTCACGCGGTTGTACCGGTGCTGCCCTAACACCATTACAGGATTACCGGCTTTCGTCGTTTCGAAGTACATATCTGGAAGATATAAGGCATACCCTTTTAATCTATTTGAATCAGTTCATAATACACTAAATTCTTTAATGATCTTCAGTGGCAAAAGCTTTGATCTTGCCTCCTATGTTAATAAAATAAAATATCTTTATAAAATGTTCCGTAAAACTTAAGTTGTTACTTACGAGTACATGAGTAAACCCCATTTTTTATATCATTTTATAAGTAGGTAGTAAAAACCTTCTTAATATATAAAACAAAGTCGGGTTTGTTCAAACACTAGAACGACTGGACAGATTTTCATGGTTTTTGATTTGTTGTATTTGTTTCAATCCCGAATAGCAGCATAACTATTAAAAGCATTGGAAAATTGACGTAAAATATAAAATAAAAGAAAAACAATTTACCATACAAAATGTTCATGGGTTCAGCGATAACTGATATTAACGCGGAAGAAGTCGCGGGCGACAACTAGTTAATAATAGATACAAGACGACCTAGTAAATGTTACTAGGAGTCGTTGGGCGCAGGCCGTGTAAGATCGAGCGCTCTGGAAATCTATGCGGGAGGCCTATGTATATGATGAATAATTATTAACGAGCATAAATAAATGTATTTTCATATAAGTTAAAAATTAACAATTCCCTTCTGCTGTATGTTACACACGAAGTAGGTACATTGGCATCCAAAAATTACAACGATAGTTGCTTACATAGAACATTATCTACGTAATTTCGATATGACTGTTTGTTGAATAAGCATGGGTGGTATCCTTTTGAAGCTTAGTTTTAAACTGGTAGTCCATGTGGTTGTGGTGTAGGCTATTTTTCACCACCATGTTGTCCAATGTGGTGATGAAAGCCTTGCATTTGGTTCTGTTTTTGGTGGTACATTGCCATCGCGTCTTCCCGCTAAGACCGATTGCCCCAGATTTTGAAAAACCGAAACCGTTCACGATCAACATTTCAGAACCTCGAATTGTGATTATTTTTTTAACTGAAATTTTGAAAAAGCACAGTTTGAAAAAAACGTACTATTTCAAAAATGAAAACTTTTCAAAATACAATTGGCGAAAAGTTCCCAACTTTAATTTAAAGAAGGTCAATGAGTTTTAATATAATTTTAGTAATGACGAATTTCCATAATGTTACTGTAGTGGGTATATTTTTGTTTTTAATAAAATGTTTAACTCTTACATATTATACCAAAGGACATACTTACCTAAATTCATTTAGTGTACTAAAAACACTTAAGTAAATAAATAAAATAATTAAATATGTATTAACAAGTATAATATTTGATGTACATACCAACTATTAACTTCTGTGTAAACTCTGTATTAAGTATGAAAATACATATACCTGAATTCAAAGTGAAATAAAGAGGAAAGATTTGTATTTTTGTATGTTTTTTAATAAACTTTTTGATAAACTCAAAACTACAGGACCGATTTCAAAAATTCTTTCACCATTAGAATGCTACATTATCCCTGAGTTACTATGCTATATTCATTACTAGAAAAAAATAGCAATTTATACTAAAACTTCAATAATGTAACCGAAGATGTAATAATTATTGTGTAGTTATGGATTTTTGCTGATATGAGTAATGTTATGAGAAGAGATGAATGTCATGTGACGAAGAGAGTGTTAGATATGAATGTGGATGGATACAAGGGTAGAGGTATACCAAAGAAAAGATGGATGGACTATGTGAAAGACGACATGGGTGAGAAAGGAGTGAGTACTGAGATGACGAATGATAGAGGGAAATGGAAGAAGATCACATGTTGTGCCGACCCCACATAACGTGGGAAAAGGGCAGGAAGATGATGATGATGATGATGATGATGGATTTTTGCGGATGAAATCGCAGTAAAAAATCGCTAAGTATATAAAATGTACTTGTGCTCTTATGCTTTGCTTCCTTTGAATTCGATTCGTATCGATTTGCTATTTTTAACACATATCTTAAGTTACAAATTGTAGCAATTGTGCAAATTGTAACCTTGTAACTTACAATAGACATGCCTTGTTCATGCTTTTAGCAGCGCTAATGTTTCTACCGCTCAATTTATCTCTGAATTGGTAGTCCTGATGGTTGTGGCGCAGGTCACTCTTGATCACCAAGTTGTCGGCGGTGATAATGACAGCTTTGCAACGGGTGCGGGTTTTGGTTGTACACTGCCATCGCGTCTTCCCGCAAGGACCGGTTGGCTGACCATTTTTACAAAAACCGAAGCCGTTAACAATTAACATTTCAGAACCTCGCCATGTCAATATTTTACGAACTGAAAATAAAAGTGCTCTTCATCATCATTATCATCAGCCAAAAGACGTCCACTGCTGGACATAGGCCTCCCCCAGAGAATGCTATCATGACCGGTCTTGTACCGCCCGCATCCAGCGGACTCCAGCGACCTTCAGCAGGTCATCAGTTTAAGTGTTCTTGTTGACAATAAATATAAAACTTTAATTTAGAAATAGCAAATTACGCAAAATCTTCTGCTTCTTTAATTAGAAGTAATCCAATTAAAAACTTATGCTTCGGAGGAAGGTACTGGCTTTATACAATTTGATTTTAGCCGTTTCAATGTAACTAATATAATTACACTTGGGTTTCTAATAAAGTTTTGGACCTCAAAACATATTTTTTTACATTTCGTTGCAAATCGTTTCCTATTTCCAAATCAGAGAAAAAAAAATAAACCTTCATAAATGTTTATTCTTATTCTAAAACAGTCCGTATGAACATATTAATTTAATGTACACGTAGATATACATATGTATATATACTCTATGATTTAAGTAATTTTTCTAGGCATTTATTTATCATGCACATGACCACTAAAATCATGAAATAATAACATTTTAACTTGATTCTAAAGCTGTTTGTCTAAGCCTGTACCGCTGTGATTAAAAGGTTGCCCATGTAAGATACAACACCGATTGCAATACACATGTATTCCCGTTGTCCCCGTCTAACAGGGACAGCGGTACTTTTATTAAATATTTAAGATACAAAACCGATTGCAATACACGTGTATTCCCGTTGTCCCCGAACTCTGTGTCCCCGTCAAACAGGGACAGCGGTACTTTAATTAAATATTTAAAACAACGCTGTATTAAAACTTGGAGTCCTGTGGAATGATCTCAGCGGGTCAGTGATTATGTTCCAGGTTGGCCTTCATAATGTTGTCGTGAAGAGTGACCATAGACGCCCTGCACTTCGTCCTGGTTTTGATGGAGCACTGCCAACGGATGCGACCCTTGGTGTTGGGCACACTGCACTGCGAGAACCGATATCCTTCCACTACCAGCATATACGTGCCTCGGTCCGTCTTTATCCTGGTCACTGGAACCATGGCGCACTTGTCAGTGGTCACGATTACAAACAATAATGTGGATATACTTCCAGTAAGGCATCTTTAAGAGCCAAGAATTTCCCAAAAAATACAAAAATCATTAAATTTTGATGCTCAATATATATTTTGAAACTTACGCGATTTGAACACATTATTATTAGTATTAGAATGGTATTTATCGCGTTTTATTTACCTATTTTCCGAAGTTTCGACAGGTTTACACACTGTCGTGGTCACGGGATGACTGGAGTACAGGAGCTACCGCTTCTGTGACAGTGTGTAAACCTGTCGAAACGTCGGAAAAATAGATAAATAAAACGCGATAAATACCCGATACTTATTTGAGGCTCAACTTTAAAAAAATCTTTGGGTACCCTAATCGTTGACTGTACTGACTGCTTAACTTGAGTTATCTGTATTTCAATACTGTTAGGAATCAAAAATTTAGCAATAGATCTCATGAAATTAACCCATTAAGCGCCATTGGGTGTTTTTGTACCATGACACTCGTAATTTCTGGTACATACGAGAACAACGTGGGATCATCAGGCTGATTACGATACTCGCGACAGGTTTGCAACAGGCGTAAATCTCGCAATTATCGCTGTCAAACCTCAATTTTGTATTAGCTAACAGGCAACAGCAACCGAACACTATGTCTCCCTCTGCTGGACAATCGGTGGACAATATTTGTTTCCACCAATTGCTGTTCTGTCGCTAGTGGCGCTAGTGTTCAAAGGCAATTCAGCAACAACTTAGCGATAGGCGGGTGACTGCCTTCCGTGATACAGTTTATGGTAACAACTTGCAATAGATCGCGTAGCGGTCGCTGTCGCTATGCTGCTGCTGTCGCTACTGCAAATTTTAACATACTCGTAATAAGCCTGCGGGACTGTTGCGTGTTCTTCAGTATTCGTGGTTGTGTATCAGGTTGGACCTGATGATAGTCCGTAGCTCTGTATCGGTGATGATGAATGCGGAACACTTGGTGCGCGAGCGCGTGGTGCATTGCCAGCGTGTCTTCCGCCCCATCACGTAAGACTTGCCGAAACGGAACGATCCAGATGTCAACATCGGAGTACCCCGGCTAGTGTTTATCCATAACACTAAAACAAATGTTATGGTTAAATCATAAAAATATACAAAGAAATAATTAAAAAGTAAATCAATAAACTGGAACTCACATTTTGTGATTAGGTATGTTGATAATTTGAAACAGTATAGAATAAGTTAAGAGATATTGAAAAGATGATACTGAATAACAATCCATTTATTTATAAAAATATGAGCAAAAAGCGTTTTAAAATGTAGGTAAGTCACAAAAGCCTATGTTTTTGTATTTTATAAAAAATATTCAATAGTTGATTCCAAAAAAAAAAACAATTATCTCTATCTTATTGTAATCTTCAATTTTATTGTATACCTAGTATTCACTTTTCAATCAAATTAAGTAGCCATTGTACGATTATCATGGTAATAGACATAAATTCATTATTTATTAATTTATTTATATTAAGAGTCAGGCTTTGTGTAATGTATAAATATAACAATGATAAGTAAGATATAATTAACTATAAGTACTATAAACTCATGGTTATTGGTTATAACTTATTAATTAATTATTGTATTTGTAATACACTCACTATTTTTTACAACTTTAGTTCCATAATATTGGTCCCATTTACCCCTTTAAGTACATCATTAATATTATATTATTATTTCATATTCGATTTTATAAAAAATACCGCTTATTTAACGAAGACAAATCTCAACATAAATACGAGCTACGGGTTGCTACGAGCTAGAATATCGATACAAAAGATTTCAACGCGTTACATTTGAATTGTAGGTACATTATATCTAAAGAGACTTATTTTTACAAGGCAATAGAGACACAAATACACGGAATAAACAACGTGAGTCAATACGCGCCTGGACGGTTAAAAATAAAAACAATATCGTCTTTTTTGACATGTAAAACCATTATAAAATACTAGCTTCCGCCCACGGCTTCGCACGCGTGGTACCTTGAAAAACTAAAACAAATCTATCCAGCGGGAACCGTACAATTTTCCGGGATAAAATGTAGCCTATGTGTTCTTCCAGACTTTAATCTATATCTGTGCCAAATTTCATCCAGATCCGTTCAGCCGTTTCAGCGTAACAAACACATCCAGACATCCAGACATTCTGACATCCATACATATTCTGGCAAACTTTCGCGTTTAATATTAGTAGGATAAACCCTTTACTCGTATAGCAATACGAATCTCTAAATGGAACCATCGCTTTGGCGTGTTGGCGCGTGCTGTACTTAGGTACTACATAAGTTCATGGTTATGATTAAAACTGTGCTTTATGACCTGACCGTCGAGAGTGGTGATGTATGCCCTACATCTAGTTCTGGATTTAAGGGTGCACTGCCATCTGGTTTTGGGACCTCTGACGTTCTCCCTTGAGAAACGAAAGCCGTAGGCCAGTAGCATCACAGTACCGCGACACGTTTTGTATTCTTCCACTAAAATATCTGTGGGAAAAAATATATTTACCAAATATCCTGTAAGTTTAAGTAGAACTATTAAAAAATCTACATATTGAGATATATATAGAATAAGTAAACTCTACAACTCGTATAATTATTTTTTACGAAAAGAATTTTTATGTTTTAATTCTTGTGCTAAAAAAGGTAAAATAAAACACCAATAAATTTATAAATAGTTAAGCTTATTTATTAATTGTAAGTAGTAAAATATTTAAGATAAAATACTATTTATGATTATGAAGTTCATTGAATAAAAGTTATGTCATCCACCACCAAATATTATTAATTTAACGTTTCAAGTGCACGTTAGCTATAATGTTACATTAATGACAATGATAATAGATCATTATTTCATTCTAGCAATACTTCAGCATTCTGTAACACTTACCGACTAACCCATCCTTAATAAAAATACTGCTTAAAACTAGGTAAATAATGTTTGATAACATTTTCGCCATCAAAACGTGATGGGGCCTCACAGTTCGTAAATAATAATCGGAAGGAGCACCGTTTTGAGTTTTGTCATGATTTTGGGAGATTCTAAATTATTGCTCCATACAATTGCTAAAGAGTACTTGTGCATTTACACTCCGACATTTAAACAAACGAAACAGCACTTATGACATAAACTAGCAGATCATTTTAATACTAAATGCCACTTTGTCCTTGGAAATGTATGAATGACTTGAATAGTCAACGTCATTTGATTTACTCTTAAATACTATCGGATATATACTGAATGTTGGTACTGTAGTCGGAGTATAAAATTTCTTAATTATTTTACGACGCCACCGTAGTTTCTTTTGAAAATTTTGTCAAAACAAAAACTAACGCGTCATTCATAATCTACCTAAAAACTTCGTTATTATTATAATATTGAACTAAGTAGTAGTAAAAATGAAAATAATACTTGCTATTCATCATAGCTACGCTCTCAACATGCCATTTCAATTTAATTTTCGTCGGCAGTATCAACTATTTCGAGATAAGTACAAATTCAACTTTATTTCAGATGTTACAAGGAACTTTAAACGCGGATTTGCATCATACCGCATGATAATACAGCCGAATTAGAATCATGATTCTTGCTAGGAAGATTTATCTTACACCAGAGTTCAAGTTGTGACAAGACTCTCACACGCAACATCTTCTCGAATGTGCGAGAATAATGCGCCAGAATATTTCCTATAGTTTTGTCAACCTGCTAGGGGAGATATCGGTTGGCGCTGGTGTGGGCTTGAGGATCGTGGAAACCCCAAACTCTGACTATCGCATTGTCCATTGTATGAAGAGATGCTCTACATCCAGCCTTGGCCTTTACACACACCCATCTTGTCCTGCTACCGTACTTATTGACCCGATTGAATCTGTACTGTCCGATCATAATGACAGGGTTACCGCGCTGAGATTGGGCGAATACTGGATTCAAATCTGAAATATTCAACAACCGTTAGTTTATTATACCTAGAACGTCGTTTTATTCATGTTTAGTAAAACGTGTTATTTACATTTATTACCTTTTTACCATAAATTAATCCCTTTACAATCATGAATAAATGTTACGAGAGCTAGTAGGTACTAAAGTCACCGTCAAAAATTAGGCCCAAACTAAGAATTACTCTTAAAACTAAGTAAATTACAGCTATGTATGAAAAAAAAAGTATAAAAACCATTTTTACTATGAAATATTAGTGAAGCCATTTCGTTTCTTGAAAGAGCGAGGGAGAAAGATCGATGTATCAAATAAAACACTTCAGGTTTTAGAATTTATTAAAAACTTCCATGGTACTTGAACGAATAATCAACAAGACGATTAATCTATACTACGTGAAACAGTACCGTACAATTTATTTTAGACATTATCTTATGCAAATTCCGTCAAGTTCATATTACTTGTTATATATTTTAATGATCATACCTATGCCTGACAACTTTTCATTTTAGTTTTTATGTAAACTGAATACTTCTCATTATTTTTTTGTCCTGTCTCCTTTTTCTTCTTCTATGTTCTGCCTCAGCTGGTGTCATTTCAGCATTCTTTCTTCTTCTTCGCTCTATATTTCTTCTTCGTTGTGCTTCATACTCCTCAGGACGTTCTTTTTTTAATCTTTCACGATACCTCATCATTTTTTCGCGACCCGTTAACGGCTTTCTTTTTGGCACTAGAAGCGAAATATTTAGTTTTTAAATTGTTTGTGTAATGTAATCTTTTACATTATCACCTTGATTATTTATGTTTGACACCACACATTTTACATGTAACAAGAGTTAGCGCCCACAGACTTACTTACTTACTAGCTTGTAATTTATGGCCACTTTGTTTTAAAATACATAATTTCAAACGGATGCATCATTAAAAAACACAAAGCTATTCTAGTTCCTATATTATTAAAAAAGCCAACAAGATTATTAAAAAAAACTAAGCTAATACATACTACGACTTATTATAATTACTTTAATTACTTTTTACTTATTATAATTATTTCAACATATCTAAACTATCTGGGTAAAATAGAACCAACTTTGATTAAAAAAGTAAATACTTACAGTGAAGTTATGACTCGATTTCGGTTTTTCAATTAAACCAAAACCAAGTGAAGTAAAAAAATGCTTACCTAATATTTAAATACATTTCTTATACGTTAGATCCTAAAGAAATGGATCAGCCTATCATCTATAAAAGTAAACATAAAGTAAAAAATACGTAGGTACGTACCAGGTGTGTAAAATTAACAGAGCTGCCCTAAGCAGCGTCGAAATTTAAAATTTGCGTGCGATAGAGGCATTAGCAATTCAAAAGGACTGGATCTAGACGAAAAGAGGCACTTTTGGTAATTCTACCTTCCATAAAAAGTTAATAGGTAGGTATGAACACTTACCAAAAGTGTCACAAGTGATCTATAAACGATTGGTTAGTAGAATTGGCGCTTCAATGGAAGACTTTAAGGCTGTGTCCCCAGTAGGCAAACTGGCGAAAAACAACAAGGCGCACGTAACGCTGCAAACTGCGTAAAGTGAGCGCAAAACTCGCAAACTGTGGACACTCCATCTCAAATATATGGAAGGGCGTACTAAACCGATACGCCGCAAACTCAGTCGGCCGCTAACAGTTTGCCTACTGGGGACACAGCCTAACCTCGACACAGACTTAACACTAAAAACTTAATGGTTATGTTTCCCCAGAGTTTTGACGATAACGTCATTGACCGTGGTGATGGCCGCGTTGCAACCACTCTTCTTCTTGATGCAAGTCCAGCGAACCTTGGAACCCCAGCAGGCGTGCTTGTTGAAACGCCATTCGCCTATCTGGATAACCAGGTTTCCTCGCTGAGACAAATCGAACTTAGGCTCTGAAACAGAAAGAACCAAAACCGTCATTAATATACTGGTCAAAAATAAATTGTAATATTAAATATTCGAACACGGCGTTAACGAATAACGAAAACTATCGTAAAACTGATAAATTTTAGGATAAGGATTTGTATTGGTTACTTGTACCTAATAAGAAAGGCTTGTTTGGTTACTTAATTAAATTAAATTAAAATTAATATTTTAGGTTACAGAGGTCGTTTTTATTTTTATATTTATGAGAGGAGATGAATGTCATGTGACGATTAGAGTGTTAGGCATGAATGACGATGGATACAGGGGTAGAGGCAAGCCAAAGAAAAGATGGATGGACTGTGTGAAAGATGATATAAGCAAGAAAGGAGTGAGTACTGAGATGACGGATGACAGAGAGAAATATAATAAGATCACATATTGTGCCGCCCCCACATAACGTGGGAAAGGGGCAGCAAGATGATGATGATGATGATGAATAAATGTTTCTAAAAAAGAAACAGACTATTCGTAAACTAGTGACGATTTTATTTTTATAAACACTAAAATATGCGACATTTTATTAAGGATCCGCAAGTGAATAAACTTCATCCCTATTATTAAGAAATTAACAAACTCAGGTATAAATATTTTGTATTTAAAGACTTTTTATGTACATAATATTCATACATGAAGTATAATTTGGACTATGACAAAGAACCTATACTCAACAACAGCAATTTCACACCAACTACATTTTGACTACACTTAAATTCTATCATCCATTCTTAAAGTTAAATAGCCTTACTATAAAAATACTCATAAGTTAACTACTAAATTATTGCTTATACGTTAGGAGAAATACCAAACAGAATATAAAGCTAGATAGTGACAATAAACGGCTAAATATTAAGTTTAAATTATATAATTATGTTAAATTATTTTATTTATAAATATTTACAAGATAAACTTTAGTTTCAATAATTACCTAATCAACCTAAAAAACAGGATAGAAGTCTAAACTCACTACTTTGGAATGTTATTTCTTATTATAGAAGTAACATACGAGTAACTTAAATAAATCGTCGGTAGTTAGATTAAAAGACTTTTGTTTTCCTATGAATTTAGCAGCTTAATTTAGTGGCAGAGTCCTTAATTCTAAATAAATAAAGTTATGTATTTACAAACATATTCGTTTTGCAATTTTTGGTTTTCACTATAATTTTTGGGTTCATGAAGTAATTTGGGCCTGTTCTCCGTGCCACAAGTACTTGTACCAAAGATAATATTACTTCACTATATTATTATATCGATTGAATGATTGCCTAATAGAAAATAATCAAAATACGTAATGGGCATAAATGACTATCTTGACCTTATGCTTATTCCTAACTATCCATAGAATGTCTCTTAATTTTAATATTTCTATCATAGAATCTTTGTAATTTCAAACTCACAACTTGATGCGATTGTTTTTCTTACCTACCTTCTGTCATTACGAAAAGTCCTTTCAAGTAAGGGCCCATTCTATCTGGCATTTGTCACAGTATAAAAACCTGATCACGACCTACTGTTATCCCCAGACTCGGTAAATATCTCTTCAGACTTCTAGTGACTTAGATCTTTGAGGATAACTAAAGAGGGTATTCAGAGGCACGTCCCAACATGACATTTGGTACATGCCCACATTTTGCACAGTAGTTAGTATCCCGTACGTGGCTGCAAGCCCATCGCCGCTTATAAGAATACTACCTATGACACACCTTCCAATTCTTGGTTCTAGGGTATGCCGGTTTCCTCACGATGTTTATACTTAACCGTTTAAGAGCACTAGTATTACGCACATAAATTTTTTGAATAGAAAAACTCATTGGTGCTCGACCAGGTGAGAACATGAGACCTTCGGATCGTGAGGCAAAGATGCTACCACTACACCACCAGCGCTCTTTCACATTATATTTTGTACAAACTCTATGAATGGTTATGCCATCCGTTTAGCTTCATGAGGCGATCATCGACTGTGACCGCCACGCACCGGCAGTCATGAGACTTCCTGGCACAGCACTCCCACCAAGTCTTTGTCTTCCGGCTCAGCTTCTTGATAAACCGGTAGTTCCCCCAAGAGATCGTTGGGTTTCCAAATTTTGTCATTTCAAATTTTATGGGATCGAACCGCTTGCTCGCTGCTGCAGCTGCCGCTGCCGCTACTACTGCCGCCATTGCTGCAAATATAATTAAACTAGTAATTACTATATTGTTTGTTTTATAAGTTTCTTTGAAATTAATTTCATGTTTTATCGTACCAGTCTAACACATTCTTTAATCTTTAGCAACGTTTAATTTAGAACTTATAATATTCATTCACATTCTAAATAATAATCATCAAGTACAATCAGTATCTTTAAATATAACTTAATTTTCAAAGACAAAGACAAATCATCACATGATTACAATAGAATTTTATCCGAAAATATTTAATTATATATTTAATAATAATATTATTCAATTTATCTTATATTTTCTACACTTGCTGAAAAGCTTACTAAACTTGCCTTTAGCTTAAGCTTTTCATACTGTGTTCTTCTCATACATCTGAAGGTTCTTGCTTTAACTTTTTGAAATCATCACTGTAACTTTTCACACCCAAATACGTCTTATCCTTACTCCAACATGTTTTATAGGTCCTTCCAGTTAATTGACGTAAATGGTTCATCCGATGGTATTTTCAAAAGATCATTTTTAACGAATGTTCACTTTTCAGCCCGTGTCCAAAGCTGAAAATATAACCACAATACTTTTACCAATGTTCGATTTTCAATGAAGGTGTTACACAGTTCGTCCTTATTGCTAAGTTATCATTCCGAATTACCAAGATACCGTTACGTACCAATATTACACATTCAACACGGCTTGTTAACATTTCATATAGATATGAAAACACTCTCTGAGGTATAATTTTATCCTTTTACCAATCTGGCTTGAAAGAACTGGTGATACAATAAGAAGACTTGTTACCATAACTACCATACAGACCCTTCCTGATTCAGGAGTATTACCGTCTTCATTCGTTTAGATTTTGGAGGGTTCGTATTAAATATTTGTAATCTAGATAATACTTGTAGCCCTTAAATTACGCCTAAGATTATTTTTTGTCTGATCTGAAACAAATATGAAACCAAAAGTTACAAAGAGGTTTACCGTTGATAAATCATTCCAGTGAAATTCTTTTTTTAATTTAAAAATTTAAATTGACTTCATCGATTTGCCATACAAATTAATAAATATAAAAAAATATTTGCAAATATGGAATACTGCTAAGACAATTTTATTGCTTATGTTGTATTACTTTAGTTACAACTGTATTCCCATAATTGAGATGGAACTTCAACAATTCCACTGATTTCATATTTTAAAAGTAGATAATTATTTGATTTTTTTTTAAAGAATCTCACTGGAATGACCACAAATCACAGATACAACACCATCGCGACTAGAATGAACAAATGAACTCGATCATTAATATGGTGCGACTACATGTACAATCAGTGGTTATGCTGTAGAATCTTATGTACGACGCTGTTGTCGAAGGTGACGAGTTTAGCGCGACATCCCCGAGGCTGCGACGTGCATCTCCATCTGATCCTGGAGCTCTCGTCCAAGCCGGGAGCCTTGTAACGGCAGTATCTGTATTGTCCTAAGCTCAGTTGGGGGCGACCAAGTCTCGATGTACCGAAGACAGGTAGTGTTACTGAAAAATATATGTTTTGTTAACATCTGGCAAATATACTGCTTTGGTATTTATCTGGAAGTGAATCTGAGTAGGGTCTAAAAAAGAAATGACGTTACAAAAATTGACATTTATGTTGGATATTTATATAATATTTCAGTAACACAAATATACTGTACACTTATATATACTCGAAGGGTAAGGGATATTTGGCGTGATTTGGGGGAGACCTTTGCTCAGCACTAGGACAAAATAGGTAAAAAAAAAGTACCTACACAAGCTGCAAATCATAACAATATTAATGAGAAAACTAAAGTCATCGGATATTACTAGACACCTACAAATAAAATAATATTATCAGCTTATATTTAACAGGTCTAAGGGTGGATTCGAATCGTAGTTATCGAAGAGTAAATTGACATATTCCTTGCATTTGTCATTACATTATTGTGAGAATAGTTATACCAGAAGTTGTTTAAATCCACCCTAAGTGATTTACTGATTCAATTATAATATAACCTCGAGTTTCTCTATACATGATTTAAATAATTGAAATAAGTCTATTTTTGGATCACAAGATACATGACTACGTAATAACAAGTATAATGACTAGAGAATAGATATTACAGTCGTAATTAAACATTTTACGTCATTCAATACCGCATTGCACTAAGATTTGCGTACTTAAAGCAAGGGATACATATCCCATAAGCTTTGAACACAATCACGACAGCGGATCACCCTTCAAGTTCTCCGTCTATTTAGTCCTAAGAGTTAAGACAATGATTTTTATTCCATCCAGATTGTCGCTATATTCGTGCACTAGCTATCTGCAGATTAGTTTATGGAAGTTGGCTTTGTTTCAACTGACGCTGACTATCTCCGCCGTGGTTGTGAAAGTTTTTGAAGGAAGTGATTTGATTCTCCACGGAGCTGACGCGAGCGTTGCAGCGCGGCTTGTTGCACTTCCACGATATCCGCACACCCTTCTGGTAGTTCCTCGAGTATTTATGCCCGTCGTAAAGTAACATCGTACCGCCTTTGGATGTCCTTATTAATGTCGCTTTGGGAAATAAAGAAAACGTGTTTATGGTCATCGAACTTTAAATTACTTTTTACTACGTGAGAAGAAATATACCTGATCTATATCTACATATTTATATGCAAAATATAACAAATGGTTTAAAATGTAAAAACAAATTAGGTACAAATATACTTTATTAATTAATAAATATATTTATTAAAATTTACAGTTTTTTTTGAACTTCATTATACAGAAACTTAGCTATTTGTTTTTCTTTTGATAACTAATTGTAAAATTTAGCTGGCGTGCGTTTCTGACCAGCTAAAGAAGAGATCGACACTTAACTGACTGCTACACTGCTACTGCTCCACTGAGCGCCGTAAGGAGAGTCTCTTACGCGCTCGGTGGAGCAACACCAGTGCGGAGCGAGTCAATAGTCCTGAAGATGCTTCGCGGAGAAGCGAAACGCGTGTCGAATTTCTATTTGAGTTTGTGTTATTAAGCTCATTAGATAATAGTTTAGCGGGAAAGTACTAGATATTTCCGTCCTTTTCAGTATTTGTAATGGATTTACGCAAAGTCACGCCGTGGTGAGAAAAAGTCTTGGATAATCCTCACAATAAGGGTTGGTCCCTTATTGTGAGGATTATCCAAGACTTTTTCTCACTTTTTCTTTTTGAGAAAGAGTATTAAAAAACTCTACTCAAATGTTCATAAATGGTCAATACATACAGTGCTCGGAGTGCTCAAAAAATGACAATACTTTATTATGCCTCGTCTTCACGCGTGCTGGACACTGTCTGTTCTGACACCTCCAGGTTTCTATGTTGTTTATTCCTTCATGATGTTTTGTGAACCTTCCTCCCTGGAATAAGATAGCGTTTGCGCCTCGTGTAGTTTTTGTAAATACTGCATCTGCAATGACATCGATTAAGAGTACCTATTACATTTACATACAAGTGATCTAACTTGAATAACGGGATTTTACAAACACTTTCAAAATCATTTCCATGGAATTGGTTTAATTTATTCTATAAAGGAGATCAAACTAACATTTCTACAACAACAGATCTTTAAAATAAAGTACTTTTTTATTAATTACGACTAGATTTTTGAATACATTCTTAATTTATTTGCATTTTTACCAAAAATTGTATTAATACAAATATCTAAAATATTGCGTTCGGTTCTTTATATACCTAGTTAAACATATTTATTCGTTTTATAAGGATTTTGAAATCCAACAGGGTGCCTACCCTTATAGTTTCGCCACGTTTGTCTTTTTGACCGTATGTTCGTTCGTCTTAAAATAGACGTCCTATTCAAAGCCGTAATTCGCAAACTATACTATCATGCTAAAATTATATACCTACGTAATACTGACGCCTTCAGGATTATGGCATAAACACTTATAGGAATAACTTGATCGTGTTGAATTTTTATGAAACTGATCATAAGTTATTCTAACCTCACCACTTGAAAGCGTAATTTTAATATTTTTTAGGAAGACAAACCAAAGCTACCGGTTTTCACCTTTGTGGCAGTATTAAGCGTTATTTAAAAACTGGCACACATTTCTCAGTGTGGCTATTAAGGTATGACAGAATCCTATTGCCGCTTGTTCGAATCCTCATCTTACAGTTCGGAGAGCGGCAGCACACCCAAGACACAATGTTGCCATTCGCGTAATTCTTGTAAAACCTGTAGTTGTTGAACTCCAATAAAACTCCTCCTCTGGTCGTCTTTATAAATCTGCCTGAGGCAGCTGTAACAAATATAAGTCACATTAAAAATCAATATATTAAAATTATAAAACAAACTCACGATTGTACTTAATCTCTAGTTACCTACTCAGATCTTTGAGGATCTATAAAGAAGACTAAACATTATATTTGACACTACCCATGTTTTGCACTGTGGTTAGTATTCCGTTTGTGACAAGTTGCAAGCACATCGCCACCCATGACACAGCTTTAAATGATTGTTTTTAAGCAGCAATTACTTATCAAAATATTTTTTTTAGAAGTAATAGCTATACTGCTATCACTCATAATAAAGCGGGGTGTGGCCAATGAATAGTCGTTTTTAAAGACAAACTTATTAGACATAATATATCAAGAAGAATTTTTTGACACAGTATCTAATATAATATATAGCACTATTTTATAAGACGAGTCGTAAAGGTAATAAAATGGTTCTTTGGCGGCTTTTAATAATGATGCAGAGGTAGCACTTGCGATATTTTAAGCTTTTGCTAGACTTTGCTGAGGTCGGTATGTATTCAGGCCAGTGAACTGAAAAATAAAAAGCTTGTTGTCAACTACAAGTTCTCGTGAATTGACCATAATTATTAAACTAAAGAAACACTAAAAATATTTATCATTCCGCAAGCCATTGTCGATCAATTTCTATGTTTCAATATCTAATGCATCACAATTTGTCAATCACAAATCGATAGGCTGAACCAGGTACTTATTTATATAAAAACTATACTGTAAATCGTAGAAAATTTATAATCAAACGAAAATGTTTATCAAGCAGAATATAATAAAATTCATAGCGGTCTATAATAAAAATAGGATTTTATATACAAACTAAACCTTCAGGAAATAACATCTTAAATAGTACATACTTATCTAAAAGGCTTTAAAAATTATTACCTATCTAAAATATCACCGAATTACGTATAGCGTTGAGATATCACCGAAAGCAAAGCTTACCTATAACAATTTAGAGATCGATTAACAAATTCAAGAAACATTATTCTAAACTTATGTCATTATTATTGCTTGTTGCGATATAACTTTCATTAATATCCATGACAAATATTTCGTACGATTGCCAAATGGAACCACGCGTGAAATATTTGGTATGAAATTATAAATGTATTTATTATCTACCCAAACAGAATAGGTCCTATCTACGGGTTTGCTTAAAACAACACTTGACTTATCCAACCATGTGCCTGTGGAGGAATAGTACAAATAACATTAATTTTCCAACGACATAATATGTAGTAATGTAATAGAGTCTCCTCTTGGAAAAACTTTCCGATGAAATTGTAACACAATGCGACAGTAAAACCGAAACAAACAAACTTACATTTTATTCAAAACATCAGTGCTGCAACAATGTGCTGATAAAAACAAATTACTTTTCATATCAGCATTAACATTCTCTTATGGTCTAAGTATCTATAGTATAACGCTGAATGTCGGCACATGGTGAGAACAGCCCTGGGCAAATCGACAGATCTAGTCTTTTTTGGAGTCAGCCTTAGTCAGCCCCGACCAAAGGTCTGTTTTGGGCAGTATTCTTGGGAAGTTAAAGGCGTGGAGTGCGAGGGCTGCGGCGGCGGCGGTGGGGGAGGTCACAGGGGAGGGCAGGAGGCCGCGAGGACGGAGCTGGACGAAGGCGCCGTTCCCGCAGCGCGCATGCGACGGCGGCGCATGGTTGTGCGCATCTCCTGACGGAATCAGCTTGCCTGCCATAAGCCGCACGCGCGCGCGGCACCCCATGTGCTTCGACGAGCAGTAGAAGAACCTCCCACCCACCTGAGAGTAAGTGAACCCGCGCATCACCAGTATGTACTTCCCTTTCTCCGTCGGTATGAATTGCACATCTGTAAAGTTATATCGGTTCAGCCGTTGATCATGATTCAATCGTACTTGGATTCCTTATCAGGACAGCGTTTTGGCTCATTTTTCCAAATCGCAAAGCTTACATTTTTATAAATTTCTAGGAAAATTGGGGTATTACCACAAGCTCTTACAAACCATCATATTTCAGAAACTTTAAGTTTTAAACTTGAAGTGACACTACTTCAATTAAAATTGTATATTCAAAGTACGAAATATCAAAGTTATATTACTTTGATATTGCCCGAAATCTTGTGGTAAGGCCCCTGGGCTTTTACATATACTGAAAAAACCACAAATTGTTAAACTTTAGGTACCGGTTTAAATAAAGTTGTGTGTAGCTTATTGTCGCAGAGCACAAATCAAAAAACATTATTGATGATAAAAAATAAATGTTTCTTTTTTTTAAATAAAGAAACATTTGTTTTAATTTTCAAACTTTACTGTAAAATTGGTTTGCACACGAACCACGGTAGTTCATGATTGTGGTCAACATTGATTCTGACCACTTCACCATTTGGATATCTTTAGATGTCAGCAGGACATTGTTCTTTAGTGAAAGAACAATTAAAATTCATTCTGTTTTTTTTGATAAGCAGTAGAATTTGTTTATTGATTGTACTAGATGGCGTTAGAACACCAATGCTTGATGAAAGTAAATGTTTTCGTTTGTTTCACTATGCTTTTGTTTTTTTTTTCTTCGCCATGGGTTTTTTTGAAGATGAAATAAATAACGCTTGTTAGTGGATAAAACTTATAAAAACAATTTCCCTATTTCATGTCGAGTATGTTAATAATAACAAGAAAATAGCAAAACTACAGACAGTTTGACTCTTTTAAAGGTTAAAAGCCGGCCGTTTTCTTATATACAAAAATAAATGCATTTCAGTAATATGTTCAGTATGACTTCATGAACTCCGACTTAAAAAACAATCCACACGACGAATAACGATCCGGTGACTCACTAGAAATTGTTATTCTTTACAAAGAAGCTTGAAATATCTAGTAAGTTTAGATTACCTTACGAGGTTTTTCATTCTGTAAGTATTGTAAAAATACACCAACTGCATTAATTATTCAACATTATTTCGTAGACAATACAAGTCAAATTCTAATAAAAACTCCATCTCTTTTATAAAAGCGCGGTGGTTCGTGATTATGAGTCACATTGACGCGTACCACTTTTCCATTGGGATAACGTTTCACTTTGGCAGTACATTGCTTGTTTTTTGACGGGCACAACCAGCTCATACCGTTGTTGATTTGATAGTAAGTGTAGCCATCTAACAAGAGAATATGTTTCTTTCCCGTACGGGATGGAATGAGAACTCCTTGATCTGGGAAAAACACGCTTACTATTTAAGTTATCTGAGATGAAGCCAACCAACACTTACCATAAACATTGTTTCGTTGATCACTTTTTTCTTAGGCTTCATTCAAAAGCTTTTCAACATAGCTTTTTTATATTACCTTCGGTAGATTTACTTAACATATTTTCTTATGAGTCAAAGTGCTTATGTATTTTCTTTGAGCTTATTTATTTTGAAGGCACGTTTTTTCCTAAACTACACTTTATGACAGAGTTTCTTTTTAAGAACGACTGCAGCCATCCAACTCCTGCGGTTTTCGACTGTTTATTAAAATTGTTCGGAATATTAAATTCCTTGCTAAAAGCAAACGCTTCTTGTCGAATCATTTTAGAAGTAAGAGGTTTGCCTAGCTCGGAACATCTTAGTAAACGGTTTGCGAAAATTATTTCCTGATCCTCGGTAAATGTTTTATTTCTTCCCAGGTTCTTGGTCCGTTTGCCAGATAATAAATGACCACAGATAGTTCTTCTTGGAACACCATATTGAAGTGATGCTTTACGAGTCGACATTTGCTTGCTGGTAACAGCTTCCATTGCAGCTATCAAGTTGTCCACAGACCATGTAGCACGTCTAGCTTTCGGGGCCACATTCAATGTATCTGAAATACAGCAATAACTACTATCATAAACATTCAGCCTTATTTCCCCGAAGGCCTGTTTCAACAGCTTCATTAATATATGCAACTTTTAGTTAAAGACGATTTCCGAATAAAAAATTACAAGTCAAAGTGTTTTCTTGATGTTTATTTCAAGGTAATTTTTTTTTCTAAAATGACTGATTTAAACATAGTCCAGCAAGCCTTGGTTTCTTATTAAATCTGTTTGTGATATAAAATTATTGACAAAAGGAAAATGCTTCCATTCAAATAATTTTAGGAGGTTTTCTTACCTCAGAACATCTACCTAATCACATCTAACATCTAATTTGCGAGTTCTATTTCTAGATCCTGAATGAATGTGTTACTCTTACCGTTTTTCTTTTTCTTTTTCTTTTTTCTTTTTTTTTTCTCTTACTATTTTGTCTGTTCTTACGTGACCTGTTAGAGAGCTGTTCTTGGTAAACTGTATCGAGCTGATGCGTCGACATCTGCTTCTTGGTTACAGCGGTCACTACAGCTCCCAAGTTCTCCAGCCATGGAACACGTTTTTTTGGAATCATAGATAACAGTTCCGCAATTTCAAAATTTGTTGATTAAAATTTGATACTTCTACGTGGAGTTATTTTTTGTATTTTTTTGTAATCGAAGAAAAAAGCCTATTCCAAGATTTTTATGACCGATGAAGACATGGAGGTGGCTACTCTAACTATACATTTAGGTTTTGAGCTATTAACGCGTAAAAAAGAAGAATTTATTTATCAAATTCTGGTATACGTTCCATTTGAGTAATAAAATGATGGCGGTTTATGGTTATGGTTTACATTGATCCTTATTACTTCGCCGTTGCCAAACCGCTTTATCTTAGCCAAACAAAGTGTTTTCCTCGACGGGCAATACCAGTTGGTGCTTTTATTTTGCTGGTAGTAGGTGTAACCGTCCAGCAGGAGAATTTGTTTTTTCCCGGAACGCGACGGAATGAGAATGCCGTTCCCTGAAAAGATACGTAACCCAAAATAAAAAAAAGGGCATAATAAGTAAGATTGAATTTAGGATTAACAAGCCATATTAACATCCTTAACAAAATAATAATCACAAATATATTAATAGATGAACAGATGAGAACTATGTAAACTTTTTACAATTAAAGATGATATAGGTACCTAGGTTCTCACACAATTTTATTTTAGTTTAGCAGTGTTTGAGTTATCTGTTATTTAGGCTTTTTAGTCAACTGAGGCCGCTGTCAACTTATCCCGCGGGATGAGTTAACCTAATGCATTTTTGAATTGGTCAACTCATCCCATTATCACATTTTATGATTTTTATAGACACGTAAAAATGTGTTTCGACATAAGATTTACGAAAACAACAACGCAACCACAAACGCACAAATGCATTTAATATAAAGTAAGTAAGGAAATTAATTAATTATAATTTAAGGTCAAATAACAATCCTCAGTAATCTAAACAAAATAAATTAATATTTTGACCTAGATTTAATTATAGTGGTACAATTTTTAATACTTTGTTGATTTGGTAACTATCACTCCTTTATTTCATTAATTTCCTTACATACTTTATATAAATGCATTTGTGCGTTTATAGTTGTGTTGTTTTCGTAAATCTTACGTCGAAACACTTTTTTACGTGTCTCTAAATATCATAAAATCAGACAATGGGATGAGTTGACGGATTCAAAGATGCATTAGGTCAACTCATCCCGCGGGGGAAACTGACAGCGGCCTCAGTTGACTAAAGACCCGTTTCTTCAATGTAGACGACGTCTCTATAGTCTGACATAAGCTCCATCTATCTGGTAGAAGCTAGGTGGTTCGTGATTGTGCTCGACGTTGATCCGCACGACCTCTCCGCTGTGGAAGCGCTTCACTCTGGCCGGGCACTGCTTACTGCGCTTCGAGCAACAATACCAGTTACTGCTGCGGTTGTTCTGATAGAACGTATAATCATCGAGCAAAAGTATAAGTTTTTTGCGACTCTTAGATGGTATCAGGATGCCATCGCCTGCAAAGGATATGTAAAATTAGCAAAACAGATGTTTGCTGTTACTTTGAACATGTTTAAGTGAAAAGTATCACTTAATTCTCCAAAAACATCAAATGGCGGAGATATCTTACATAAACGTGCATCTACTTGTTTATTAAACAGCACTTTTAAAATTAATCTAACTACCATGTTTCTTATGAAATATTCATTTCAACAAAAACATGGCGAGTAAGCAATTCTACGAGCATTAGAATACTCAGGGAGGGAGGGTCATGCGAGAGATAAAAACGAGTGATGCTAATAAAACAGATACTTAAGTTTTATTAAAATAATAGGTATAATATTTTTTGCACAACCATTCATAACATTTAGGAACTTAATAACTTTTTTAACTAAGTATTTCTAGCTATTGCTTACATACAAATAATGGTTTTTTGAAAAGAATGAGCGTTTGTTATTCTATTCGGATTTAAATGTATTGTTTTAAATATTAAGTAAGGCACATTTTAATCTTTCAAACATATATAACATTTAGGCATTTATTATGTTTACAAATCTTTAAACACAATTTTAATTACCATTGAAAAGTAATTGTAAAATAAAATAATATAAGTATGATCACGACTGTAATCCCCAGGCTCGGTACTACCGAGTCGGTAGATATCTCCTCTTTAGTTACTTAGATCTTGGAGAATATCTAAAGAGGGTAGTCAGAGGCAAGTCCAAACATGACATTTGGTACATGCCCACATTTTGCACAGTAGTTAGTATTTCGTACGTGACAGGTTGCAAGCCCATCGCCGCTATACAAAGTAATTGTAGGTATTATAAAATATAGAATAAGTTACAAATGTAAAAGTAAATATAAGAAACAAAACAGCTGAATGTTCCGGTAAATAGAAAAGTAAGTAGGTACATCCAATTCCAGGCATATTTCAATAATTTAATTAAATATAAAAAAAACGTCCCACAGCAAAGGTCTCCCTCAAATCACGCCAACCATCCCTTCCAAATATCCTTCGAGGCAAGTTATATGAAATATACATATAAGTACATAATTATATACTTGTAAACAATAGGTATGTAGGAACTATATATTTTTTTAAATCCAAATACATCAATGACGGTGTCAATGACCTTCATAACATCTTCGTAATCAGTAATTAAAAATGTAAAATAATTAATTGTCACTTTAACAAAATAAATAACCTAGATATACTTACGTTGATAGAAAACATATGAGGATAATGTGGTAGCAAATTGTATACATAAACACCCTTGTACGAGTATACCTATTTACTATGGTATTGGTTGGTATATTTATACCTATGTACTTAAAAAATACCCTTGCTTCATCGCAGTCGGGTAATTTATAAAAAATGATTTTTAGGTGAATTTTATGAGTAACGGCTGAGCGTGATACACAATAAAGTATCTAGCACAATAGCATACTTCCAAATACTGGCAAGTGCGAGCTACTAGCTCAAGTACAATAGGGTTCCGCAAACCACTTGTAGTGGTGCAGAAAGTGACAATTTCGTTGCCTGTAATCAAGGTGCCTACTCATTGGTTGACTAGATGCAAGACTTTGCAGTCTTGGGTTTGATGACTTCGAACATTTGAACTCTAATCGTTAGAATAGTGATGAAGAGCTAATTCCAGGTCATAGAATGAAAATTTTCTATCACGACCATTTATTTTATCTGAAAGTAGAAAAGATTTTTTATAGATTTAACATACTAAGTGATACTTAGTTATTAGGTTAAGTACATATTACTTGTTAATGTCAATTACATTAATTTAATCTTTCATAAGGCTTTCTTTTTATAATTCAGCTGCATTCGAAAATAATAGTATTTTTTTTTTATAAACTTTGAATTATTATGATCTAATTTAAGTAAATTGTTCACATTGTTATTAAGCTAAGGGTATGGAAAGAAAACAAATACTGTCCACAAGTGGGTTACACTTACGCATTACTGAAACTTTTTTTAATGGGAATATATTATCAAAAAATAAACTGTCTATGGTGACGTTAGAAGAATACCAGGAGATAAATATTACACATCGAATTCACTACCTTAATATTATAACCAACTGGCTGACAACAATTCACAGCCTAACCATAAGGCTCAAAGAGCTGAAATATGAAAGGTGTTTCCTTTCTAGGTCTAGAATCTAGATGTACACTAAAAAATGAATTAAACCTCTATGGGTGCTACATGAGGTTGATATTATATCTATATAGTGTGTATATTAAGATAGAACCCATTCAAAAACTGCCTACACCCAGCGTTGCTTAACCATGCGTTCCCCATACAAACCGTCAACCCCTATTTCAGCCTCTTCAAGATTATTTTTGAGACAAAAGATAGCATAAGTCCGTCTCTATGATCCATATGTCTGATCTATCTCCTTGGTACATTTCACTACGATCCGTTCAGCCGTTTAGTCGTGAAAAGGTAACAAACTAACATAAATTTACTTTTGCATTTATAATTAGTATGGATGGTACGAAATATGAAAGTTATATTTCTTTGATATTTTTCGAAGAGCTTGTGTTAAGGCTGGTGATGCATATTGAAGCGGTTCGTTAGTCGTCACGTTAGACGTCAACCGTCATGATTATGGTCTCTAGAGTAGAAGATCACTGAGTGCTGAGTCTGTCTGGGTGACCCAATGTTTCCGATTCTTCAGAACCAGAGGTTTTAGAACTACTAACAATCATTTCTTTGATGAACTAGCCGAGTCTGTGTGAAGACTGAGGGCCTACTCCGCAAAACGATCGACGATATATCGGCACAATAATCGTGCAAATATTTGAACGATAGAACGACCGACATTACTTTTGACAATTGATCTCGTAAACCTACTAGAGGATTACTTACGGAGGACACGAAATTTTCAATTACACAACGAAACATCTGTGAATTCAACTGAATTTAATGAACATTCGATTCCGATTATATCGTTTTCGTTTTTCGGAGTAGACACCCAGGGTCTGACATAATATGCAACCGGCTTTCTCAATTTCTGTTTTAATTTAAAAGCTACACATTTTCTTATAGAAAAAATCATAGCCATAAATATTACTTCGTAGGTACTACTTAGATACACTTTTGTTTTTTCGCTTTCCATCGCATAGCGATAACGACGTACTACGAGTATCAGAAATCTTGTTATTTTGTTCCACTAACGCCATCTTTTAACCTAATTGAAGAATATAAAAAAAACAGTTTTCATGCAGAACATTATTTTTTAATAAGTAAGTACTTATTTTTATTCGATAGTAATGGTTACTTACCATTTAATCATCATCATCATCATCTTCGTGCCCTTTTCCCACATGTGGGCACAACATGTGATCTTCTTCCATTTCCCTCTGTCATTCGTCATCTCAGTACTCACTCCTTTCTTACTCATGTCATCTTTCACACAGTCCATCCATCTTTTTTGGTTACCATTTAATTTAACTGTAAAATCTACAGCTTACAATTATGGTAACAAAATTATGCATCTATTATTTCATCTCAGCTCTGAAACGACTAGCGCCATCTATTGAGTGTTATAGATTACATGTAACAGAGTTAGGTGTCTATTTTGTGTTCCGATTCAGCGAGGGCGCGGACTGAACTTTACTATATACATATAAATCGTCGAGCGAGGGCGCTGTGTGCTTTGAAACATGAATAAACTCCGTAGGTTACTAAGGAGGTAGGCAGAACTTAGGTAGTAAAATATATGTAAGTTCCTACTAGCTACTTTATGCATATCAAACCTGAAAGATCCTCCAGTTAAAATTGTCACGACTGATCAAGGCTAAGTACCTAATCATCATGATTGCTTCCACTGCTAGGGCTGTGGCCTACTCTCAACCGAGTGAGTGGGTCGTATAAGCCTAGGCACACCCAAATGAAGATGGCACATAACATAATGTAGGTAGGTTAGTTATTATACTTGTCGCTAAAATAAGAGTTTTGGATAAGTATGCCGGTTTCTTAGCGAATTTTCCTGTGCTAAGCGTGATGTGTTAAAACTCGTGTTAAGCAGGATTAATTATTAAAAAGTCGCCCATTTTACAACATCTAGCTTAAAAAACGACGCATTTACCTTAGAAATCAGTTAAATTTGGCTACCTTAAACTGATCTGCAAACGAAATTGCCATGTTCCGTTAAATGGGGCGATGGACCATTGTCGAATTATCTGCTATTATACCATCCGGAAAAACACTGATGTTTTATTAAAGAGTAGCTGTTGCCAGCCTTTATTATGCTCCAAATTATGCTCTATCCAACTGTGAAAACTACATGAAAATCTGGTCAGTAGTTCTGAGGATGTGTGCGAACAACCAAATAAACAGACGGACAAAAGAGTTCTAATAATCGCTGATTTGTGTTCTAACTTCTCTTAGTCACCTCCTTTTTTATTATGTAGGTACTTTTCTTCACTGTACCTACATAGCGGGTTCTTAAATTTTATTATATGGAAAATAACAATTTATATCTCAGACACTAACCGCTTCACAGAAACGAACAAAATCGATTGAGATAACCTTCATTACAGTTAGAAGCCACTCCAAAAATGCAGTTTACCGTTATTTAAAACACCTATCGGAGCATAGGTCGTCGTTTTACCGACTAAAATACTCGTAATCACAGATATGCAGGCAGGCAATACCTGTTTTTTAAGGGTTACCTACGCACCACTGCTTCCGTTTTTAGCTGTCCCTCATATTGATTATCAAATAGTTTCTATGAAGAAATAAAAGAGGTACTGCAGTAGGTACAAAACGAAACTACGATCGATTTTAATTCGGGCCTAATTAATTCATATAAGAAACGGTAATAGTGCAATAAAAACTGTTGAAAAGTACAATAATTTTAGAGACCAGATACTAAGTAATTATTTTTTTACTCTTTTCTTCTTGTTTTTAATTATAACTAAGTACATACATAAAATCACGCTTGTTTCCCGACGGGGAGGCGTTCATCTGCTGAGGCTTACTCAAAAATGATTAAATAACTAAGTAAACTAAATTACTTATTATAAATACCTACTTACCAAAGCTCTAGCACTTATTGTTCAACTAGAGAGCAGTACATATTAACAAAAACCTTTTTTTGCATTCATTACATTGCTGATACACTTTGGTGACTATATTGCGTGCGTAGTAAGTAGATTTCCCTTCAACTATAAGATTTTTGTAACAACGCATCTGGAACTTTTGGGAAGCCAATAAATAATGTATTAATGGACTGGCACGAGGAGTACTGGAAGAAGCAACCTCGAAGATTGACGGTTTCATTTCTGCACTAAAATTTAGAAGGATTTTTTAATTAGCTATATGTCGCTAAAGGTATGATGTACGCAGAACATGCGCTACCTATATAATTGCTACATATATTTGATCATCTATCTCATCTGTCAGCCAATAGACGTCCACTGTTGGACATAGGCCTCCCTAAAGTTGCCATGACGACCGAGCTTGAACCTTCACCGTCCACCGAAATCCTGCGACCGCTTTAATATCATCGGTCCATTGAGTGGAGGGCCGTCCTACACTATATTTGCTAGGTCTAGATATTTCGCGATCACCAAACGAGAACCTTTTTTCCCCAGCGGTTATCGGTTCCGAGAGCTTTAAAGCATGCCAATTCAATAAAAAAATTACTGAATAAAATATCTTATACTGTACCTGTGGCTCATCATTGTCTCCTTTATTATTATTTTTTCAAAGCACTTATTACACTACCCTGAATTCAGGGACCCTTACCCTAAATAAGTGGTGTAATAAGAGTCAGGGCGTAATGCATAGAGGCTAGGCGTTAGGGTCCCTTACTACCGGGCCCTGAATAAGGTGTAGTGTAATACCCGTTTTATTGTGGGTTCTAATGGTCCAATCTCTTTAAGCGCACTAATTCTTCCGTGCTTTTATTGGAGGTCCCGATTCTCAGATATAAAAAGCTTTCAAGGTTTAGGCGGCCTAAGAACTCTGTCTAGTTATCCAATGAGTGATTCACACGACCTACATTTTTATCACCTTATGTTTAAACGAAATATAGAAGGAGAAAACCAAGACGTTGCTTACGTAAATATTTCACTAAGAAAATTTCAATACCTACAAAAAATTTTAAAAACATGGCAGCTTGTAAGTGACCTTTTTTATAAAGGTTCTTCAGAAACTCAACCGGGGAGTTTGCCGGGGAGTTGGTTTTTGTCTGCATAACCATGGCTTCTCGTACTCGAATTTTACTTATAACTGCTTTGCTATTATTTTAATGTCAATCAAGATTTTCTTGTTCTATATTCACTGGGCTGATTAGCCAGCATGCACTTCATATATGATATCGTGGGTTCGAAGTGCAGACTATCTGTAAACCAGTATTTTTGAGAAATTTCAGCCTCATTTTGATCTAATATATTGCTGAATTTTGAATAAGATGGTGGCATTTGATATCCAGCCAGAATGTTATCTATCGGAGTTGGGCATTTTTCAAAAAATTACACCCCCCTTTGAAAATCAATGCTTTTTGAAAAGTTTTATTTTTTAAATTGTGTCTGGTCTCTTTATGTTAGAAATTCAATAAATTTATATCAGTTGTGTGACTATATTCATTAGTTGAAAAAACAGTGAAAATTATAAGAATATTCAAATATTGTTTACTTGATCACTTTTAAATGATTATTCAATTTAAAAAACACTCACAATCCAAAATTGTTGTATTTGAGCTGATCAAAAATTCAATGTGAAAAAATAAATAAAAAATTTAAACAAAAAAATACATTATAATAAAAAAAAAGTTCATTAAAATAATAATACTAAAACTTTCTATACTTACAATTTTCTTTTTTTAGTAACCTGACGCAGGGTATGGTTAGACGTGTGTGTATTATAAATATTGAATTTTGAAATTTTTGTTAAATTTGAGAGCACTGGTGGTGTAGTGGTAGCACCCCTGGCTTACGATCTGAAGGTCATGGGTTCAAACCTGGTCATGCACCAATGTGTTTTTCTATTCGAACAATTTATGTGCGCAATGCCTGTGTTCTTAAACGGTGAAGGAAAACAGCGTGAAGAAACCGGCATACCCTAGAACCAAAAGTTCGAGGTGTGTGTCATAGGTTAGTATTCTTATAAGCGGCGATGGGCTTGCATCCTGTCATGTACGAGTACCTACTCAAAGATCAAAGTAACTAGAAATCTGGGAGATATCTACCGAGCCTGGGAATTACAGTCGTGACCATTTATAGGTATATATAAATACCCGTGCGAAGCCGGGGCGGACTACTAGTGTACAATAAAGTGGTTCTCGGTCTTTACAATTTTCACAATTACTGTACATGCAGGAATAATTTTTAGTATCACATGAAATTTCGTTCAAAATTTCTCTCATACCGTTTTTAAGTAATCCTTGTCTTTTCAATGATGTATGTAGAAATTCCACGTTACTCTTACTATGTCTAATACATAGACATGTGTCTCTTGCATTCAGGTGAGGTGTTAAAACATTAAAAGGCTTATGCCTATAGAAAGTTGTGAAGCCATAGCGCCCACCTTCACTTTTGTACTTTTTGTAGAGATTGACAAGAGTGTCTGTAAGATATCTTATTTGTTTTCTCATTTTGTTCTTTGTTTTAGCTTGTTTTTTCCCTGCCGTATTTTTACTCACATCATCTCTCAAATAGAACTTTGTTATTTCTTCAATTTCGAATCTCAATCTCTTCTTTTTTTTTCTGTCTTTTGTTTTTAAGCCCATCATTTTGCGTACATATTTTTTGTTAGTGGTATTTTCCACTAGTTTTCTCAAATATTTTTTCTCTTCGTGAGATTTTGCCCTTTGATATGTCCTTTTTAATGTAAATTCAAGCACTTCCTCTCTTGACTTTTGCTTAGTTAATGTTTTTTCTCTTTTGTAGCTTGAATTTTTTTAACCTGCGTCAACAAATTTCTGCATTTTCTTAATAGCTGTTTACATGTTTTCCTAAATAAAATAAATAAATAAATGTAGATACACTAGGTCCATTGTCTACATTTCTTAATTCTGGTGATTTTTTTTTTTCATTTTCTGCTTATTACTTTTTCGTTTTTCTTCTCTCCATTTTTTCCGTTGCTCTTCAGCTTCTTCTACCGTCATTTCTGAAATTTTTTTTTTTTTGCTTTTCATTCTCTCTAAATTTTTTTTACATTGAGCTTTATATTCTTCCGGACGATCTTTTTTTAATTTTTCTCTATATCTTCTAGTTTTTTCGGCCCCAGTAAGAGGCATTTTGATATTCGTTGCTATTCCTAAAACAAAATGCGGTTCTTGAAGTTGGACAAACATACAATCATAAAAACACACTTACACTCATCTAAATATAAAAAACTCTTACGTTTCTGACTGACTAACTAATATATCAACGCACAAAACCATAAGTCTTAGAGAGCTGAAATTTAGAGAATAGATTCCTTTGAATGTCTAGAGGTGCGCTAAGAAAGGGATTCTTGAAACTGAACCTCTAAGAGATGCAGCGGGAGGTTTAAGATTTGTATGAAAAAAAATCATAACGAGCTACACTAGTACAAACCTACAAATATAAGAACAAACACAAACAAATTTCATATTAACGTACTAACATAGGAAAAAAGCGCCTACTAGTTCACAGAATACAATACATTCATATTAACAAACGAATATTATTATCTAATAACATACAAAAAAACGACAAACATACGACCAAATTCAGTTCGTCAAATAGTCGCAAGCTGTTTTTAATTACCTACCTACTCATTATCTCATAATCAAAAAGTTCGCAGAATTTTTTTTTATAGCTTGAGTACATCGCCATGTAAACCATACTTTATGTGTTCAGGCTTGTTGTGACTTTCCGTTCAGCGTATATGTGACCGCTCAAATAGTCACACACTAGAAGTCACATTTGATTATCCTCTAGTAATAAAAACTGTTTAAAAATAGCCACAATATAAAAATTAATCAAAACTTTTGATCAAATTAGATATAATAACATTTTCAAACTAATCCACTAAAAACGACACGATATATAATAAGATACAAGACAAAATATGGTCACATACCTGAGGTAAAAAATCGTTCACGCGGCTTGCAGACATACGTTTTCTCTTTTCGAGCAGTTTTTGGGCACTGACAGGTTTGTATCCTGATTTTTTTGGTAGCGTTAGAAATAGTGTTTCAGTAATGCGAAACTATTTTACTACCGTAAATATAATTTGTTAGAAAACCGGTGACAAAACTGATTGTTCCGGAAAGAACATAATTTAGAGTTTACCAACTTTTAAACTTTTTAATAATTTTTATTCTTATGGCTCATTATATTTTACTAAATCACAATAACTGATTGAATTCTTGATTAAATAAAACCTTAAAAGATCTTTCTTACAAAGAAGTTATGAAATTAGGTAGTGTATCGTAGAATTTAGCGGGGGACAGCGCAAAATCACCCATTTTTCAATTGTTATTTTTAATTATCACGAAATATATTCGAGTTTAATGTATTTTTTTTGTATAAACAACAAATATGATATACGTTTATTCACTCTAATAACTAAAACAAATAACTAACATAACTACTTCTTAGATAAATATAATCGAAATCAAGGGACAGTTGTTAAACAGGGGGGTGTAATTTTTTGAAAAATGCCCAGTTGTATCCTGCCGGAGATTGCCAATCATAGTTGCCTCGACTTCGCACTGCAGCTAATATCAACGTGTGAATGAGCTCTTTTGTAGACCTAGGTTAGGAACACTAAATTTGTGGTTTTTGTAACTTTTCGATTGAAATTCTAACACAGCCCAAGCTCTTCGGGTAATATCATAGTAATATAACTTTGATATTTCGTAGCATTACCTATAAAAATTGTATTGAAGTAATGTTACTTCAAGCTTGAAACTTTAACTTTTCTGAAACATGATGGTTTGTAAGAGCTTGTGGTAAGGTACCAGGGCTACAAATTACTAACAGCTTCAAGCAGTGAATTGTTATTGCCATAAAATTATAATATTATTCGTTTTTTGCTTTAGGTATATTGGTTGCTAGTATCAGAATTTCACAATCACAGCACTGTTGCTAATAGACATTCATTGTAATCGATTGAAACAAGATTTCCTAAGTTAAAGCCACTCTTTAGTCTATTTCAACAAATGGCGTAGTTTGTTATCTAAAATCTGTATTAAATACTGAACAAAGAAAGCATAAATTATTTGGTCAACATAAAATAAGCTAAAAAGCACTCTTGCATCGTAGAGACGTCACTTATGTAGAGTAGTCATTAGATCCAGTTGTAACGGCGCGGGATGCCTGACTGCACACAACACAAGGTACCACTATGATGCAGCCACGAGATACTCAATACTTGTAACCATAGTAGATTCTTATAAACTTTCTCCCTGATACCTTTATTAAAAAAAAACATTTTATTACTTGAAGTTTGAGCCCAGTATTTTTATCTCTTTAAACCCCACGTTGAAGTATAAGACGCATTTAAATCAAGTATTTTGAAGGAACTACACTTCAATTGAAAGGACCCTCTTGATTTTGTGATTATATGTTTTACGCTATGAAACGCATGGTCAATCGCAAAAATAAAACTCTGTCCAAAGTTACGCTGACTGAACACAGCTGCAAATAATTATGTATGATTACCTAGAATGCTATTCGTTTGGACATCCGATGCACCCTGCATGGACTTCATCAAATAATAATGTTGAACGTATTTAAAAAGGGATTATAGCCCCAACATTTCGAAAGCATAGTATATCCCCAGCGAGAAAGGTCTTAAATATCAACCCATACGTGTGCATCGAGAGCACCATCGCTCCGCATAGTTTAAATTCAAAAACTAAACCCAGCACAAAAACTCGTTCCATGAATAGAATGTACTTAGTTTTAGGACCCTATCAGCAGTTAGTAACAGCGCACCCCGCTTCAAACACAATGCGGCACAATAATAAGCCGGGGGTAACTTTCCAAAAAAGTATCAGCAGGTTAAGTGAAAAGGTATCTTGGTATCCTACATTTAAAGTAGTATTTGAATGCGCGGGCTGGATGCCTACCTGCACCTGGCGCTAGCATTGTAAGCAATCAAAGTATTCTATAAAAACGCTTTTAAATAGAAAAAGCATCAAAGAGCAGGACGTCTAGACGTTCCTTTTTTTCTTCCCAGAAAGAGCAGGTAGTAATCTGTAGCGTCGCAACGGTTAGAACGCCAGATGATATTAACGTTAGAAAAACATGGTACATCTTTGGATATTTTATTTGGTAACATTTTAGCACATTTACAGACTCTTACAACAAATTTGATATCATAAAATTGTACTCTTCATTTCCTATATTAAAATATTGTTGACTTAGGTACCTTTTGGCATTCAAAGTAGGCATTACCTACCCAATTTATTACAAAAAATAAACAAAATAATTCTATGGTAACGACTATAATCTATGTTTAAACGTACACTTATTCTAAAATATTTGGCATTTTTAATAAAAATAAGTACTTACTAAATATAATAAAATCATTTCTAGAATCCATCTAAAATACTGTTTTCTTTGACACAAAAATATCGTGTGTATTTTCTATACATTTTCATGTAAATAAATAGATAAGCACTAATAAATATTTGGCACATTTGAAAGGTAAGTAATACAAAGCATACCTTAAAATATATACAGAACCAGTCTGATAAACTATTTGTACTTACATCTATTACTTTGGATTTTTTTCATCATACAATAGAATAATTTTCAATAAACCCTTATTTGCTACATTTGTTAGGTTATTAAGAGGTCACTAGCATTTTTAATGACTAACGCTCACAGGGGAGAGGCACATCAAAGAATTCAAATGTAATTTAATATTTATCTAATCGAAATAAAGTTCTTAAATATTTGCAATGCTTTCCTTACTGCCCTAATATCTTGAAACACCGAATTCATTCTGTAAGCATTGGAATAGATTTTTATTTACTTTCTATTAGATATTACATTGGTAAAACAATCTGTGCCGTCTGCCAGTTCGCGCTTGCTCTTATGGTATAACTAATAAAATCATTCTCGTTTTCGGATCAGCCATTAGACTTACCAATTCCTGTCGGTACCGAAGTATCTTTAAAGCAATGGACACATCCATGGTTACTCATCGATAGATTGCTCCAAGAAGGCTTCGATACCTACGTAGGTATCATCAAAGTACTCGTGACAGTAAGTGAGGGAGAGTTTGGGTGGGTGCGAGTGTGCGGGCGGCTGGCCCAGCACGCGATCGTTCAGCGTGAGCAGCGAGGCAGGACACGAGCGGGACTTACGCGAGGAGCAGTACCAGAGAAGCCGTGACTTGTGTTGCTGCTTCCTAGAGTTGATGAAGTACGTGTTCCCCTGGTAGTACAAGAGTCTCGCTCCACGTGACGTCGCCAAGTAACGCGCCACACCTTACAACCAAACATTGCCAATTCAGACACTGCAGATTTAAGTCAAAAATGTTTTTACATTAAAAAAAACACCATTTCATATCTTACGATATAATCGCGTGAACTAAAATGCTAAGCACATCGTGCAAGACTGCAATAAAGCAATTCCAAAGTAGAATACTTACGAACATTAGAACGCTGTCGTTATACCGCACCATTATTGACAATAGATACTTATTATTACCTACATCAATGTGTGTAATAAATACCTTTGTAACGTCCCAAAACTATTTCATTGATACCAACACATACGCAGAGCAACGTACCTGTAGGTTGTATTATACAATACGAAACGGCTTCTTTGTTTATCTGTTATACGTTAAATTGCCAGCTGAAAGTAGAGTTATATACCTAACCTCAAGGCCATAATAAAACTTGACATTATTATTTAAAACTAATTTATTGCTCACTTTAATAAATTTGTAGTCCTATATTTCAGCTATTTTTGCTGTGTGGGTTCGCAAAAAGCAATTATCATGTTGTAAATGCATTGTCGATGAAAAGTCTAAGACTTGAAAAATCTCATCACAAAATATCACAATGTAGACTTTTTAGATATGAGACCAATGCTACGTGTCTATCGTAATAGTGCCTACGTGCATGTGTTATTTATTATAACGCTTCGAGCTAATTATCATATAATCTGCTACAACCAGCACTCGTGTTATAAGATAGTGGATATATTAGTAAATAGCATGTAAGTAAGAGTGGTCTCTGTTACAGGAGGCTTTGAACACTCCCGCGTAGAGAAAAGTGGAACGTTTCTTAAGTCAAAAGTTCCTTGACTGCCACAGCTTCGTCCGTCGTATCTGGCAGTCACAGCGGCGTCTGGCCAGGGCCGTCATGCAGCAGGAGGGCGCGTGGTGCACCGACAGCGTACGACCCTGCCACAGCAGCAGACGCACCCGGAGGCTCCACGAACTCGACTCCCAGCAAGCACCTTCAAACCACCCATATGATCATCAGATGTGCTGATAAAATGGATGATTGCTAAGTGATCAGTCCGTCGTGTAACGGGGAAAATGGGAGTATGAAACTGAATATAATCTACGTCATAAATGATAACAACAAACCGAAAATAATCCATAACATCGCCAACATAAAACAGTCACAAAGAAACGAATATCTGAATCAAAAAAGTTTCTTTATAGCCGCCATTAGGCATGAAGGACATAACATTAGCGGAAGTGGAGATGTAAAAACGACCTTATTACTACAATGGGATGTTATAATTTGACAGGCATGGGGCAGAGGAGCGAGGGGAGCTGGATTCTGGGGCATTATCGATTGGTACCATCAGCAGGCTACGTGGGGCGGCGTGCGCGAGGCATGCGCGGCGTGCTAGCCTGCAGCCCGCGCCGCGCGCTAGGCTCAGCCACAGAATACCTACCACTCGCTAACGGTACCCCACTCGTTGCTATAGGTTACTTTATTCTGATCCCAAGCCGCCCGGCCCGGCCGAATGCCATGACAACTTAGCTATGTAAACGTGATTAACGTCCCGGAACCTGTTACGTCAATTACTAATTCTGGTCAGACTTTCGACAAATGAGTTTACACCTCCACGTTGTTTGACAGAAATTGAGAAATTAGCTTGTTATTATAAAACAATCGAACTAAGATGTAGACCTTCTGACCTTTCTTAACATTACCTTAAATCTTATTTTACACTCAACTAACGGAAGGCATAGGTATTTAAAGCCTTTGAAGACCTTTATTCAAAGTTGTGAACCTAATGCGATCTAAGTGCATAAAAGAGCATAATTATTACAGATAAGTAACTGTTTATTCAATTATATATAAACTTTAATAAAAAGATACAACTAATAAAACTTAATCACCGGTATTACCTACCTACTTAACCTAAAATTCTCTAAATGCGAGTATACCAAGTACCGAGAGGTACATGATTATTTTTCTAGTAACGTACGTAGTAAGTAGGGAAATCCTAAAATAGTTGAACTATGAATAGCTTTGAAATGTCGTTTTCAATACCTAGCATGACCTACCTACTTTTTTTACTCCTTTTTATTTTACTTTACTTACTTAACTTTTCAACATATCTATACTAATATTATAAAGAGGAAAACTTTGATTGTTTGTTTGTTTGTTTGAAACGAATAGGCTCTGAAACTACTGAACCGATTTGAAAAATTCTTTCACCAATGTGTAGAATGAACTTTCAGGATGAACATAGGCTATATTTTATGTAGGTACTTCGCGGGCGACGCCGCGAGCGGAAGCTAGTTTTAAATAAAATAGGTTTTTGAAACCGAATGCGATATTCTCTACCAATCAACCATTACTAAAATAATTGACATAAATTATGTAGGTACCAAACCAATCCTAAAAGTACCTAGGTACTACAGTATTTTAGTACTAAAGTACTAAAATTGATAGCTCTACCTAAAAAGTGTAATTTCATCAATGGAACAAAATGTTACATAATTAACTGAACATTCGATAAACAAGCCGCTATCGCAACGCTCCGTATCTAGGACTGAATATTCCAAACGGAGCTATAGGTAGGTGGGTAAGCACAACAACCCGTGTAAAACGTAAACACGAAAACGTGGATGCGTAGATTGCGTAGTACTACGCAGTTCACGCACACAGGCCCACAATGCGGGGACTGCGTGAAACGGAACGTAGTAAAAGCAGGCGAAATTAGGGCATTCAGGGCGTAACTAGGCCCTAGCGCGGGATGGAGGGGAACGCCCATACGGTCCCCGTGCCCTGCCGAAGTTTCTTCTTTCATAACTTTGTAGCTCGTATTGATCCGTCACAACTGCGCAATTCATGACCTTTGAGATACGTAGGATGTTACAACGCTTGACTATTGATAACGCTGTTTGTCTTCCTACAGTATGGCTGAAAATTTATTTATTTATTTATTTATTACTTCCGGTATATTTTTGCTACCTACTTCATCGCGTATTTTTCTACTGAATGGGCTTGATAGATGAGGCAGAGATACTTTAAAGATTGACTATCATATACTTTAAAGAAATCAACAAATTAATTTCTTGGGATATAAGTGTACTATTTATCACTTTTTGTAAATAAAAACTTAGCTTCTTTAAAAAGTAGGTAGGTTCTAACGAAACTTTTTTTATACATATATTTCTACATTGTTTGCTTCTGTTGCTTCTGTTTTTTTGGGCAGTTGCTTCCTCGCTCTATAAATTGTGCGTCTCACAGTGTCCACGTTTGGTAAATGCTCATTTACATCTATGCCAGTTCTTTGTAGTGTTATTAATGTATCGTTAACAAGTTCCGGTACAGGTGAAAGGGATGAGAAGGCCTTGTTTTTGCATATCTCTAAGTTTAACGCTATTGCGTTAGCAGCTACATTAGATACACAGAAGTCTTTGTGGTTATGACGCTTTTGCACTTTGTTACTTTTAGTTGTAATGCCTCCTGAACATTTCCGATTACAGCAACGCCACGACTCAGCTCCGTTCTTATTTTTTCGTCTCAATGTATATTGGTGTCCTCCGTATAGAACGACAGTTCCACCTTTTCTCGATATGTAGCTCAATTTTTGAGAATTTGAAGGTGACGATTTATCATCCGATATTCCTAAAAGATAATTTCTACGGTTATTTTACTGAAGCTATAGAAAAAAATGTTAAAACGTGAAGCGTCTCATATATTTACAAACGGCCACGTGTATTTACGGAAGCGCCCGACGTGATTCCCACGCCGCGTGACGTAGATGCTTAGATTTACGTAACGAACCCACTCCCTACGCACCCTCCTCCTACGCATCCCTCGCAGGCCACAGATAATAAACCAGTACCTAAGTTCGCCCTCGCCACGTGCCACCCGGCTAAGGAAGCCTACCACCCATGGAAACAGCCAAACAACGTTTCATTCATCTCATTTAATATCTAATATTCTAATAATACAATTTTCGTCGTACAAATACAATTGTTTTCACTGAACTAGTCAGCAGTACAAAAATTAAATGCATTTCTTCTAGCTATCTATGTTTATGTTAATTGACTTTATCACAATGTCATGACAATTTTTGAATCTATAACATTTTAAACTTATATTCAACCATACTATCCTGATAGGAACTTTAGGACGTAATATAATTTTTGTACCTACAAACGCTACCAGCTATCAATTCATATACATTTTGAACATTATCACAAAAATACATCTTTAAAAAAAATAAAAAATTGATTGGTGAAATAGAATAGTTAAAAAAATATGAATAAAATATAAAATATACTGTAAGTACCTTTATAACGAGTAGGTATTTAGATAAATTCAAAAAAAATGTAAAGAATACTGGTACGAATAATTACGTTTGATTAAAAAAAATACAAAAAAACAAAACATTACAAAAATAAGTAAAAAATCTCAATGAAGTATATCTAAAATAGATAAAGGTTCCTATCTATATCTATGATATACGTCTTTCTTTCTGACGTACTTGCCATCCGGCGTGAAGTAGTAGCTAGGCGGCGCGTGTATGTGTCTCCCTCTCACTAGGAACAGGATATCTCCGGGGCCGGAGCGGGCCGGAGCCGTGATGACGTCAGCACGACACCCGGCCATGTCTCGTGACGAGCAGTACCACTGCTTCCTCCCGTGGGCTTGCAAATTTTTCAGGTAGTAAGTGTAGCTGTCATGTACTAACAGCGACTTGCCCGTCCGCGAAGGCACGTAAATAGCTGGCACTGCGTCAAAATCCAATCAAATATCTATCACCAGCTTGATAATGATAAGACAACGATAGATCTAACACTACCGAATCATATACTACAGTTACCAATAGCTAAGTCTAAATATTTTTTACTACATCTCTTTCAAAGTTATCTATAGTTGTATTCAATAAAAACGAATAGTTAATCAAATAAAATAAAGGTTGAACAAAACTTTGGTGATTATCATAGTGTAAACTGTTTTAATTAGGATGATTTATTTATATTACAAAGATCATATAAAAAATAAGTAAATGGGTAAGATTCGCTCCGTCTGTGTAGGTACATTAGGTGTGTTGATATTTTCGCGAGACGCAGTGGAATCTGAACTTATAAATACGTTTTTCTCTACGGTAGAGATGATAAAATAACATTGATCTGTAATTTGGTCAAACAAAAATATCACTTGTCGCCACAAATGTTACTCTGTTTTCACTTCCGTTGTTACTCATGCTCGGGGAGCTGAGAGAACAGTATCATACCACTTCAATACAAACTAAAACTGACCATACAGTTACCTCCCCATTACTGGGGTTTGTGGTTATGTTGTCCCCAGGAGCTAATCACTTCCTGGTTGAAAGTTCGCAACTTTGCGTTGCATTTGAACTTGTAGCGTCCGGCGCAGTACCAGAGGATCTTCGACTTGTTCCGGTACACATTATGAGGCCGGTAAACGTAATTGTTGGATACCAACTTTGGGTATCCGTTATTAGAGTAGATCACAACAAAGTCTGCAATTTTCAATGTCGTTATTCTAGCAGACTAAAAAATAACTATGAAATAACTAGAGTCAGCAATGCGCGATGTATGCACATTGCCGGCTTGGTTGTAAAAAATAACACTAGATCTATCTTTAGCAATTATGAATCATTTTGTAGACTTTATAAAAATAAAACGGGCGGTGGGCCAAAACTAAACAACTAAGGACGAGTATTTGAGGCTATTTAAGTACAAAACATAAAAATAAGTGTCAAATACCAAGTATTCGACAGTTATTACTATCAGACAGTGTGGTTCACGTTCTTGCACCGATGCCTGAGTTCCGAGAAGACCAGTCTCTTGCCATCAGTGTGGATCCTGGCTGCGCACCCCCGGGCGCATATCCACCGTCTCTTCTTCCGGTAGCAGTCGTCCAGTTGGTACCAGTACCCTCCAATTTTTAACAGTTGATCGCCGTTGGGACACGTCTCAGCTGTCCAGAAAGTTAACTCAGGATGATCACAAGTTTTATGTAATTGGATGTAATATTAGCGGGAAATGTTCCACATACCTACTTACTAAATTCGTGCATTTTATAGAAATTACTATGAAATTTCATTAAGCGCGCCATTTGGCTGGTTCCCCCTTGTTTGAATAAGGGAGAACATTATTAATGGGTTATTTATTATGGATCTTGACTGTAAATACATCAAGCGACTGCCTTATGTTCGTCTTATTATATGATACGTTTCACCGAATATAGCACTTGGAAAAGAGATTTAAATAATTCAAAAACAGCTCTTTCGTATACGTTTATGAATTCGGAAATAATCAAATTCCTATTACAATAATGTGGAATAAAAATACGTAAATTATTTCTAAAAGTATGGAATAAATGAGTACATTTCCGTACAAGACATATTATTATGTAACATAAAAGATTGAAATCCGAAGTCGAAATAAACCTAACAGTTCTATCTACCGACATACTCTTAAGTAGGTCACCGCCAAAACACAGCGTTTAGAACTATTCAAGTGCGTGAGACGTCAAAGTACGAGTTTGGGTATTAGTATGTCGGCAGTAGATTCTATGAGGCAGGTGAGATTACTTCAGCCTGATATCGATCTAACGTCAGTTCATCTGGGTGGTATAATGGCCTCAGCTTACAAAGTTTAAATAAATAGAATTATAGATACTTATTGCTGGAAACTTCTACGTAAAACCAGACTATTAGCTGCTATATTCGCTTCTCTACCGTATAGATATATTGACACTAGTACATAAATATCCTCTACATGGTCATTTAGTGTATAACTTCTATTAGAAAACTATCGCTCGTATATTTTTATATCATAAGCCAGTACATCGTACGTCTACTCAATACGCTACTTCTACTGCTAATACAATTCATAGGTATTGGAGTATTCATTATATTCACTTATCAGTCGTTCCGCTCGCTACAAGGCGGTCAATAAATAGAATTTTATAAAAAAGCATCAACAAGACGGCTACTCTACGGTTAAAGCTATACAGTTTGTATACATAATTTCTAAACATTTGGTAAGAGAATATTGCACATTCACGTTTTTACAATAATTGTAACTTTGTAATTTTCGTATAACTAGTATAAATATTAGGTACCTACGTTTATACAAGGCGACCTTAAAGCGTTTTACTAGGGTCACCTTAATAAAATCAAAAAAATACTTGTCTTATACCTATGAAATTGACGTTATAACATAATTAACAAAACAACAGCTTCATAGGCAAGCAAGTGCTAACATAGCAGTAACAAATATTTAGTAAAAACAATTTCGATATCATATCACAAAGTATAAATAAACATTCTAAAAACACTTAATAAATGGAAGATTACCAAAGCCACCTTGGTATCGATTGACCTACGACTATCAAGGAACTACATAATGTAACACAAGTATTGCCATTAAATGTTAAGGCTGATAAGACGTGACCAAGATTTGGTCCTCTTTATACGTAACTATACCAAATCAAAGTCTTTTTGGTCTCATCCGGGTCACTCACGAAAGTGCCGATAAAGAAATCCACCGTTTAAATTTTATTTACGCAAGTTCAAGAGTGTATGAGAACAGTAAGCTTCATAATCGCTTATTAATCAGGCACTTACAAATCGTATCGTTAATACTTAACGCGAGAAATCTTAGTGACGATCGGTGTCTACATAATAAGGTCTAAGTTTTAGGATGTGAAGTGAAAAGATCTTCAAAACTTGTCGCTTCACACCCTCAGGCTGAAATAAAAAGACGTTATGTAACCGCACTGTCCCTGCATCAATTGCAAACACAAGTCATTGCTGGCTGGGTAAGCGTAGAACGTCTTCTTACATTCAGCCCAGTTTGTCGATCAACTGATAAGCGATCTAGAGCCGGGCGCGACGCTCCGGGTGCGCGGTCAATGCCTTGCGTCGAGCAGGCCGCGGACCAGGAGGTCGCGCCAGGCCTACATGATGAGAGCCGCGTGCGGCGCCGGCGGCACGAGGGCCATCGGAGGGACAGCGCTCAACCTGCGCGTTGCGATCCCCGGCACTATCTTATACTTGCCCATAGGGTCTACCTCAAACTTCCTCGACTCGTGTTTCGCCGCATTGTACGTCATAGGATGGTTATGCGAGCCTCTGAAGTAAACAAGCCGCCCGTCGCGGAGGCACAGCGCCACTTGACACCGCTCGGCTTTCTGATATGATCTAGCGCATCTCCAGGTCACTCGCCGCGGGTGCGAACCTCCGTCTTCGTAGAAAATGTGTCCATCTGCCACTAAGTGCAGTCCGCCGCGCGCTGACCGAATGTAAAACCACCCTGAAATTACCGAAAAATTAGATAACTTACCCACAAGATTTCAATCTATACCTACTGCTACAGAACACTTGATTATCAGCAGATGCATTTTATGATATCATTTTACTTCTAGCTGGCACTATTCTTTTTTTTTATCTAGATGGCTGTGTAATGTTTCTAGATGGCTGTGGATTCCAATTTACTTTTTATTTCTATAATACCTAGAATATATAACATCTGCAGAATAGGGGTAACTGCAATTAATTTTGAAAGGAAACTTTTTAAACAGTACTGCTTGGTGCAGTTCTTATCATTGATCGATCGATTAAAGGTGTTTGGTCTTTTTATACTCTGTAAAGGTTTACAAAAAAGAGGAATAAGTGAAATAAAAAATGTCGAATTGCCTCAGCGCAATATAATCGTTTCTTTGTACCTATACACTTCCCATCTACTAACTCGTAGTCACTACTCAGCGTTACATTCTCGACCGACAACTGCCGCTTAAAGCTACCTTTATTCGCATAATACTTTCAGGACTTAACATAATAATAATAAAATATCTTATCACATTAAAATAAAATAATACTTTAAAAATAATACTTCGAAGGTTAACACAGGAATCGTAAACGTTCAAACCGAACGGAAACGTACAACTGGTGTATGAACGTGATAATAATAAGCTATGGTAAACATTCAAATCGGTTAACATAAAATAGGTATTCTGTGGTAAATTTCGCTTTAAAATATAAGTGATCGAACATTATTTATATCCTCCAAAACATCCATACAATATGTACCGACAACATCAGAAAAACTCCAAAAATAATTTTATAAAACAATCAATGATAAATATAACCAAGTAAATCTCACTAAATAAAAACATACCTTAAAGCTAAAGTATACAATGAGTATTAATATGAGTAAATTGTAATAAATGCAAATATCTACTTTAACAAGTCGTTATTTCTAATCGTATACATGAGTTGACTTTGTTCTTAACAATTTGTGTAAAGCTGTCAACAGACAGTTGACAACATAACATGCGTCTGCGCTTGTGCGCAACCGAACCCGACTCTGCTGCCTCTCCTTCCTCTCCACGCCAACAACCACCAAATAATGCACATACTCACGATCAAAATCGTTAAAAAATAATGTAAAAACAATGTATAAAAATACTTAAGGTATCATAAGAGAACTATCACTTTGTACAGTCGCTACAACTAACTGGCCCGTCGGCGACCGGAAGAGCTAAACCTTAGTCACCTAGGTACTCCTACATTGTGCTATTTTCAACACCTAGTTCAAATTTCAATATTTTAATTTTATGTTTTCAAGTACGAAGGTAATTTTACTTAGTTTATAAATTGGTTTCTGTAGCAACGTCGCCGACACGGCCCTATCTAGACTTAACAATAATCGTATACTCTTACACAGCGCAAAAATATCTACCATTTATAAGTGGTTATAATATCTACTATACGTAATATAGATTAGTAAATATCATAATAATCTCTTTGGAGAAACATTACAATACAAATACGCACGAACTATAGTTCGCAAATGCTATCCGTACGTGCAATCGGTAAATGCGTATACACCTGAGCTCAGCGCCGCCGGCCACCGGCGAGGAAGGCACACAAGCATAATTTGACAAACCATCCGAAGGATTCGAATCCATCTTGAGTAACATTCGTATCGATCGTAGAGATTCCAATTGAGATCAAAATCTGTGCCGAACACCAACAACATTTCGTGAGCCGGTGGACCGAGCGGCGCCCGAACTCAAAAAAATTGACTTACAGGCTGGCCTCTTCAAATCGAGACTTAGCTGCACAACAATGTGAGTGAATTTGTGCGGTGAGGTCGGGTAAATGCCATTTCACACGCTTTTTGGGCGTACCTGTCAACTGAAAGCTTTCATAAAAGCCCATACACTTTGGCACATGGCGTTCGCGTCGTCTAGCCAGCAACCGGAGCGTGTGATCCGAGCTAAGGATTTTGTTAGAACATAGGTCGGACGGGCGTGGCGCGCACGCCGCACGTGTGCGCGCTGTTCATCTGCACGACACGCAGGCCGAAGGTGTGCACGGCGGCGCGGCAGCGAGGGTTGCGGCTGCAGCGCCACCACACCTTGCCGCTAGCGGCGCGGCCGTTGAAGCAGAACCGGTGCGCGCCCACCTCGATGGCCGGCTTGCCTCGCTTGCTCAGGCAGTAGCGGAACTGGCCCGGGAAGCACGGGAACGGGAATGGCAATCCCAGCGTCAGCGGCGCTTCTCCCGCGCTCACGGCCAAAGCCTCCACACGAGCCGCCACTGAAACTGAACGCACAACGTTAATCGTGGAATGGATTACTTATGCGGCCTCTACTGCTATTGATAATATCTGTGATAGCGGAAGTTGTAACGACAATACGCGATGATTTCGACCATCGAGCAGAAAAAACCCGTACCGTATTACACACACATTTATTTTGTACTAAATAAAAACAGTAAGTATACAGTAAAATACGGTGGGCTATCATTGATAATTAGAATACCGAACCTAGTACCTAGATCATGAGAATCTTAATTGTAGTACCTAAGTAAATCTTGAATACCTTCAATGTGACTAGTAATATTTTAACAAATAAAGCTGGAAACAAGTTCGAAGTACCGCGCGTTAGAAATAAATACTCTGTTTTGTCCGATAACTCTTTCGCTGCGTTATTGACAAAGAAGTATCGATTGAGTAATCATATGTACCTAATCAGAAATAGTCGCGTGATTACAGTGTGCCATGGTTGTGTCTGTGTGTGTCCGAGTGGACGACGTCTTTGTCCTTAGTGAGGACGTAGCACTGACAGCCATTGACGGTACAGACCCACCGGACTAGGCCGCGCGAGTCCGTGGCGGCGTAACGGCTACCTTGCCGTCTGAATCGGAACCCGTTCACCACCACTACCGGATTGCCGAAGCGAGACAAGCTCCACTCCACTGCAACAACCATAACCTTATCTTGGGGCAGAAAACTTCAATCTGCCGACTATTTTTCCCGAAATAGGAGAGTTACTTTAACAACGCACGAATTACTCACTATCCCCGAATCTTCCAGTATAAAAACTTATGAATGGTACCCCTCCGTGAAAAAGTTCTGGCTCCAGGTCTGGCGATACCACTGTCGCTACCACTCTAATTGCTCGCCGCTGATCAAGTGTAGCGAGGCGAACGCCTGATCATTATTCGAATGAAACGCACTCATTAAAAAATACTCTATATTCATATCTCGTTCCTTAGCCTACGACATAGATTGTTACATACGGACCATATATCCTCATGATTTGAATATTGAAATACACACACACACAAGCTAATGATTCACTGCTGATAAAACCTCAAACCACACAATTTGAAAGTATATATAGTATTTTTAAAATAATACCTTATTATAATTCAGAGTACAAGAACAAAATTGATATTATGATCTTGAGATCTATTGTTCGCATCTTACCTACGATATTTCATTAATGTAATGACGTGCTCATATATTTTATTTAAAACTGCAGTTATTTTATTACAAATAGTATCTTCTACTGATAATCAATTCTTACGAACACTTTAATTTCAACCTTGTTCACACGATTTTATCAGTCTTACAGTTTTATTCAATTTGTCTTTTTGTTTTACAATTATTTACTAATACTTACTTTTTAATTTCACTACATTAAATACAGTCATCTTATTGAAGCTGTTTTAATAAATGCAACCAAAATCAAGAAGCATTTCACACATTAATGCTGGAGAAAAGTAAATGTAACTACTGGTCATGGAATGCTATGTTCCCTTACGCTAATAACACAAAACCAACAGACACTAGTTCGCTCACAGCCTGTCGAGCCACCCGTGGTAAAAATGGCTCGGGATTCCTTAGACTTTAGGTTCAGATCTTCCATCCTTTACTACACGCGACTGTCGTGTGCCAATCTTCTTCTTCTATCTTTCTCAATTCTGTCTTTATTTTTCTCAATTCTGTCTTGATCTTCTTATCTGGGCTTGGATTCGCGTTGCTTCTCCGATCTGCCATTGTATTAGTAAAGTTATGGGGAGTGAAGTTAGGGTGGTGATTGTGGTCACCTTTCACCTTGATGAAGTGCCCCTCCAGCGTGGTCTGCACCCTGCACAGACAACCTTTGGTATCCTTGTCGCGACATGCCCAATTCAGCTTGCTCCGATACTTGTTGTTCACCCAGAACTTATTACTTTTGAATATTAGTACAGACTTTCCGGCTCGCGATGGCAAAAAGAATGTTTCTGAAATATAATGGATGCGTTATTTTATTAGTGTACGACTACATGCAAACTTAGTGTACACCTACACCTATGCAGTATTATCGATGTGGCTAGTTTCAATAATAGCCTTCTTAGGTAGCAATAGCTAATGACAAAGAGCAGTGGGATACGAAAAGAAAAATAACAAAATCATAAAATTAGTTTTGTATTAGTAATAAATCAACACCCTCTGATCAATTGATCTAATTATAAGATCGTTCTCTAACCTATTAATTGATAATTTAAGAGCATTAGCCCAACAAAACATGTTTTGGTAAGGTCTTGCTGAAACAAGCATTGTAACATTAACCCTAAATAGAATTAATGGTTCAAGGATTTCAGTTTACAAACGAACCAGCTTGTTTGTTGTTTTCTGATAAAACTTGGGTTTCTCGTGGATATGTTCGCCCTTCACGGCTATGACTTCGCCTTTCTTGTTAGTTCGTGCCGTAGCCTTGCATTTAAGATTCTTGCGGCGAGAGCATATCCAATAAGTTGGTGGACACTCGAAGTACGAATACCCATTGAGCACAAGACAATTTTTACCCCTGCCAGTTGGTATATATGCTGCCGTTATACCTATAAAATGTATAAATTTCAAACAAACCATATCAATTCCAAGACTTGCTATATATCATAAGACATTTGTTTTTAGATTTCATAAGCCAAGTTGAGTGTCATTATGGTTGGTTTAAAGGCCTGTTCAGGCAATACATGTTACAATTACAACCACACCACAGGAACGAAAGCTAACAGTTGGTCCACTGCCTGTGGCTAAAATGGCCCTACCACCTGATGTCAAACAGCTGCTTCAAGTTGTAAGTGTTACAACGACCTGTGGTTGAGTAATTTATGCAGCTGTGGTGTAGTTGTAGCCTGTGACACTGAAGAGACTCAGTTGAAACATGAAAAACTTCACAAAATAAAGTTTGAAATAGGGAAACAATAAAATATAAATGTGACATCAAAAATGTATTTATATCTAGGATACAATAAACAGTATTGTGGGTCATCCCCGATATTGGATGCCACACGTAATCGATTATGATATAATATATTTAAAAGACGAGTAAAAACCCTCTACAGAGGACAAAATTTAGACAAAATATAAATAAGATAGGTACTTACTAAAACGATGGTTTTCTAAGAATACCATGTCACACGATATATTTAATACTCGAATAGTATTTATATGTAAAGCTTTGGTTTAGTGCTATAAATGCGTACATAAATACTTGTCGACATCTATTACAAATATTTAACATTAAAATACCTAGTACAATGACTACATACTTCACCTGCACCCCCTTATTAATAAACGTATTGTGAAATCTCGATTAATATCGCGTCAAACCGTTTTTTATTTCCGCTTGTTACAGTTTAGGTGTTAGTAGGAATTATAGAAATTTAAACGTTTATTAAACAAGGGGTCAAGTTTAAATACCTACATATCCCTGTCATTATCAGAATTCAATGAATTGATATGAGAAAGGTATTTAGTTACGTATACTGTGATATTTAAAAATTTATTGATATTAACACTTATTCATAATTTAAAACACCGATGTCAATCTAGCATTGACTCACAATAATATAGTACTCTACTACTGTTAGCAAGTTCGCAAGGGATTTCTAAAACACAGAGTAACTAATTAATTATTAGACAATAAAATATCTTCATGATCATTCCTGATTGTTAAAACATACCTCATCATACCATTAATTCATTTCATTCTTCCCCAAACCTATACAGATCTTTACAAAAATATATCCGTTTTCCTTCCGCTGTTATCAGTCCAAATTTATTCAGCTCATACCATAAAGAAAAGTAACATTACAGATTTTGCAGTCCAGGAAACCACACAACTTTTCATACTTTTCAAATATTCTACTAAACTTCTTATATTGTGTAAACTGATTTCCTGAGCTGACAAATCCAAAGCATACTTGTCAATTACTTCCTCTTCTTCTTCGAAGTCTTATGAATGTGCTTGTCGTAGACTAGCACGACGTTGCCGTTGACGGTGTGTATGTTGGCCGGGCACTTGCCGGAGCGGTAGTCGCACTTCCACTTGGTCCGTCCCCTGCCCATATCGACGTCTTGCACGAAGTTAAACTTTCCCGTGCAGATCATCGGCCCCTTGTTGCGTGACACGTCCCGGAATGTGAATTCCATCCTCGATGGCGGCTTGCGACCACCTTCCGATCAAAAGACACGACACGTATTTACATACTGCCAAACATAAGTCATTAATCGTTTGAGCTAACACCGAAACTGACAATCTACATGATGCACATGCTGTGTAGAGGGGGGTAAGTAAACCACTGATTTTATTAACGTAATAAGTGTTTAATTCAACCTTAAGAAGTAATACTCTTTATTATCATATGTCTTTTGAAACTTACTTAACAGTACTTTGTAAAAATATCAAAATTTATAAAGCCCAATTTATTTTAGAAGGAATGTTCAGTACATCAATTATTATAATAATTGATAAAATGGTCCCATTTGTTTCACAGAAGGCACTTTAAAATTTGTATAATATACATATAAAAAGTTTTACACAATAATCAATCAATATGTATAAGTAAATTGTTTTTGTTAATATCATCTAAGTACATAAAACTTATTTCTAAAAATATGAGAAATTTATCCAAATGTAAGTAAAGTATAGTCTTATCACAAGTTAATGCTCTTTGCAGCGAGTTCATTTAATGTTAGCAGTTCCTACGAACAGAGCAGACCCTATTAACATACATTTTAATATATTCAACTGTGTCAATTGGTTGACATAACTTATTTCTAATGAATACCATCTTTATAAGCACCAGTAACTCGTTATAGTTATTTAATGTTTTATTTCATAAATCTAATCTAATGGAATGAACAATACGGATAGTATTAGAAAATAAGTTGCTTTAACATTTGAAAAGTGTCCCTCTGAGGGCTCTTTAAGCTCTCCATCCAGTCTAAAACATTGGCTTATCCATGATGGAGTCCTACGAGTGTCAGCGTCATGATTTGTGCGTCAACAAGGCTACCTGATGCTCATAATACGAACTTGCATCGCTCAGAAATAACCTGCTAATCATATCTTATCATAAGTGTGCTCAAAGTGGTATACAACTAGGTACCTACATAATATCATCATAAATCAGTATTGCTAACGTTAACTACTTGCAGTCTGAAGCTCAGTACTTTGATGAGCTTACGAGGAAAGGAATCAAGGATAGTATCTAAAAAATCGACTTCGACGGAAATCAGTTACTCAATCAGATCGTTTCAAAGTCGATGGATTGACAGTAAAAGCAATATAACTAGCGGTCGCAAAGCTGCACGCCTGCTAGTGTAGCTCCAAGTCATGGGAATTCTAGAGTTACGGAGAGTGCTTCTAGCTTGCTCGTGGGTTGCGCAGGTACGGACGCGGGTGTGGAGTCGTTCTGTTTGCGCGCCGACGTCTTGCGAGACGGCAAGCAGAGCGCGCGCGGTGGGTGGTTGTGCATTCCCTTCACCGCCACCACGCTTTGGCCCAGCATGTGGATCCTCGCTTTGCAGTTGGTCTTCTTCGACGTGCACCGCCATATAACCTTGTCTCGCAACTTGGACTCCTCGCAAAACGGGAACGTATTCACCATCATTATCACCTTCCCGCGACGCGACTTCAGAAACGTAATACCTGCGGGACAAACGCACGTCAGAACAGAGAATTACCAAATTTACCAGACACAGACCAATATTTACAGTTGGGGAGAAATAAAACCAGCGGTTATTTATAAGTACAATTTAATATGATTCACAAACGTACCCCGAACGAACATGAACTAAAAACTTTATATTGAATGGATAAGGTATAAAATTACGCTATCAATGATTAATTATAATATTAAAAGACTCGTATCAATATGAATAGTTAAATGTAAATGAGGAATATAAATCGATGAGGAGTATAAAGTGGCGTAAGTATATGTGCGTGAAGCCGTGGCGGCAGAGCTCTGCACTGGCTGTGCGCTGGAGATTCACGATTACCTTACAACATCTACACAGTTCAGAGTACCGTGTACCTACACTATCGATCGACACATTCACTTCATGGTTAGTTATAAAATAACAAGATTACCTGATTTCAAAAGACACAATAGCAAATCACTATTACAAAAATTATATAAGTAAAGAAAACCTATTTACACATACAATCGTGTTAAGTCCTTATCAAATCACTTAATTTCAAATAAATAGCAAAACCGTAGTTAATATTTTATTATAATTGACTTATATTGTCATCGCTTTAAATTATTAAATACACAATAGCTTATACATAGTTATTAATATTATTATGCATCAGTCACCAAGCTATCGCCACGGTTTCACAATATACATAAAGCCCATGTTATTTGGCTTGGAAATTCATCAGGTACAATAGAACATGTCAAATGGTTTTAAATGCGATTAAATGACTAAGGTCAAGTGCGATAAATGTTTGTTCACGAGTAGAGTTTCAGATAGGACTGTTTCAGGTCATTTAGAGACTTTTAAGTACGTACAAACAGCACACCCAGAACACGACCGATCTGAAATCTGCTCATGTTGTGTCAAAATCGATGAATGATGGATCCACGTTGTTTACGATCAACATTTGACACAATCTACAATCACGCCTAATTAAAAATATTACATACACACACACACTAGATCCCGAAGAACGTCACGTAAATCTAAATAACAATTAAAATTAAGTAATAAGCGATAAAAATTTGTACTTAAATCAGAATAGGTAGTACGTACAAAGGTGCCCTCAACCCGTAGGCAATCTTCAGCCGAAAAACTTAGGACTTAGTAGCCAAAAAACAATTTCATAAAATTCATTTAGCCAAAACAGTCTCATTAAGAGCATATTCGTATAAATGACAAGTCGCCAACGTAATAATCGAACGATCATGTTTGTTACAAGTAAAGTTAGCCTAAGTATAGAGGTAGTTGAGGTTCGATACTAATAACTAGAGGTAGCGCAGGACGCGCCGGACCCTGCGCGGACACCCGCCCCGGCGCGCCGCTTCCTAGCCTAGCCTACATTTATCTTAGCCTATGCTTAATCTAACACCTTACTCAAGTAAAGCTTCTGAGTATTTTTTCATGTGTATAATTTTTGTATAATTTAAACTAATATGTAAACCCGTATAAAAGTGAAGAGGTAGTTGATTGAGCTTTAAGTACTTCGAAATGATAGCAAAGAGCGCGGTTCTGATTGTAGCCTCCGCTCGTCGCCTTGCCGTCCGTCGGAGGCACCGCGAACTTTGCTCCACCATCAATTACTACAGTACTGGTATAATTCTTAAAGATAAAGAGGCGGACTTCTAAATGTCTAAGTAGCAAAAAGTATCCGAAAATTGTAAAGTTAAATTCTCAAAATAAATTAAGTAATTCTAAGTACAGTCCAGGGGACATCGTATTGCTTAGTTTCGAACGAGTACTCCTATCAGTCGCCGACGCGTCGTCGACGGCGCGGTCGGAGACACGCCCGCCGACCGCCCTAGCTCTCCAGTCGAGTTCTGACTAGCTCGCACTCCGTTCGACCTCCGTTTTGGTCCAACCTGACGTACTTACCTGCATTACTGTTCCTGCCTGCCTGAGCGCCGCTTCTGCCTCGCGCTATCTTTCCGGGTGATTCTGCACTGCACAGTTCCATTAACCAAACGCTGAAAGCCGTATTCAAGATAACAACCAACTGCCTAAAGCCCGACACGATACGAGCTCACACCATTATACATTCAGAAGTTCTTACGCAATAAACATCCTTACTAAACCTATTCGATTCGATAAATAGCCCACACCTATATATGGATGACATCCGCGTGAGTGTCGACGGGCAGAGACCCGGCGTGCCTCCTCTCACTTCACTGGTCTGCGCTCCTTCACTGGTCGTACCGAGCACGCCGCTCCTACCATCTATCGTCGACTCCACGTTAACGTCGTCCATATCGAATAACCAACAATATCCGTCGCCGAAACGTAATTATACAACGACAACTTGCCCCTCTTAACCTACACTTAATCACATTACAATAATTATAATTCACTTAAATTATGCTATAATTTCATACGCCAATAGGCTTTCAAAAATCAAATGGGTTCTCATTGTGTCACATTCGAATGCTTAACATGAACTCAAAGACAGATTTTTTTATTCAACTTCTAAGGGTGTGAAATGAGTCATCAATTCGTTCAATAAGTTTGTAAACGGTATAATATTGTCATCTTCCTTCATACCAGTCGCGGTAATTTTGCTACATCATGGCATCTTCCATTAACTTTATAGGTAAGTAATGCCCAAAATACGTTATGGTGGTTATTGATTGAATTATGTACCTACTGACCGAGGGACAGTACATTTTGCTTTGGTTTTTAGGCAATTTGGTTGACTAGGTTCTTAATTTTAAATAATACTACATAAGTCGGGTTTTTTTATTATACAGTTGATCCTGATACTCGGGTCTAAAGGATATGAATGTATTTTTTGAACATTACGTTTTGAGGATCCTGCATGTTTTTAGTACTTACATGATTATTTATTTTCTATTCCAATGAATTTCTAGTTTGAAAAGCGTGACTCTCGGAGTAAATATATTTTTGCGTCTGCAATACCTACTCCAATCAGTAAGAACAACTTATTACCTTTCCACATGCGCATCAGACTCAATGGGAACCCATCGATAAATCGAACCCTCGAACAATCGTTAAAATCGAGTCGTTTAAGAACAGTTAAAATCGTAAATGCACGCCCCAATGCCGGAGCCTAGTCCTCCTCCTTGCAGGGAGTGTCGACGAGCAGCGGCTTGGCCGAGTTGGTGTGCTGCGGAGCGTTGAGCGCGATCGGGTCGGGCGAGGTCTGCGAGCCGACGGCGGGCGCCGCGGGCGCGCCCGTGGCGCCGGCGCCGGCGTTGGCGTTGGCGTTGGCGTTGGCGTGCGCCGTGGCCGCGTACAGCGCCAGCGCGTGCTGCAGCTGCAGCAGCTGGTGGTGCGGGTCGAGCGGCGCGGGCGCGCGGTGCCCGCTCTGGTGCGGCGTGCGCACCACGTAGCGCCCGTCGGCGAAGCGGCGCACGTTGGGCGGCGCGTGGTTGTGCGAGTAGCGCGAGCGCACGATGCGCTCGTGGCCCTCGGGCCCCTCCGTGTTCACGTCGGCGAGGCAGCGCGAGGTGAGCCGCGACGAGCAGTACCACTGCTTGCGCCCGTGCGCCAGGTTGTTCTTCAGGCGGAACGTGTAGCCGCGGTGCAGCAGCAGCCGCCCCTTGCCGGCTCGGATGAACCGCGCTGAAACATACAACTTCATCAGTATACAGCCGAATGAGACCTTGTAGTAGAGATGCCTCATCTAACTACTTCCAACTGGACGATATCGGCGACGGTCGGATGAGATATCTCCTTTCTATTAATTACATGCACGACTACGTTCTTAACTTTAGCTAAGGATTGTGGGATTAAGGTATAAATAAAACAACAATATGTTTTTAAGCATGTGTTTAATTATCACTAGTTTCTATGAAAGGTTCAATGAAAGACAACTACGAAATATCAACTTTTTAATTTTACTTTGACACAATACATTTTTTATATTTACATCATACTCTCGTTACCTACATGCCGACTTGCGGTTTGACATGACGATATTTTAAAAAAGATCCGTAAAAATTAAAATATTTCTCTACGAGAGAATAACTACGGCTCTACTCTGAGCAAAATACTTGGCACATACCTACATAATACACATCCACATGAACAGGCTACATTATTTTATAAAATATTAAATGAGCAAAGTTTACGAGGGAACTTACCTACGTATTTTAAAATTAAGTTCGGATATACACAAAATAACATTACTAAATATAAACAAGGAAGACTTCAATACTGGATAATATGGCACATTGCGTGAATAGCTAGATAATTTCCATCGATCTTAACAATTAACTAGTTTTGTTTCTAAAAGGGGGCCACGGCGACACCTGAGCACATACTGATACCAGCTAGGCTATGAACTAAAACACATTAGCCAAAATATCCAATCCACCTAAGTGCTTGCCGCCTACGCAGTAGCTTCACCGACCAGGAGTGGTGCGCTCATATTACTTACCATTACCACTAATAAAATTGAGATCTTTTTATACAAAATATATCACAATTTAATTAAAGACTGTTACATATAACTATTGTACTTTGATGAGTTTCTGACTAGATTACAAAGTACAAGAATATATTGGCACGCAATACTTGGGAATTTAATGACTAAAATTAATGCCTTAACTAACGAGTAAACACCAAAATGGGAAGTAATGTTTTCTCCACGGCATCGGCCGCGGCAGGATACTCGTCGACCGGCTATGATATGATTAACACTAGTGCTAGTAGATATAGATCAGTCTAAAAATGCACGCCCCTCCAATGTATTTCCAATGTATTTACCTCTGCATGCGGTACAAGTGGAGGGGCGTGCATTTTTAGACTGAATCATCTCTACCACGTATCATCTAGTACGGTAAAGGTACGACCCAAGCGTTCGGATCGAAGTTATGGAAATCTAAGTTGGGCAGTCGCGGGACCAAGAGCGGGGTGGGCGGGGAGGGGCAAGGAGGCTTAGTGTGGGGTTTGGTGGGACGGCGGCCGCAGCGGCCCGAGTGGTTGTGCTCTCCCACCAGCTTGTGGAGCGTCCCCTTCTGGGTGTAGGCCTTGCAGCCGCAGCCGCCCATGGTGCAGCGCCAGCGCACGATGCCGGAGCGCATCGTGTGCGCCGCGTAGAAGCTGCGCCCGCGCACCCACAGCCGCGGCCGCCCGCCCGGGCCCACCGACAAACGGACTAAATTCTTCTCTAAAATACATAAAATACATGAAACCGTGGATAAATTAAAAAACGTGAAAGAAAGAACACATCGCATGCAGTAATTTTACGCAGTAGGCACCACACATGCTCAGTAGCTCATATCATAGTTATTGTTAGGTCTTATCTATGTTGTCATGATGTACCGTACCTACTTACGTAGTAGCTAAACCTAATAACTAGGCGCGTTGCAAGTGACACTACGAAGTTCGTACTTGAAATGCCTAGGTACATTTACTAACCGACACTACATGACATAGCTACCTAGAGTACCTAGAGTATTTTAATAAAATAACATTTGGATTAACAATCCGATTCACTAATATTCATAATTTAATAGCTATGAACATAATTAATATTACGCCTAGGAAAAAGGATATCAAATTTATTAATCATGGTGATACATGGATTAGATTATATTGAAAAAATAAATTATTTAGTACCTACACAATTATTGCTTATACGAGTATACTTAATAATTGTTATTTAAAAAAATATAAGGTAGACTTGGCAGTGAGTACAACATTCCTACAATAGATAATAATAATGAGATCAACAACAATTCTTACATTCAAATTTAAATTGGAATGTGGCGACATCTTAAAAGAGATTCTTTTCCTATATTAAGGGCTACCTGAAGCGACCAGCCCGGCGCGGTCGCCCAGCGCACGCTATGAAAGTAAAACCTCACCTGATACCTCACCAATACAGACTTTGCCTACGTAAATTAGTTATATTATATTATTATTCGTAAATTACAAGCGGCTGTTGAAAAGTAACAATAATTATTTTTGTGCGAATATATAAATAAATAAAATAAAAAAGATAGCGCCGATACCTCAGCTTATGTAACCGGGATACGTACATAAAAATATTTCAATTAAACTACATACGTCACTAAATACTTAAAATGAACATGACTAGATAGTTGTGTGCGTCCGTCCACCGACAGGTCCGCTAGTCGTCCAGCACGGCCTGCACGGCGTGCGCGGCGAAGGCGGCCGGGCACAGCGCGCGCGGCGCGGCGGCGGCGCGCGCGGGCGGCGAGTGCGAGTGCACGTTGCTGAGCGCGAAGATGCGGTCGTGCAGCGTGTGCGCGTACGCGCGGCACGTGCGCCGCGTGCAGCGCCAGCGCACCTTGCTCTTCTCCGGGAACACCTTCTCCATGTAAAACGAGAACCCGCCCAGTCGCATGTGCCTCCGGCCGCGGTTCGATATCACGAATTCCACTGCAAAGAAAGTCTCGTCACTATATGCAACCGGTGGACGTACGTTTTAGTCCGGGGCGCAACGGATGAGTATTATTCGGCCCGAGCCGCGAGCGAGCATGTCCAACTCGGAAGTAGGTAGATTTGCTCGTCGGTAAGTCATGCGCTTTATATACCTTGTGATTGACAGACATCGCTCGGTAAAAAAAGAAACAACAATTTTTTTTTTCAATTTTACAACCTAATTACGAATGACAGCCGACTTAGTGAATAACACGAGTACAAAAATGATCAAAGTGAACGTTAGAACATGGATGATCGAATTAGGGGATATGGTGATCGCAGCGCGGGGGGCTGGGCTGCGGCGGGATGGTCTCGATGAGGCTCTCGATGCGCGCGTGGGTGTCGGCGGGCGCGGGCGCGTGCGCGTGGTTGTGCAGCGCGTGGTGCTGCAGCAGGCGGCCGTGCGCCGTGAGCGCGCGCGCGCGGCATCCGCGGCGGCGCGCGCGGCACGTCCAGTACACGCGCTGGCCGCGCCGCGAGCGCGCCACGAACCCGAACCCGCCCAGCAGCAGCGCCGGCGCGCCGCGCCGCGTCACCGTGTACCGCACCACGACGCCCGGCCCTAGCACGTCCCGAACGTGAGACAACATCCACCGGAAACGACATCGAACATACTTTTAGCTCGATTCCCATCTACAGGCACACATGGCCAACGTTATGTTTTCCTTCTTATTGCATCTGTGACATCTTGTCCGTGTTTACCACGCTTCGCGCCGGACACGTTACATGCTTGTACATGTGAATCGATTATTCGATATAATCTTATAGGATGGCACCACACGTCCCGGAGTTGGGAAAAATCAATGGTATTAATTAGTTAATTTTCCCCAACTCCTTAACTCGAAACTTTGCAAACAAACAACAGCAGTAAATTAGACAAAATACAATCATATAAAATGGGATATTTAATCGAAATCTTATATCAAATTATTCTTAATACTAGTTCACAATCATCACAATCATATCAAACTAGACAATATATTTAATTAAATGACACAGGCAATTTTATCATTCATGTTTTGTAAAAATACTCAGGTTTATAACTCCAAATGAAGTTAATAACACGTAAATTAAAGATTAAGAGGTAACTAGAGAAATCTTGATTTTTTTTGGACAGGTTAAAACCTGCACTGTTTACTTTACATTACCTAGCACCTAACAGACCATTTACTTTGCTTTACCTAGCACCTATAATAAAGAAAGGTAGGTATGTTGTTAAATTTACAGTCCTACCAGTTTGTTAAATGCTTTACAGAAATGCAAAAAATTAAGAAAAATAAAAGAAAGCTACTGTCCTTCTATGTCTATTTAAGGCTGCCTAATGGCTTCCGTGCTTAAAGACTGTTAAACCAGGGACTGACAATAGCTTATCTCTTTGAATGAGTGCTCAGAACACTAGTCGTCCATCAAAAATGTCACCATCCTGAATGAATCTAACTAAGAAAAACAATAATTTTACATTTTAAATCTCTTAAGGTTTGAAACCTTTTAGATATCATTAAATGGAAGGACAGGTAACTACTTCCCCCAGTTCATATTTCCGTGTGATTTTTTGCAAATGATTTTCTACATGATTATGTACAGGATTTGTTACTTTTAATACATTGTTTTTAGATGTTATTCTAGCGCGGCATCTTTTTGCATAGTCCATACACCTCCAGAACGTTCGACCACTGCGCACACTGTCCGTCACAAATATGTAAGGTTCATGTATCAACTGTAGGTGGCCGCTTTTGGTTTGAATAAAATGTAGGTCGCCTTTCCCAGTTGTAGCTGTCAATGCCCCTAGAACTGATTCAAACATGATGGATTAGAGGCGGGAACAGTCCTTCAACAACCATCACAAGTATTCTATCAGCTATCTGGCTCACACAGTGCAAGTTTTGTACAGTTTGGAGCTAGATGGCACTGTAAGAAATGTCCATCAATATTTATTTATTGATTAATATTGCTTAAGTTCCTTACTTAGACTTATAAGCAGGTCTTGATGTCCAAATTTTGAACAACATGCATTTTACCTGCTTTATTGATAAATATTTTATTTTTATGCCATGTTCTGAATTTGTAACATCATGAAACAATAAAACACATTTAAGAATCTATGTATTTATTCAATGGGATTCAGGTGATTGACTTAGTTAATAAACACATTTGTGTTGTATTATTATGACCTCCCACTTTTTAATTTACCCTATTTATGTTATGAAATTAGTTGTTTACAGATCATGAAACCTTTATAGATGTAACAAGTAGGTAGAATAAGGTTTTGGTAATTCAACAAGTAACTGTAAGTATAATATATAAATATTTATATTTTAACAACTACCTGCATTTACAATAAAGTGTTTTCGATTGTGAAACTTCCCTGGAGCTATGATAGCATATCATCGACAGACATATTACTAATAATTTAATCAATAATACATACAGTAGGTAATTTTTCGTCATCTAAAATCTATATACCTATATATAAAATAAAACTGTATATAAAACAAAGTTGTGTTAGTTACACCATCTATAACTCAAGAATTATTGAGTTTTTGGATTTGTCTTCATCCGGAATAGGATAATAAGTATTAAAACATTTAAAAATTAAAATAAATTTTTATTATATCAAAGTTCGCCGGGACAGCTATATTTGGAATAAATCAATCATATATTTTTTTATATTGGGAATAAATCAGTCTCGGGTCATAAATCTTTACAGAGCACAGGCAATATAAATGTAATATGCAGACTAAGGGAATCTATTGTATATGAACTTCATCCCATTATCATAACTGTGATTAGCATGAACTTATTTATTAAAACAAATATATTATTATTATTACACATATAAACAAAAAGGACAATTACTTTGAAATAAGCTTTAATGACACTATGATTGAATTTCATCAGACAACAATCTTAAGAAAAGCACCGTCTATTTTTTTTTTTTGAATGCATGCTACCTAGGAGAAATCCAACGCAATAGAAGAAAATTTATATTCAAAGCATTATTCATTTAGGTATATTTTATGTGTCATTCATTATCGCGAATAAGTATTGTAATGTAGTATATAGATCAATTTAATGTGAAATAGCACACTAAATTGACTTGTACTGTACAGGTCGCTAGGTATCACTAGACTGGCAAACATTTTAAGGTTATGTTTACAAGCTGTAAATGGAAAGACAAATAATGCTGCTTACTAAACCTAGTAAATTGCTTGCAGTAATTATTGGTTAATAAGAAAGTTAATGTTAGTTTTGTTGTACTGCAAAACTTGGCAAAGCTAGAATGAAGAAAGTACCTGTATCATCGCTGTCAACTTGCATTCATTCCGTCGTGTTACTTTCCCCGTCGCAATGATGTCCAAAAACTTTGCGAACCACATGATAACACAGCTAACTAACACTTTTTATTCAATATTCACAATACACTAACATTTTAGATACACTCAACACTTCACGTAAACACGTTCAAATATGAAACAACACTGAAACAAGCGACACGAAATTCTCATTTTTTGGAAATATAACTACGAAACAATTAACGCGTAAAAGAATACATTCGTGATAATATCAGTAATTTTAATATGTAAAATTACGACAAACTTTTAACATTTATCCCAAAATAGTAAACAATCTCCGAATGACACAAATGCAAGGAACCATAGATTCCACGGCGTAGCAAGACGGATGACCACAAATAACGGAATTACGTTCCGTTCTACGTAGAAATCAAAGGGACCAAAATTAAAACAATGAGGACTAGAGTGTAGAGACTAATATTTAGGTAGGTAATTTTTTCATTTATTTATTATATATTGTTAAAATCTATGTAATTCAACAATTATTTTACTGAGTAGGTATTATTATTAACATTTTCCTCTATTTGTCTATGTTCCAGAAGACGAATTATTGCCGCTAGATGTCGTATATTTTGTTTCTACCTATTTTTGTTTTCATATAATAACACTGTACATGTACAGCATTATATTTAGAAATAATCTTTGAATATTTTGCCCCTGGCTGCATGATCCGTCTGTTTTAAAATTAGAGTTATCTAAGAACCATAATGACAGTAGTCTATACAATACAATCTGTCATCTTGGGTATAAAATAATTATTTCGAATTAATAAGTTTCTTGTGTTGTAGGTAGGTACCTAACTTGTTCATGATCAGATCAGCCTTAGGTATTAAAGCACTTATTACACTAACCTGAATTCAGGGACCCTTACCCTAAATAAGAGTGGTGTAATAAGAGTCAGGGCGTAAGGCGTAGAGGCTAGGAGTTAGGCTCCCTTACTACCGGGACCTGAATACCGTGTAGTGTAATAAGTGCTTTAGTTAAAGCACTGGTGGTGAAGTGGCACCCGTGACTTTCAGTGCTAAGGTCGTGAGTTCGAACCTATTCGGGCACCCATTGATTTTTACTCATAAACGGTGAAGAAAAATATTTTGAGGAAACCGGCAAACCCTCGAACCAAAATCTCAAATTTATTAGCCGCGATGGGCTTGCAGCCTGTCACGTTTAGAAAACTAGCTACTGTGCAATGTGTGCATTGGCTTTAAATATGCCCCAAATGTAGGTAGGTAAGTAATAGGTACCTATCTATAGTTGGCTCAACGAATCTAGGCATTCGTGAAGATAGCCGCAAGAGCTGCGCAGTATCGTTTTTCGGGAGCAGTTGGAGGTATGAAGGGGGGAAGGAACTGCACAAGCGCAAACTCGCACCTGTGGCTAACTTCACGAATGCCTAGATCCGTTGTATGAACAATACCTAGGTACTTGGAAGTCAAACTGCACCCTCTCAGATATACTCAAAGATATAAGTACCTAACTTCCTTATATAGTGTTATGTAGAGGAATATATCTAGGTACCTACAATATACAAACCTGTGGTTATTATACTTTGTTGTTTTAGTTCAAAATCAGCCAGCCGCAACTCGTATTTACCTGCATTTGAGTGTTTCATATCCTTATTAATGTCGACTCTTCCTATTGGGAAAAGAAAGCCTTAACTACCACAAGCTCTTACAAATCATCATGTTTCAAAAACGTCAGTTTCAAGCTTGAAGTAGGTAGGTAGGTAACACCTAATTTTTATATTATGTCATGATACGAAATCTTCTTCTGCCCTTTCCCCACGCTATGTGGGGTTGGCACAACACGTTTTCTTCTTCCATTTCCCTCTATCATCCGTCACCTACTCACTCCTTTCTTATTCATATCATCTTCAAAACAGTCCATCCATCTTTTCTTTGGCCTACCTCTACCCCTATATCTATCCACATTCATTGTTCCGTTGGTCTGGGTGTGTATGTATAATAAAAAATATCTATCTATGTAGGTATAATAATGTATTAAATATAATATCAGTTATCTAGCACACAAGCTTTGAGTAGCTTACTTTGGGGCTAGATGATGCTGTGTGGATTGTCCAGCATTATTTATTATTTATTTATTTATTATTTCTTCTTACATATAAAAATGAATTGCTGTTCGTTATAGTCTTGCTAAAACTCGAGAACGGCTAAACGGATTTATCTTATCTTGGTCTTGTAATGTTCGTGGAGTTCTAGGGAAGGTTTAAAAGGTAAGAAAACGTATATTACTTACTTAAAACGCGCAGACGAAGTCACGCGCGGGTCAGCTAGTCTATAATAAAAAAAATGAATCCCTATTTCCCTTAGTCACGTCATCGCGCGTAAACGGTTGGACCGATTTCGTTAATTCTTCTCTCCGTCACTAGAATACGCTACCGACTCTACGAACTAACATAAAATAAGTGCTTTCTACAAATCCAGTTCGGAATTTATATTTGCATAATTATACTTATTTTTTACTTATTTTGTGGATGGATACAAGGGTAGAGGTAGGCTAAAGAAAAGATGGATGGACTGTATGAAAGATGACATGGGTAAGAAAGGAGTGAGTACTGAGATGACGAATGATAGAGGGAAATGGAAGAAGATCACATGTTGTGCCGACCACAAATAACGTGGGAAAAGGGCAGGAAGATGATGATGATACTTATTTTTTACCCGACTGCTAATGTGCACCAATTTACAGCGGCGCGCAGTGCATTTGTATTCTCGATGATGATTCGCGGTATGACGATTTGTTTGGCCAGACGTGTCGCGACAACGCGAATCTTAGCGTTGTGTAGCCGTAGCATTATTGTACTTAATTATTGAGCATTTATCTATCGAAATTATTGAGTACTAGCATCCGCCCGCGGCTTCGCCCGCGTGATACCTTGAAAAACAAATCTATCCCGCGGGAACGTTATATTTTTCCGAGATAATAAGTAGCCTATGTGTTATTCCAGACCATAATCTATATCTGTGCCAAATTTCATTCAGATCCGTTCAGCCGTTTTAGCGTGAAAGAGTAACAAACATACACCCATCCATCCATTCTTACAAACTTTCGCGTTTATAATATTAGTTGGATTAATTATTGAGCATCTGTCGACCTCAGTGGCGCAGCGGGCGAGAGTCCGCCTGCGACTCGAGAGGTTATGGGTTCGATTCCCGCCTTGGAACAAATTTGTATATAACCTGCAGGTTCCGTTGGTCGGTGTTTTCTATGTATAATAAAAAAATATCTATCTATGTAGGTATAATAATGTATTAAATATAATATCAGTTATCTAGCACACAAGCTTTGAGTAGCTTACTTTGGGGCTAGATGATGCTGTGTGGATTGTCCAGCATTATTTATTTATTTATTTATACATCTATGACCAAGGGCCTTAACACGAGCTCTTGGGCACTATAAAAGTAATGTAACTTTGATATTTCTTACCATAGGCTCGGTGGGTGTAATATTAGGTGCAGTTGTGGGTTCGAATCTCAATCATGCACCAAAACAATGGATGGATCTAATTTTGTTTAGGTACCTTTGTTTTGTCTTTTTTTTTTATCTACTTTTTTCCTGTATGTGTCCGTGTCTGAATAAAAATCTTTTCAGTTCTATTCTATTTTGATTCCCCTTGGCCCCAGTGACATTTAGTTTTGAGGTCAACGCCTCTGACCACATCCTTCCGTCAAATTTCTATAAATCGATTTCGATAATCCTGGTTTTTGGGGATTATGACAATAATAGGTAATAATTTCTCTACATTTGAGGCCTTTTAAAATAAAACAAATAAACTTTCATTTAAATCAAATTTTAATTAGATCAAAGTATTTCTAGGATAGGAGGTATTTAAACTGGTAACAGTAGATTGGTACTTACATTATTTTGTAGGTAGGTAATTACAGGTACCTACAGATAGGCTTCATCAAAAATGGCGCTGCCTATTACCTACTTGTTCATTTCCCAGTCCAGAGTATAAACTTGGTATTTAAACCAGTGGCGATACTTCCGCTTCTTCCCCATTGCTCAACTAGTTGAGCAGTTGAGCAACAGGTCATAGTTTGTATTACCGAACATTTTATACTTTACAATTTTTTGCTCAACTTACCTAGTTGAGTTTATCTTTTTCTAACATTATTATAGTACGATTGTTATTTTGTAGACATAAATGATCCGTGGACTTGAGAATTTTTTTAGCCTAAAAGAAAGAAGAGAATTTCAGAAATCGTACAGACTTATTATGTATTAATTATTATAATTATTAAAAGCCTGTAGTGTCCCACTGCAGGGCAAAGGCCTCCCTTCCTTCTCTCCAATCATCACGGTTTTGGGCTACCCTGGACCATTCCTTCAAGAAGGCATCCATTTCGTCCCTCCACCTCCGCCTTGGTCTACTGCGAGGTCGTTTCCCGTTCAGTAGGTCTACCATGAGTTGTCACATTTAGATTAGCTGACGTTACTACAGTAGTAATAGTACGTTACTATGACATCTGTCAAAACTGTAACTCATGGTACCAAATTGTAAGCAAATTATGAGCGCAAACTACAGTCGCTGTAGTACGCTGTGACGTAGGATAGTTAGCTACAAGAGGTTTTAGTACCCAACTATCCGCTAGAGGCGCTGTAAGCAAGTTTTCATACATTTTTTTAACTACAGTCGCTAGCGTGTGTAGAATGTGTAGATTGTGAAAACTCATGGTAGATCTACAGAGCCGTCCCCTCCGTAACGCTACGTAACGTAACGTAACGCTTTAGGCCATATCGCATCCGACATGCGGCAGACGGCCCGCCCAATCCCATTTTAATCTACCCGCTTGCTGTCCGACATTCGCGATTTGGGTTTACTTGGTAAAAATAAAAAAAAACTCACCTTAACAGTTATAGTCCCTTTGCATTTAGTTTTTCTATAAGAGGAACATCTTAGTATAGTTTGACCATTTTTGTAGTCTCTCAGTCTATGATAATGATGATTTTTGTATAGCACTGCTTTTCCACCTTTATGTTCGATAATTTTCATCTCGTCCTCTCTTGTTGCTGAACCGAAATATATAAATTAGTAAGCAACAACTATTAATATATATCTATCTATTAATATAAGATATCTATTTCGAAATTAAATACACTGGCATGCAAGGGCATAACTTGCATGCCAGTATTACCTACTTGCAAATGTATCCGCAGTGTGCAACTCGTACATGCCAGTAACTTTCATGCCTGCTACTTTCCCGATTTACTGGCATTGTATTTCTATACTATAATAATATTATAATATTATAAAGAGGAAAGATTTGATTGTTTGTTTGTTTGAATTGAATAGGCTCCGAAACTACTGAACCGATTTCAAAAATTCTTTCACCAATGTGTAGAATGAACTTTCAGGATGAACATAGGCTACATTTTATGTAGGTACTTCGCGGGCGACGCCGCGAGCGGAAGCTAGTATTATATATTATAGACTAGCTGACCCGCGCGCGACTTCTTCTGCACGTTTTAAGTAAGTAATATACGTTTTCTTACCCTTTAAACCTTCCCTAGACCTCCACGAACATTTCAAGACCAAGATAAGATAAATCCGTTTAGCCGTTCTCGAGTTTTAGCGAGACTAACGAACAGCAATTCATTTTTATATAATATAGATAGATAGATAGATTATGATTATTATTATTATAAGCTATAGATTTATAAGTGGCCAGTGCCTCAAGAACAGTTGAGCAGTGGGGATGAAGCTCTCAAGTTCCTTCCTTCCACTCGACACCATCGGTGGTGTCGTATGGAATCACTAGTCCATACGACACCATCGACTAATAGTGAGGTTACCTACATACAAAGCCTATTACAAGCACGTAACAACAATTGTGGACACGCTGCAAGACTAGTTTTCCGGTCCGTTCTTTAATACCTACATAACTACTTACTTCACTGAAATAAAAAAATAATATTTCATAAACTCTGTTTTATTAATTATCGTTTAACTATAGATAACTTGAAATAATAACTTTGGGGTCGGATCAATGTATGTGATGTTGTGTGATATTTATTTATTTATTTCAATGAACTGGGAGCTGTTAGTCAAAAACACGCGTTTCTGGACATCACTAGGGTGGTGTCGTATGGACTAGAGATTCCATACGACACCACGGATGGTGTCGTTTTGGTGGTGTCGAGTGGAAGGAAGGCTCAAGTTGAGCAAATAATAGTTGAGCTATAGAGCTTAAAATTTTCGGTAATACAAACTATGACCTTCTGCTCAACTTCAGCAATCTAGTTGAGCATTGTGGTTTTAGTTGATCAGGGGACCCACTGCTCAACTATTAATAATAGAGCAATTACCAGTTTTGCAGTGGGTGATACCAGCGTATCACTCACTGCTCAACTTGATGCAGTTGAGCAATCTAGTTGAGCAGTAGGGAAGAAGCGGATTTTTCCTCTTTGTATTTACCTCTACATGCGGTACAAGTACAAGTGGAGGGGCGTGCATTTTTAGACTGAATCATCTCTACCTCCCTATGTATCCGATATTATAGGACCATAAGGTACCTACCTAGATATTTCTGTTTAAATGACATAGGTACGCACGCTGTAATGTGCAACCAGTTATCTACCTATTTACCTTCTGAGAAGGTTTGCGATAGCGACATACAGCGACATCTATTGGTAGACACTTCGTTTATCTAGAATCATTCTTCAAAAAGGCCGACCATTGTTAATACTTCATACGTTCGGAAGTCGATGTAGAGATACTTCTTTTCCAACCAGCGTTCTAACATACAACAACTGGGACCTCACCACGAATAATACATTACCGAATTAGTATTACATTGTATTCGTACCATGACCTACGCAAATTGTATGGAAGTAGTGACGTTTCTATAATGGAATCGTTACGGAAACGTTCTGGTAAGCCCCAGTAATTACCTAACACTCGATTCGTCGATTCGATCGGTCTGAAACGACGGATCGTAAAGGCTAGTTGAGACGATTCGAGCTGCTGACCAAACAGTAGAGATCTAATCGGCTTGTCTACTCGTACGCCAGTAGCTCAGCTCGCCTTTGCTGTCTACACGACACACGAGCTGATGTCCAGTCTTGAACTACGCTGGGGCCCTTGGGTACTTAAGAATTTAGGGCCCTTTTGGACCCTTCCTTCCACTCGACACCACCAAAACGACACCATCAAACGACAATAGTGAGGTTACCTACATACAAAGTTGTTGATATGAAAACTCCAATTAAGTTCAAGCAGTTTCATTAATGAGGTATGTCATTTGATAAAGTTTATATTTATCTGTCACTCAAATTTCAATCACAAAAACACGCGTTTCTGGACATCACTAGGGTGGTGTCGTATGGACTAGAGATTCCATACGACACCACGGATGGTGTCGTTTTGGTGGTGTCGAGTGGAAGGAAGGTTTTGGACTAAAGATAGCTAATTATACTAAAAATGTTCTATTATGATCTACTTATTATGGGTAATCTAATGATATTATGTACTTAGTATGCTGCTGCTTTTTTGGCGGTGGCGCTGTTAGGTACCTACTGTGCTCGACAATTTTTTTTGAGAATAAATGCGAGAAATTGACGTCAGTCGGGACCCCCTGGGCACGGGCCCCATGTGCCCTTTGGTAAGACGGAATTGGGTAGATCAGTCTAAAAAAGAGCCGGAGTACACCATGCTACGGGCATGTTCATCCCAAACTTTACCCCCGGAGAGTTCGTTCCGTTACCGTAGCGATAGCGGATAAACCTATGGGATGTTCTCCCAATGTCATTACCATTACGGGGAACGCATGAAGTTTCTACGAACGTCACGCGGACGCAAACTTACAATATAGTGGTATAGCTCTAGCTCATCCAACGGGTCTAGGCATTCGTGAAGTTAGCCACAGGTGCGAGTTTGCGCATGTTGTTCCTCACCCCTCCCCCTCATACCTCCAATTGCACCCGAAAAACGATCTGCGTAGCTCTTGCGGCGAACTTCACGAATGCATTTTCGTCGAGCTAACTATACCTACAATACGAACTTACGGCCGTGCGTTGACATACCATGCAGCAACCTCCGTACGACACTATTGTTTCAAAATACAATAAGCGTGTAGGTACCAGACTTCTGGAAATTTTACTTACCCTCGAGCAACAGAATCATACTAAATCTGTGCTCGGACCAGTTACGAAGTAGTAAGAAACTTTGAACCTTACCAGTAACTCTTACTTAGCCCCGTCAAATTACATTTGAACTCTTTCAGATTTTACCTTACAGATTTTACAATTTGTATACCAGTTACATTACCATTTGTATACAAGTTACCTTACCATTTGCATACAAGTTACCTTACCATTTGCATACAAGTTACCTTACCATTTGCATACAAGTTACCTTACCATTTGTATACCAGTTACCTTTACCATTTGTATACCAGTTACCATTACCATACCGATACCTTACAATACCTTTGAACTTACCCGAAACTATACTGCACTAACTACATCTACCTACTTACGTCTAACTTACAAATCTGAACTACAACTAACAACAATCATGATCTTGTATAGAACGAATCATAAAACGCGGAGACAAGATCATGAAAGTTCTCGATCTCGTGAGCGTGACCCACGAGTACTCTTCATCGAAGTTGAGAAACCTACCTTGTGCGTCGCCTACTGCTCCACCTTCGCCTCCAGTTAAGTTACCATCGCCAGTCGTTGATCCATCAAATCCTGTAATTAAAAATAAAGTAAGAAACCTGTAACTAGAAATGCTGGTATGCGAAATAGTCCCACTCTGAAGAGGTAAAACCTACCAGTCATTTCCATATTAGAGTCATCTTCGCCAAAATTAGTTTCATCGTTGTTAGCTCCATCTTCGTCATCGTCCCACATACTTTCATTTACAAATTCCGGTTCCATTTTTGGTGCCACAGCATTATTTTCATCTTCATCAGGAATGGTTACAAATTCTTCTTTCGCAGAGCCAGATGGTCCAGCTTCTAATGGATCAACACATTTCCGTTTCGCTGGTCCACTTTGTGACGATGACGAATTGTTTGATGCTATTGATGGCCTATTTGGTCGTTTAACTGCTACTGGAGTTGAGGAGGGCTTACTATCTAAATCAGTCTCTAGCTTAGTCATAATGGATTGCCGTTGTTGTGACGACCTCGGGCCTGGCCTTGAAGTCGGCTTTGGTTTGGATGGCGTGGAACTTTCTTCATTTTGATTTCCGGTTAAACCTTTCACTTGAAGTTGTTCCGCGGTACTTATAAATGATGCTAACTCTTCTTGCTTAACATTAACTTCGCCTTGATACATAAACTGTAGTAAGTCTCGTAACGCTGAATGACTGACGTCTTTTAAAAATACTGGAACATAATAATCAGGTTAGATACACGAAGATGCAGCCACATACGATTAGAAGTACCGCTGTAGTTAAATCAGTACATACCTATAGGATGTTGCGTTGGGTTCACTTTGAACATTTCTTGAAAATACGGGGAGCACACCGACAAAACCAATTTGTGGGCTTGCAATAGTCTGCCTTCGGCAGCCAAGGTTACATCCACTAAATCTCCACGCGACAGCAGGCCGTGGAAGCCTGCCGACATATTTGCGTGGAAATTGTTCCAACATAATGAAAATTGTTCGTCCGACGCCATGATGGCGGCGTTGGTATTGGAAAACCTGAAACAAGGACAAATTCACATAAATAATCAAGCAAAAGCAAGAATATGGTTACCACAATCTATCTTTTAATTAAAATATACACAAATAGGCCATAGAAATTAACTTACCTATCCTAATATTTTTGTACTTTTGTATTTCAATGTTAGAAACATTTGAATGAAAAATAATGTCTGTTCCTAACACACCACCGCGCACTTTTTCATCACACGTCCTCCCCGTTTGAGAGATGTCCACGGATTGATGACGCAAAGCGTCGTATGTTGTGTCGTCACAAGGACGCACCTCGCGCTCAAAACTGCACGAAAATAGTTTTAATTATTTTTCTCCAAAAACTCAGAAAGTAATTACATTTTGAAACAAATTTTATTCATAAAATAAAATTGCACATTATATGAAGTTTAGCTATATGACATTATATGCGTGATTTTATTTTCAAATGTATTTTATACAGTACACAGACAACGCTATGTTCTTATTTACAATTTATTTTATTATTAGTTATTTTATAAAATTTTAATATTGTAGAACGTTTGTAACGATCCTTAGATAACTCTAATAATTCACTTTCACATGTATTTTATAAATTGTGTAGGTATATTAAGGAGATACTAAGTACCTACCTAAGATCAATACTTATTCATTTTGTCAAAATTAACAATAGGTAGGTACCAACCTACCTACTTATTCAACTTATTCAACACCACTAGTCTTAATTTATTTTATTGTTTAATGGGTTTACTACCTACCTTATTTCGTATGTCAATAAACCCGATGGTTAACTAAGTAGGTACTTACTTACTAATTAAGCGAAGTCATTAATTGAGGAAGGTCGGAACAAAAACCGATATACGACACACCAATTTTTTTTTTTTTTTTTTGTAAATTCGAAGTTTTTGTATAATTTTACATGATAGACTTATTCAACCTGTTCTTAGACCGTTAAATCCAGAAGAAAAATGCGCTTTAAGTTTAATGATCTAAACAAGTACCGATAAATCCCCATATGAGATAAAGAAAAGTGATATCCAAACAGAAAAGTTTTTTGCGATTTCTCAAAAATCTTAGTAAGTGGATTTAGCGTTTTTTGTTCCGATGCTCCTCAATTATCATTGGGCACACGTCAATCCAAAGTACTTAGTTATTTGTCCAATTCTATTTCAACAGAATGGGAGTGGGTGGAGTTAGTGATGAGTAGAGGCGCCAACATTTTTTGACAAAAAAAACGTAAGTACTTATAAATTATGGTTCGAATAGGAATAAATAAAGTATTTGGAAGAAATAATAGGTTTTTTTTTCAAATTTCGTTTTTATTGCCTTCAAAACGTAATTTTGTGTGCTTTGTGCTTTTAGTTTTATTCGGTTATTTTTTTGGAAAACGACCTTTTCTAAAAACGGCCAAGTGCTAGCGGGACTCGCGCACGAAAGGTTCTGTACCATTATCTATAAATAGGTACGGCAAAAAAATCATGTCTGTTTTATAGGCGCCCCACTTCATTTTTTTAATATAATTTTTTTTCGTTACCTATAATATTAAACATTTTGTGAATATTTCAAGTGTCTACCTGTTGCCGTTATCAATATTAAGCAAAAACGACCAAAAAAAAAACGTTTGTTGTATGGGAGCCACGTAAATTTTTATTTTACATTATGTTTTTTAGTATTCTTTATTATAGCGCCAACAAAAATACATCGTCTGTGAAAATTTCAACTGTCTAACTATCACGGTTCATGAGATACAGCCTGCTGACAGACGCACAGACAGACGGACAGACAGCGGAGTCTTAGTAATAGTCTCATTTTACCCTTTGGGTACGGAACCCTAAAAAATTCAACCTAGCTAGATCGATTTATCGCCCCTAAAACTCGCTGCGTTCTTACTAAATTTCATGAAAAGCGTTGGAGCATAATCTGAATCTTGGGAACGAGCAATTCTTGTAAGTTACATGTATTATAATTTTATACTTTAGGATGTGAACAGGCCAATGATGATGATGACATTATATACTTACAAGAATTGCTCGTTTAATGGTATTAGGTACCTATAAATTATTTTATTAGATAATGAGTGTTTTGTTTTACGCATCACAGTAAAAGTTGGAAATAAAGCATTTACACAAAAGTACTTGCTTTATTTGTACGCAAAAGTATAAAGTATAAATACCAAAAATAAAGTAGAATACTTTATTATAAAGTATGGTTGGCAACCCTTTAATGAGTGACTCAATTAGTGCGTGCAATGCCGGGCTTTCTGAAATAATAATATGAAATCAGATTATTAATAATTAAATCAAATAATAATATGAATTCAGATTATAAATTCAGAGAGGAATTCTGGATATCTGAGGCCTGTCCAATGCATCATTCATTACAATATACTTTGCTACATTTAGAATCAAGTAAAACCGCATGTTAAAACAAGTTCTTGTAAAACATTAAATTACAACACTTCGTTTTAACAAAACAGAGAAGATTCAGTTAAAAAGAGATAGCAAAAAATTGTATCAAAATAGATTTTCGTCAATCAAACATATACTCTAATACCTTACATTAAGTTCCATAATCATTTGGCATAAAATTGCACGAGTGTTGCCCGCCTCTTGTAACTGCACCAAAGTTGTGCGGTTTAAATGTAAGAAATCCATGGAAATTAGACTTGCCAACTGATGAAAGTTTCCCTAAACAATAGGGAAATGAAAATAATTTAGGGACCACATAAGATTATTACTATGGATTTCTTACGATACACAAAATTACCTAAATCTGTTAGCAATATACTATAATTAACTTACCAATCTAAATCAACTTTATTTGATGTAAACAGGCCAATGGTGGCCAATCTAATAATTTTAACCTTAATTTATATGTATAACCAAAACTAGCCCATATAACACTCCAGATTGGATTTGAACTCCACAGGAACATTTTGAAATTTCTAAAATAAAGATTTGAATAAAGTACCATAGATACATAATTTTGAAACATAATATACAAAAGTACGCTCAAACGCTTAGGTGACATAAATATTTTTGATACAGTCATGGTAGAAATTTCTTCTTAACGTGTAAAAAGTTTTATTGAACTAGTGTGGTGAACGGATTAAAGCGCACCTCAGAGGCTTTCCTAAAGCATAATTCATGAAAAAATGGTATGAAAGAAATTGTTTATGAGGTTTTGAAGGTGGCAACACCATGACTTAAGTTGAGTGTACGCCGAAAGATTTTTTATTATTAATGTCAATGTCACAGCGACACCGCGAATTTTGAGGTTGATTAGCAGAAAGGTTGTGACACTGACAGTTTCAACTTGACAGCATCTCGTACAAAGTACAAAATTCGTGAAAAATTGATAAAAAAAAAGACAGACGCCATAGACTGTAAACTTAAAAGAAGAAAATGCTTGCAAATCATTGCAAAAAGTTAAATTTTAGACAAGGTTAAACGTGCACAATAATTTGTGATACAGAATGTTATTGATATAATTATTTCCCACAAAACTGAGTTAACACCACTTACACGTAATCGGATTCGGATCGGACGCAGTGCGAACCACTCTCTGTGCAAAATATTATGTCTGGTTGGACGTGTCTCTGACTACCCTCTTTCGATAATTATCCTCAAAAATCTAAAGGTAGGTAAGTATGTAGGTACCTATCTAATTAAAGGAGATATTAAACAACAACAAAAAACAGACTTGGTAAATTTACCAAGTCTGGGGTTTACATTATGGGGTCATAAAATAAATGGAATCTAATGGCGTTTAAACGCGCTACAAACAACTACGATCGCTCGGCGCGGCTCGGCAAAGTTTGCACGATCCATCACTTTTCGACACGGATCAAAGGCGCGCGCGCGCCATCTAGGCTTGGCTCGCGTAGGCTCATGCTACCCCGGAGCTTGTACACAAAACTGCGAAGCGAACGTCGCATCGCAAAAATCTGCGATCTAGCCCTATCTTTTGTCACAAGAAATCACCGCACGTCGCACCGATTCGCAGTTTTGGGTACAAGCCCTAAACGAGCAGGCTTGCTTTCGTATTTAGCCGAGCCGCACCTCCACCGACGGCTCGGCTTGTGTTACCCCGCGCCGTTTAAACGCGCCATAAAATAGTTAAAACATTAAAGCGCATTTTATCATCAGTAGCTACCATGAGTTTAAATAATCTACACTCGCTAGCGACTAGTTAAAAAAATGTATGAAAACTTGTAGGTACAGCGCCTCTAGCGGATAGTTGGGTACTAAAACGTCACGTAGTTAACAATCCTACGTCACAGCGACTGTAGTTTGCGCTTCATTATTTTGCTTAGAATTTGGTACTTACCAAGAGTCCTATTAACGTATTATTACTACTGTAGTGACGTCAGCCGATCTAAATGTGAAAACTCATGGTAGACGTAGAGCGCTGGTGGTGTAGTTGAGCGCTTGTGGCTTAGTGGTAGCACCCCTGCTTCACGATTCGAAGGTCGTGGGTTCAAACCTACCAAATGTCATATTTGGACGTGCCTCTGACTACCCTCTTTAGATACCCTCAAAGATCTAAGTAACAAAAGATCTGAGGAGATATCTACGAAGCACGGGGATTACAGTCGTGATCTTTACAATAAGTAGGGTCCTATTAGGCTAGGCAACTTCCTAGCAATGGACCTCGATCAACGCTACCTAGCTACCTACTTACAAATAAGTAGTTAGGTTATTTGGATAATGGTGATTAATCATATCAGAGGATGTGGATTCCGGTCGCGCAGAACATTTTTCAGTGATGGATTGTTTATGGTTGTGGTGTGTCCTGTGCCTAGTGCCAGCAGCGCGCGCGGTGGTGGGCGGCGCGCCTGCCTCGCCCCCCGAGCCTGACTCAGCCGTGGTGTTCGTCCAGAAGCATGGACGCAGCGCCCGCCTCGAGGGGCTGAAGAACGACCAACTAGGATACTACAGCTTTTATGGGATAAGGTGAGTTGTGGTGAGCTGGGTCTGTGACTATGGTGTACCTATCCACTTTGGTGTTCGACTCGTTCATGTTGCTGTTCGTGGTCTTCGTTAGCTACAGGTTTTACGGCATCTGGAGAAAAATTCAGCTTAAAACGCTGTAATCTTAATATAGCAGTAGGTAGGAAGGTAGCTTTATTATTCCAGAATTGATTATTCTGTGGTGTACAGAAACCAAGAATGTTTTTGATAGGATCTGCCATGCGAAAGGAATAAAGAGCGACCCATAAATTACTTCTAAAATTTATCATCATCGTCATCATCATAAGTACTCGGATCGTATCCTATGATTGCTCGGCCGGCACACATGGGCATAAACATTTTCCGATTTCTGTCAATCATGCCTGTTCTAAGCTGGCCGTACCTAACTTAGGTACCTAGTAAATAAACGGTTTGAAAATCAAGCTACATAACTATAAGTTAGAATAATAATTAATTGTGTCGATAACAAGTCAGCCAGCGGTCAGCGGACGGATGCTCCGATAAACCGAGTTCCTATGTGCCAATGTGATGTTCAGATTAGCCTTGTTATGTTGATCCTGTAAAACTGCACAATAACCTACCTACGGCACCGTATCGTTGCAGCTCGCGGCTATGGCTTATTTTTTAAAGACCAAACTCAAACTCAAACTCAAACAACTTTATTCAGTGAAATCACAGGGATCATTTTGAATCATCTTACATACTAGGTGATCCTAAATGTCAATTCCAGTGCTATCCCCAGTCCGAGAAGAACTGACAAGAAACTCGCTGGGCCCTAGCGCTTTTTTTTATGTCCCTTGTAATTTTTTTAGGGACAACAGCGTTTCAACCGAGCAGAGTTGGAGCTGATTCGTCCCAAGCTTTTTTGTCATCTAAGTACTCTGATTATGACCGTTTCAGATATGCAGAGCCTCCAATGGGCCCGCGCCGGTTCCAACGGCCAATGCGCAGGATGGTGGGCGGCGAGATAACAGCCAACAAACAATGCCTGCCATGTCCACAGCCAGACCCTAAATCGCCGAGAGGAATCATCGGCCAAGAAGACTGTCTGTGCCTGAACGTGTTCGCTCCTAAGATGCCTGGAGATGAAAAAGGTTTTATTTCAAGGAATAATAATATCCTTTATCTGCCCAACCCAATACAATTGCTTTCTAGTCACAACAGCCTAGTTAGGTAATAAAATGTGGCAAAGACTTATCTTATCTACCTACACCTATTGTTATTGTTATTTTTCTAGGGTGCCCAGTGGTCTTTTTCATCCATGGTGGTAACTATCGCAGCGGTTCAACAGCCGCTTATGGAGTAAGTGATAGAACCCTAAATATATGTGTGACCATTTCATTGTCTACCTACGATTGATATTGAAGTGATGTTATGGTTTACAGGGTCAACATTTCGCTCAAAAGGACACTATCATTGTAACTGCTCAGTACAGACTGGGCTCACTGGGGTATCTCAGTACTGGCCAGAGGGATGTGAACGGAAATCTCGGGCTTTTCGATCTACATGCTGCTATGCTTTGGGTATGCTGTAAAAATACCTCACATGACGATTTTTCGCCAGTAGGTTGAGTACCTAACGGTAGTTTATTGTATTTCAAGATTAACGACTACATAGAATTCTTTGGCGGAGATCGGAGCCGTGTGGTGTTGATGGGCCAGGGCTCTGGAGGCAGTGCGGCTTCCCTCCTGGCGCTGTCTCCCGAGGGGCGTAGTGCGACCGGGGTGGCGGCTCTGTCAGGCACTCCGCTTTCCCCAGGAGCGGTGAGATCCGACCCGAAACAACACGCGAGTGCCTTGGCTAACCACACAGGTTGTCCCACCACGCCACCTGAGAGACTGGTGCTTTGCCTACGACAAATGCCGGTTGAGAAAGTTGTTATGGTAAGTATTTGTCAAGTTCGTAATGAATTATTATTTCTACAACTTACTATTTGGCTAAGTACCTGACCTATCTAAGCTTTTTTTTCACAGGCTGATGAGGATATAAAAATGGATGGCTTGGACACAATGGTATTTTTGGACGAGATTTCAGGACGTTCAGGTAAAAGCTTAGATACCTAGCTTGAATTTAAATGACTTAATACTAAGATCATTTTTTTTAATCGTGGTTTCTTTCCAGGTGCTGGTGCCAGAGTTGAAGGTGCAGATGACCTCCGAGGACTGCCTCCTATAGTGGTCGAGAAGCCAGCCGATTCGCTCAACAAGAAAGAGAAACGTTGTCCGATGCTGACTGGAGTCACTTCTGCTGAAACATCGAAAGCTGTTTTCGGTAAAAAATTGCCCAAAACCTTTCTTAAGCTTAATCAAATATTCATTATCCTCACTGTAGTAATCTTGTCATCTAACAGGAAAATACAACAAGTTCTTGACGGGCCAGCTGGAGAGCGTGAAGGACTTTATAAAGAAGGACCTGCTTGGCGGCCTGCAGTCTGTAGTGACGCAAGTTGAGGGTCTAATTCCGTTGTCAAACGTGGTGAACGAAGTGATACCACTCAGCAATTATTACCAGGCGTTGTTTGCAGCGTCTGCGAACGCCATCGATGGTCTGTCAGAGATCGTAGAGGCTACAGGTAAGCTTTCATTTGATTTAAACAACTCTTGAGTACAACTTTTCAAATTCAATGCTGATTTCTTAGTACCTCAGCAGGTGGATTTTGGATTTTGAGAAGTGAGAATCACAACAGACCAACCAACTTATCTACCTACAAAATTCGATAAGGCGATGTCTTACTACGATAGAAACTATACATAATAATATCAATGGCTACATACATACCTACAACCCTTTATAACGGCATTCGTAAAATAAACCGTTTCTTTTCCGAGCTCAATTGACACACTGCCGTGTGTTTAAAAAAAATAACCAGTTTGTAAGACCGTGCATGTTTTTATCGCAATGAATCAACTCAGCCCTATTACCTGCAGACCCTCACACAATTTATAAAGAGAGTACGGATATATAAAATTTATATATATATAGAATTTATAGAGGTTTTTGTGCCTTACTGACGAGATTCCCAGCAGGTAAAGCGGAGCTTTTTTATGAGGGGTGAAACTATTTAAGAATTCAAATAATAATATTTAAGTTTTGGGGTAGTCTGTGTGATAATTTTCCTGGATCCAAACAACTTAGTTGATTATCTAACTGCTTGGCTAGCTTCAGCTAACCCACTTTGATGCTGACGGTGACTTCATGGTCTTATCGCGGTTTCTATAAACATCGGTTTTCATGATCAGTTAGCTGTCTTGTAAAATAGGAATCGATCTAGTGATAACATTTGTTTTGTTATTTTTGCAGGCGATGCCTTGTTCAACTTCCCAGCATTCGCTACTGTAAAATCTTGGAGCAATGGCGGTGAAGCGTACCTCTACAGTTTCGAGCACGTCGGAAACCTTAGCAAGGGCTCCTTCTTCCTGCCAGGATTGGCACTCGCTGGTAACTAAATCATCCTACTTGTACTGTCTGTCAGCGAGAACCTTTTAAGTTCTTGAAATCTGATTTATTCTATCCTCAACAGAAGATGGAGAAGTTCCTCAAAATAGCAAGGTCAAGGGACCAGCCCACGGAGACGAATTGGCCTATCTTTTTGAGCCCTTGAATGCTGAAGGCATGCCAGTTACAGAAGGGGGTGTGTCCGGCACAGACGCGCGTGTCCGTGACAACTTCGTAGGTCTCATCGCAAAGTTTGCTCATGGAGCCAGTGAAAATGAGGTGAAGAGTAAAGGAGGCAAAGGGTTTTTCGGCCTGCCACAGTTATTGCCGTTTTCAAATTCGAACGAGCATGACCAGTTTCTCAAGATATCTGACACGATAACGGTGGGAAAGGATTTCAGGTGAGCCCACGTCCATGCGTAGGTACCTACATAGTACATAATGAAAAAGTAGTTTGTAAAATATGTTTATCTTAAAAATTGATTTTTTTTAGATTTTGCCAAATGGGAATATGGGGCAACATGGCTGACCGTCTCACCGGTGCTCTCTGCAAAAACCTGATCACCGATTTGCTGGCGGGGATCCCATTAGGTCCAGACGCTCTAGGCGGGTTATTAGGACAGACGGGTACCAACGGGCTCCAGAATGTCCCACTCGCTGGTGGTTTATTGAGTCCTCAAAAAGGTGCGAACGATGCCCAGAATGTCCCACTCGTCGGCGGGCTCTTAGGACAAGGCCAGAGTCAAGGACAGAGAGGCACACAAGCCCCGCAAAGGATGCCAGTGCAAAATGTCCCGTTAGTTGGAGGATTACTTGGAGGTAGAGGGCAGAAGAGACCCACTATGGCGCCTCCGCCTAGGAGTAGACTTCCGTTCGAATTTTAAGCATTTATAATTACCTATGTAAATACTTTAATAAATCAAAGTTATAAATGAACTGATTTTTTTTTGTTTTACATCTCATTTCTTGGACACCCTAAAATGGTAGGATATAGTGATAGCTACAAGACGGGCTGTTGTGATGACCAGTTTAATGAATGAATCAAGAGGAGCAAAAGGCCTGCTTAAGTACCAACTTAACTACATAGTAAGTAGGTACCTACATACAAAGTGATTGCTCAATGCTCACACTCATCTACTCGTTACTTCCATAATTAGTTATGCATTTTAATACTTTTTACCGAAAATTCTTGCAAATCTGTATTTTCCAAATATTTAGCTAGATAAGCTTACAATTCATGAATTCAGACCACTAAATACAGGCTGGTGTTATTAAAATAGTAAAAGTAATTTGCTATGGTGAGTCAACATGACTACAGTGACAACCTAATGAAAAAAAATTGTAGTATAAATTATGTATAAAAATACTGTCACTTTGCAACCCGATTACAAAGACATTCGATGGATATAAAGCGGCATTCGAGCATTCCTACTTGTGTGGTGAGACATATTATTTCTGAAATCATGTACCTAACTAGTAACTAGGTGAGCTAAATCAATTAAAACGTAAACGCCTGGCCTATCAAACGCGGGTAGAAAAATTCGAAGACCCCCTCTAGATTATGTATTTTCTAAAACAATTTTTCGGAACTATGCGGGTGGATTTTCAATGCAGGAAAAATGGTTTATAAACGAGCGATCACTGACGATTGTCATCACCAAAACATTTCGTATTTCGAGTAGTCAACAAGCTATCATAATCAAGATGACTCGTGCTGTTTTGTTCTGCACTGTTTTACTCATGGGTTATGCGGTGGGAAATGTTATCCAGGAAGATGTTGGTAACGTTGTTGAAGAAGTTCCGATTCCGCTCGGTGATGAGAACAACAACTTGGACGCTGCAAACCCTACAATAGTTACTTTACAAGGTGTTGGACCTTCTAGGCAGTGCGCTGGTGTCGGACAAGCTGTGCGTATAATTATCTATCTAAAAAACATTTTACTTGACCACCTACCCACGTAATAAATAAACTAAATTATATTTGTTGCCAGTGCTCATCCCACGGTGACTGCTGCACTAACTCGTGCTTTGGACTACTCAGATCCTGTGTCCCGAACCTCGGATTTTCTTTGAACCTTCAAATCGGATCTCCTACGGGGACTAAGTAACCGACCAGGACCATAATTGGATATCCTCAGCGTTTTGTGCTCTACAACTTTGGATTATGATTTTTGATAAGTTTTTAAAATATAAACTAGATGCCCGCCAATACTTATGATGTTGTTTTTTTGAATCCCCCTTAAATAATATTTTTACCCAGTTCATTGTGTTATCTATTTTAATTTTTTCGGCTTTGCGCAAACTAACGCTAAGTATGCGGGTGAATTCTGTATGCAGATGAGGTTTGAGTTTAAAAGTGCGTTATGGATCCAACGATTGCCATCAATCAACTCTTCTGAGTCCTGAACAGTCTAGTGTTTATCTGATTCATTAAACTTTTGTTTTTTGCCATCGTTTTCTGTGTCATCATGACTTCCGCTGTTATGTTCCTGTCTTTTGTTCTTCTCGTGGGATACGGGAGTGGAAATACTATAAGGGCTGATATAGATGCCGCCTCTTCTGCTAAACCCATCCCTGTCGAAGCTTTGGATAACGTAGATAATAATTTGGAGACTCCTTCAATAGTTGCGTTACAAGCGCCAGGCGCTGGTAGCCCTCCTAGGCAGTGCGCTGGTATTGGACAAGCTGTAAGTAACCTACTATGATTATTGATTAAATTTAAATTTGATTGAGGGATATAATTGAAGTTTTTGTTCTGCTCTAGGTACATTTAGTTTTTCGGGATGCGAGCAAAGCTCTTTTGAGTTTTTTAATGAGGTGTTTTCCCATTGTTGATAGGTATAATTATTAGTGCCTATCTCTAGCATGGACATCTTAGGAATTAACATAAAGCTTTGATAGTCAATCAAAGGTAGAGCTACCAACGCGTTCGTAGTTAGCATCTGTATATGCGGTTCAAAGCAATCTGATCCAATATTTAGAGTAGGTATTATTGATATTTTTTGTTTCCAGTGTGCGTCTCACGGTGACTGCTGCACCAGCTCATGCTTCGGAGTCCTGAGGACTTGCATCCCCAATTTAGGCATTGCTTTGAACATTCAAATTGGCCGCAACAACGAACCGGAGGCCTAGATGGTCCTCAACATAAGCCTGTTATCCTTCAACGACATTGATTGCTTTTGAGTCCCTGAATAAAAGTTCTTAAATAAAAATTTATTTAATTTAAATGATAGTTCCTATCCTGCCTGATCTACCTCAACATCATCTTCATTACCTTAAAATTAGTAGGTACCTAAGCTCTCTATCTAACGCCCTCTAGCTAGATGGAACGATAATTTGTCCATTATAGTCTCAACTAGTCTCAAATACAATGTTATTTTAATTACGTGATGAGAAGAAGATCGATCAGGCTCAGCGCTGCGCTCCTGGAGGGATCGTTCAGCAGTAGACTGCAATGGTGGATCATGAAGCGGATTAGTTACACAAGTACTTTATTTATTTTATTTATTTATTTAAGTACTTTATTATACTATACCTTTCTATTATAGGCAGGTAAGAAGAAGCCAAAACCTCGTGAGAGAGTTGAGACTTTTACGCACCAGAAAAGGGCAAGTCAATGGCGCAAACGTAACCGCGGGGAAAAATGTTTAATCCGTCATTATTGTCCTTTCTCTAAAATAGTCCTTTGACCTTAGACAAACCAATCTAAAAATCTGCATAGCTTTCTCTACGTTAGTAGGTATATGGTGACCTCGACTGCCGTGCAGCGCAAACCAACAAGAATTGCTAACTTTTACCTGGTGTACGTATATGAACCGTTAATGGGGGCTGTCAGTCCAGTTAGCTTGAGGTAAACATTGATAAGACGCTCTCAATTATCATTACTCAGAGTAAAGTGCTTACCTACACTACACGGTTAATCGATACGATTGAGTTCATACAGTCACAGGCTGATGTTTTTTCTAATACCTATTACCTACTTAGGTACCTACCTACTACCTAGTAGATATCTAACACTGTACCTGCCTAAGTATTTATAAGCAGGTAAGGGTATTCCCTTACCTGCTTATATATATCATGCATTTTCTCCATTTAGGTGAACATGTCCATTTCCAAATAAAACGTTCCTAGAATGTCGGTAGGTATTATGTAGGCATTGATACCTACATATTATAGTAGGTATAGTTATTAATTTCAGTTAGGAATGGGAGTACCTACCTGCGGTACCAATGGAATTAATATTATTTACATATATATTTTTCAAATTCCCCTATAATTGATTTGTGTTATCGCTTACAGTGCCGTTTCTCTAGCATATGCGGGTACCTACAATCTAGGTAAACGACTCTATATCAGGACTCGCCAGACAGTGGAATCATTACTGTCTTTCACAATGTCTCGCACTATCGTTGTGTTTTGCTTTGTTTTGTTCGCGGGATATGTGGCAGGGAATCTGATCAGGAAAGATGACGTCACTACTAAAGATGTCAAAATTGTTCGTGATGATGACACGAACAGTGTTCTTGGCGTCAACACTAAAGAAGTAGCGGATGTCCTCAACGTCGAGAAGAATGATGTGGAGACACCGCCGGAGCCGGAGACGCCAGCTACAGTTTTTGGATCAGATCCGCCCAAGAAGTGTGCAGAAATCGGTCAATTTGTAAGTAGACATTTTTTTGTGACTTTGATGATTTTAAACTCAAGTGGTTAAGGATAATTTATAAACTTTTATAGGTAGGTAGTTAAGCTTTAAAAAAATGTGACAATGAAGTAAAAGTGGTAGGAACCTAATTTATTCTATTTTTCAGTGTACATTCCACGGAGAATGCTGCACGAACGCGTGCTTGGGATATCTGAAGAAATGTGTCTCTGGTTCCGGATAGACGCAGGCTATTTACAAACTTTACGAATAGGATGAATGGGATGGTCCATGTGAGTCAGGTCTGGGGGATTCGCAGCGAAATACTGGATCTCTTTCATCGCTCCTTCAGATATCTTCCATAAATCTGGATAATTTATCTTGAATTCATCGTACCACTTTTTAACCTGTAATAAATTGCAGAAACTTTGAATTGTAGCATTCGTTTTATTTTGGGAACATCTCCGCAATAATTATGTAGGTATACCTACATAGATATAGAAAAATAAATATTCATTATCGAGGGCAGGTGGATTTGGTGGAGCGTTATTTATACACCCTGCATGTGTGTGACCGACCGAACTTACCTTTGCATATTTAGAAAAGTTGAAATCAATCGCCTCTAGCGTCATGGTAGAGTTTATCAGAGGGAAGTCGGCTATGGTGAGATGGTTCGCTGCCGCATGACTGGTCCCCAGCATGGTTAAGTACGTGTTTAACACGTCTAGAGCTATGTGCACCTTTTTCAGTCCAAGAGGGGTGCGATCATAGTCAAAGAAAATTGGAGCCATCTGAAAATTCGAAATTCAAATTACCTAGTTGCGTAGAAATGATTGTAGGTGCCTTCTTTGCAAATCCTTAGGTATTAAAGCAGCTCCTGAGTTCCGATAATGGTAATGCAAAATAGTTGTGTTTTGAACTATGTTACTTCTCCATCCATAGGTTTTGAATATAACTTTCTGTGATATAACTTACAGTATAAGCTGAAATGTTGGCGTAGTAGGTTGACAAGTTGAAGCATAATCTATGATTGACGATAGCTCTGTAATTGAAATATTAAAATAAGTAGGTATCTAATATGTTCATGATAATACATGTGTGCTCATCAGTATGCGATGCTCTACTTACCTGGACTTAGGATCTTGTGGGTACAGAGGGTTACCAGGTTTGAACTTATCGCAGACGTATTGAATAATTGCGTTGCTCTCGCCCAGAAAGAAGCCTTCGTCATCTATCACTGGAATCTCTTTTTGGGGGTTCATCTGGAAAATAGAAAAGCTTTCTGAAGATTGAGATTTTTTTGTGGTTGTGTAGGAAGGACCTTCGATAAACTATTGGTAGACCTACCTAAAGATAGAGATAAACTCTCCTTCTTTTAAATTTTAATCATACCTTTGCATATTCTTCGGTCATGTGGTCTCCTGCCCCAAAGTCCACATTGATCAGCTCGAAAGGCACCTTCAAATGCGTCAGGGTTTGCCTCACAGAGAGTGATGGAGGCCCATCTGACACGCCGTATAGCTTCAATACCATTATTATTCTGAAACACGTTGGATAAAAAGTAGACTTAAAAATGACTGTTATAATCTGGCCTAATTTTATAATGGCAAAAAAAAATATTTAGAGTTTAAACAACTTAACTTACCTAGCGTACGAAACCACAGCTGTAAACTATCTGCTATGCAGGAATCCGAAACTGGTATTGTACAGAATAGATAATAGTAGTAGTTTGTTGAAGGCTGTTCCGCAGCCTACAGGCACTTTGGTACTTGCAGGCCATACCTTTCACTTCATTGATTTGATACTTCACAAAAAAAATAAGGCCGTGCCTGTATCGTACTACACATTCTTTAAACTACCGACTAGCTAGATGTTTGAGTTAGTTGGTTGTTCATTAGGGATGCATAAAGAAAACACTAAGTTTTGAGCTTTAGAAAGTCTATTTCGACTATAAAGCGACAGCCTTGACATAATGTGATTTTCGTTTAGCTAGGTACCTGGGTAGGTAGCTAAATTGTAATCAAATCTCTGGTTAACCAAACCGCATAATGGCATCTCGCTATAATGGAAATCTTAGCTAACCCTGCAGCGTCTGTGGGACCATTTGAACATCTGTTTGCATATCTGCTTGATGTGAAAATTATCCACGCATACCTACGATGGTATATCTGTAGGAAATTTAACGACGCAATATTGTCGAACCCAGTGATCTTACTTTAGTAAATTTATCTCTATGGTCGAACCCGCTCTGAATAAAGGTGTCAAAGATTGGATGACTCATTCCTACCCTTATTCGACCCAATGTGGGTTCGGCAAAGCAACCTTCTATTTCCCTCTATTAGCCGCCATCTCAGAAACTTCTCGCACCTTTCTTTTACGTTCCTTTCTTTTACATAAACCTCTAGATGTTGGATAGGATTGTTTTTGTCTTGGATTATTTAGGGTTAAAGTGGAAGTACACTTATTAAAGTAGTTTCATAATATCCGCGATACCTTTTACAGCTACAAAGCTTCCTCAAATTCTTTAGTGTTATTATAAATACAGGCAGACAAAGCAAAGCACGACTTTTAACATCCGCGATATCTTCATTACAATAAAAATGAAAATAATTATTATACGATTTTGCGTTTTGTTATTTATGAAGACGATGGAGGCAGTTCCACTGCATTCGGAGACTACCAAGTTCTTTGTAACGGAGGAGGTCCGTGTAAAGCGACAAGCCGGGTACGTGTATGACAAGCCCATGGTTTCGTTCGATCTGCCCCCGCGGGCTCCGACCACGGCTCCGACCGTGTCCACTCAAGCACCTACTGTTGACAGGACACAGGCGCAAATGATGTTTTACGCATATCCTGCACCGCGGCCGGCAGTCAACCGCGGCGGAGGCAGGGGCTCCGGCGCAGACGGGGTCGGGTACTCGTCGGGCGCCGGCACTAGCGACGCCAGCGCCGGTGCGGGCAATGGGGCAGGATACAGCTACGCGCAAAACAGCGCGGCAGCACGCCAGTCTGTGGACGTCAGAGAATCTTCACAAGCGAGCGCTGGCCAGTCCCGCGGTTCTAGCTCTTCGGGATACTCTTACGGCAGTCCGGCAGCCGGGTCTGGGACCAATTCCGTTTCAAGCAATGCCCAGACTTCAACTGGAATCAATTCGGTTTCAGTTCAAGCTGGTGGTGGTTCAGGTTACGCTTATGCCGCTCCAGCTCCGGCTATCGCTCCAGTTCCGGTCATTGCTCCAGCTCAAGCTTTAGCCCCAGCTCCAGCTATCGCCCCAGTTGCTCCTAAGGTAGATGTATCCACAAACGCACCTCAGTATTTACCACCTACTGCTGGTAGCGGCAGTATAAATCGTGGAACACCTTCAGCTACTGCCGGAGGTGGCTATTCGGATAGCTCATCTGCGGCCGGAGGAGGCTATTCTGGTGGTGCTTCTGGTGGATCTGAAGGAGGCTATTCCGTAGGTTCCTCAGGAGGAGCTGCAAGGGGATATTCCAGTGGTTCTTCGGCAGGGTCCGCAAGCGGTTATTCTAGTTCTAGTGGCGGTTCTGCGGCAGCTGGTCCTTTATCAGATCAATACTTACCACCACAGAAACAACCTAACCCTTCACCACCGGTACCGAATCTAAAACCTGTCCCCATAAATGTAGGTCAACAAACGGGCAGTGGCCCCACTTCTTCTGTTCCGAACACAGCTTACATACCACCGCCACCCAGTGGTTCACCATCGCCTTCATCAAATCCAGCTCCCGTACCTAACTCCGTAAATGCAGGTCAACCAACATCAAATGGCCCGATTTCTTCGGTACCGACAACTGCTTATATCCCACCCAATCGTTCTCCATCTGCTCCGGATCCTACTCCTCGACCATTTGCTCCTGCACGACCATCATCTGATTATCTTCCACCAAATGCTGGTGGATTGCCGGCTCAAGATACGCTTTCTACTCCGGCTTCCATGTATTTACCTCCAGTTTTTTAAGGACTTTTTTTCATTATTCAAACTGCGTAAATCGGAACGGTGCCTAGACTATACGTTTGATTGAACCTGATTGAACCATCGGCTGTCAGAGGTTAGATTAAGTTAGATTATAGAAAACGGAAGAAATTAATTTACGCAAGACTAGGCAGTAAGGTCTATGACTTTAAGCCTGCTCAAATGAGCGAATAATTTAACAAACAACCATCGCCTGTCAACTGTCAAGCAAGCAAGTGTCAAAATCAACTTACAATAAATCAAAACACGTAAAAAACGTCACACAATTTATAAAAATAGATTCAGGATGAAAGTTATTTATAATATTTCTTTAGAAATATTATTTTGATGTTATTCTCCTACATAATAAAATGAAATTTATCAGTACATATGGAAAATGCTACTTTTAGATGTATTTTACGTAGAGAATACCCATCGCGAATTTAACAAATTTTATTTTCCATAAATTATGATTGTATTACAGCAAACATTACGAATTTCTCGAATAAGAACCAAGCTAATTTTAAGGTAAATAAATGTACAGTCTACCTAGTTGATATCGTTTTTAATTGTGGTGCTTAAATTGACATAATACGATTGTTCAAGGTTCATGACCTTACTGGGTTAAATTAACATTATTTTGTGTCCTATTACATTATATTGATAGTACAATTTAAATTATTTGATTTATTAATACAGGCATGTATACATTAGTAGTATCGTAAATCAAGTTAGATTGTCGTGTCGGGACCATTGTGCTGATCAGATTTTAGTGTTCAGTAAAGTGACATGTTTACAGAAGACGCAAAGAGAATCCAGTTATTGTGGAGGATGGTGCACCTCGAGATGACCGAAGCCCAACTCTGCATCCACACATTAACAATAAATGACCTGCCAAATGAGATACTCATTTACATATTTTCTATGATTGATTTCGAGTCTCTATTGGCCGTTGCTAAAGTTTGTATGAGATGGCAGCAACTGTGCTTGACACCTTGCGTCTGGGACAACACCCGCCTCATTGTGTGCATGAAGAACTATGTGAGAATCAGTGAAAACATTGTGCCGTTTGTATCCAAATATTTGAAGAATGTGAAACTACAATATTTCAAGTTGTATTCTCAAGTGCGGTCTTCCCTGACCAGTTATTGTCCAAACCTGACTCATCTGGAAATAAGCATATCACAGGTTGACAGTTGTATTTTTGATGATCTTCATTACTGGCCAAATTTAAAGTTTTTAAGTTTCCGAAACTCTCTCATAGTCCACAGTTCAGAGAATGCCAATGGAAATTTTGTGTACCATTTGCCCTTTGAGAAACTGAAGTATTTAGAGACTCTCATCCTTTCCAACTTTGCACTGACACATGAAAGCCTTTACAGCATGCTGCAGTGCACTAATCTGGTTAGTTTGAATATGGAAAAGATGAAAAACATCCCAGCTGACTTCCTGGAATCTCTCCTCCGTACAAAGCAGTCCACTCTACGAGCACTTCACATTTATGGAGACACATTGAATGATGACATCATTCGCTTCATATCCAGTTGTAAAGTTCTACAGGTTCTACATATAATGACTTGCAAAACTCTATTTGATTCAAGTTTGTTGCACTTGTACAGACTAAAGAATCTGCATTCACTGAAGTTGCGCCACGGTTATTTCTCAACAACTGCCTTACTTGCGTATTTTTCCAATAATACATTTCACAAACTGAGCTACCTCAGTCTCTCGCGTTGTCTCCACGTCACTATGCAAGTAGCTAAAGCTATTAAAACTAGTGCACCCAATTTAAATGAATTATCATTTTATCTCTGTCCATTCATTATTGCACATGATTTTCAAAGAAATGAGTTGGAAAGAATGTTTAAAATACAGTTATTACTGGATTAATTATTTTTGGTTCTTAAATTTCAGTAGCAACTTAGATATCCGTCCACTTAGTGTTTCACAGTCAGTAAAACAAGACACATTGCTACTACCCCATCAGAGTTATTAACCTATTGTGCAATTTCAAAAAGAACACCAATTAATAAACTATTAAATAAAAAGGTTGTAATGCAATATTGTATTGTGCTCTGTAAAACTGAATTTTGTGAAGGTGTATTGTATCAGTATTTAAAATGTAAGTATTATTTGTAACATCTACTTAGTAGATCATTTAGAATTATGTATGTATCTATAAGACAATATGAAGTGCCTTATCAAAACATGAAAATACTAGGGGTTTATGTACCTTTGCATACAAAAATTCATTAATAGATTTGAATTCAATCACAACTAGACAAACTGTTCTACTGATTCCAGTTTCATGACAAAAATCTTAGAATATAACTTGATATCATTGTATTTGCAGCTAAGTACATGTTTGTATTTCTAAATTGGATATCATTATTTGTAAATTAATTCATACTATTTTAGTTTTGTAAATTCAATGCTTTAAAATTCTTGTGCGGTTCTATTTATGACTATAAAAACATGATTTTGTAAACATAAACTGTAATTTTGCTTAAAAAAAGTGCTCCCCCTCCCACGCTCCTTTTTTTAAACTTTAAATATTTGTCATAAAAGGCTTAAAATGCATTTCTAAGACACGCTGTATAACCAAATATAACGAAATAAATATTATAGTAGGTAGGTACTTACTATGATAATACCTATAGTTTGTTGGTACTAGTACCAAATACCAATACATTATAATCCTATTGCAATATAGATTAAGCTACAATCACGGTAGCGACTGATTTGGGTTATAATAACTTTCTAATCATTATAAACAGAAATGATAAAGCGAAAAAGGTTTTATTAGGAAACTACCTAGATTTACAAAGAATATTCCCATTTTTTTCCAACAAACGTGTGTGTCTGCTGCCAGGCTAACAAAATTTAGCCGCGATGAAATTTTGTAAACGTTTTTCTCGAGCATGTTGAATATTCGCACGAGAAAGAGCAAGACAAAACATTCGACAAAATTTTGTCAAGCATTTTGTCTTGTATGCACAGAAAGAGCGAGACTAAACAAATAAATATGTCGATAACGTTTATCGATAACTTGATGTGACTAGAGAACCGCGGCATTTTGTTTCCTAGTGAAAACGCGACATAAAATACAAGAGACTGATAATGATATCTGATAAGATATTTAATATCCAAATAAATATAACAATAACAATCAGCTTTAAACGAAGGGTTCGATAGTAATTTCGACGGCTGAGCACGGATTGGTGAGTTCAAAGGCGGTGAGCACACTGGGATGGACCACTCCTATCTTACCGATGGACTTGCCTCTGAGCAACACTTCGGCGCAACGACCCGGGAAATAAGCGTTATCTGAAATTTAAATAATATTAAAGGTACCTACATAGTTCAATCAGATGCATTAGGTACCTACACTATTTTTCATGTTGCACTTTTATCGAAAATTCAAAATATATTTATTCAATAAAATAACATGGATTATTTTGAATCGTTTTACATAATAGGTGCCAATTTCCTATCCTAAGCCCGAGAAGAACTGATAAGAAACTCGCTGGGCCCTAGCGCTTTTTTTATATCATATTGTTAATTTAGTTAGGGATACCTACATAGCAGAATTTTATCAAGATTCCCAAGATTTTTATCGTGTTCTAATCACTAACCTACTCAATAATCCCTGGTCAATACTTAACTCCTAGGCTCCATGGTAGTAGGTACATAAAAGTGTCTCGTAAACCGCTGGTTGTAGACTTGCGAGGATATGTCGTGTCGGTCTAGAGTAGATTTTGCACGATTATTTAGCCGATAAGGGCAGGAGAACGATGATGATATTGTTGATCGGTTTGCGGAATAGTCGCTCTTGTACCAACCTAGATTATTCTTTAAACTTATTTCTTTAGATTTACCTTCGCACTGTCTCAGATAGTAGCCGTCTCGCTCACTCCACCGCTGGCCGAGCAGCGTCAGTAACCGGTCGAGCAGGCCGTGCACCCACTGGAAGCCGGCCGAGCGCCCGCAATGCACCGCACACAACCGCCGTTCATTCCGCGCACCGCATTCTGCAAACAACATAGTACGAGCTAAGCTACAGTTCATCTGTATGCAAACATATAACGCCAATTGCCCTACTTACCACTGAGATTTTCGGTTGCTTCGCTCGCTCAATCAGTTAAGATGAGACAAGTAAGCGTAATATGGCATCGTCAGGTAAGCAAGTGTACAGTTGGCCCAACGAGTCTAGGCATTCGTGAAATTAGCCACAGGTGCGAGTTTGCGCATGTCCATTCCCAAGGCCCCTCTCCGTCTTCCAATTGTTCCCGAAAAACGATACTGCGCAGCTCTTGCGGCTAACTTCACGAATGCCTAGACTCGTTGGGCCAACTGTACACTTGCTTACCTGACGATGCCATATTACACTTACCTGTCTCATCTTTACTGATTGGCGAGCGAAGCGAGCAAAAATCTCAGTGGCAAGTAGGGAAATTGGCGTTGTATGTTTGTTTATTTGTCTTGTTAGAGCATAACTCAAGAACCGTTAATGCAATCTGCATGAAACTAGAAATTCTACCATGTAGATTTGCTGGAAGCATATTTTATTATTTTTACAAGATTTAAATCGCAATTTTCATTATACCCACACCAATCACTCGTTTCGCTAAGAACTACGAAGCCGGTTAATGTGAAGGCACCTTCACTACATAGTATAGAACACTCGCTTCCCGCTGTCCCTATGTATACTTAGATCTTTAAAAGTACGCAACGGATTTTTTTAATAGACAGAGTGATTCAAGGGGAAAGTTTTAGCACATAATTTGTCAAGTTTTTGTATACATTGGCTAAAATATAATGATACTAGCTTCCGCCCACGGCTTCGCCCGCGTGGTACCTTGAAAAACATAAACAAATCTATCCCACGGGAACCGTACATTTTCCCGGGATAAAATGTAGCCTATGTGTTATTCCAGACCATAATCTATATCTGTGCCCAATTTCATCCAGATCCGTTTAGCCGTTTCAGCGTGAAAGAGTAACAAACATACATCCAGACATCCATACATTTTAACAAACTTTCGCGTTTATAATATTAGTAGGATTTGTTGGAGGTGTCGGAAAAAATAAATAGTCTTCGAAGCCGCAGGCATCATAATTTTAATAATGTTTTTACCTGCTGATGCGTCTTGTAACACAACGTCACTGATCTCAAACAGTTTAAGAGGCAGTGGCATCTTCTTGTTGGCTGCTAGGGTCTTCAAGAGTCCAGGCAGTAGCACGGTCCTGACTACTTGGAACTCCAGGGTCTTGGGGTTGGAGATGTGGACTGCGGGCACATCCTCTATTTTCAGACCGAGCTTCGTGGATACATCCTCACGGGAACACTGCGGAAGAATCAGCTTGGTAGAGGTAGATCAGTCTAAAAATGCACGCCCCTCCTATTTACCGTTACATGCGGTACAAGTACGAGTGGAGGGGCGTGCATTTTTAGACTGAATCATCTCTAATACAGTGGTAGTATAGGTACCTTCGATCTTCAGATCATACGAGTATAAGGTTAGATGTGTACCTACCGTACTTTATACCGATGGATTTTTCTATGAGAAAATGTTGCACGATGTCTGTGTTATCAAACGGTGGAGGTAAACATCGTGGACATATCGGCGCAGAACAAAACCATGATAAATAAATATTGTTGGACATTTCAAACAACGCCATCTAGCCCCAAACTAAGCAAAGCTTGTACTATGGGAACCAGATAGTTGATAGACTAATTATAGGTAAGTACTTATACTTTTTTTTGTAAATATAAATATAATTTCATACATAGAATACATAATAACTCCCAGACACAACAAACATCTGCGTTTATCATATCACACAAATGTTTGTCCTGGGTGGGGATCGAACTCACAAACTGCAGCGCAGAAGGCAAAGCTACTACCAACTAAGCTGTGAGGTCAGTCGAATTCAGACGAAGAGAAACCCTGGGTATGATAATAGAGATAAAATGTTATATTTTACAAGTGTGAATGTGAGAGCCTCCGTGTAGCCGGCGTGTGCGCAGCTCTGGCGCAGTTGCTCGGTGAGCTTGTTGCGCGGTTCCTGTCCGCCCGCCGTCGCCATTGGCAGCGCTCGCTTTTCGATGCGATTGTAGCTGTAAATATGAAACAACCATTGGTATAGCAGCGGGCTAATGTCCAGCTAAAACAGAAGAGGTGAGGGATCAAATCTCTATACTATTTTACATAGTGGGTAGGTATAAACATATAAAGATATTATTAATATGCTTGTTTCATTCCACCCGCCTGTCTAGGAGCTCTCTCGTCAAGATCAAGTCAATGCTACTTCATAATGGCTGAGCCAAAGATGCGAACGGAAAACATTACCTTCTTTCTATTCACAATTTCTATGTTATCAGATGAAAACGGTAATACAAACTAGCTTGTTGTGACGTTACATTATCGCGAACGATTATGCCCTCTCGGCATCGTCCTAATTGGCAACGATCGTACGATCGAACGATGCGTTTTTGATAGTACGCACATTCCTTTTTCTCGCACAATGACTTGCAAGCTTCTATTAAGACACTCGGAAAATCACTAGGAAATGTGTGTGTTTAATCTCGTTCTGCGATGAAAACGCAACGTTTAATCGTACGATCGTTGCCAATAAGGACGACGCCTTACCCATATGCGATGGCGATGTCTTCGTACGCGTCGCAAGCGTGTATGACGTCATGCCGGGTGGGCGGGATGCTAACCCTCAGCTGGTTGTCTTCTAGTGTCGCGGAGAGGCACATTCTGGAGAGTAGAGCTGCCAGCTTCTCGCCACTTTCTCTGGATGTAGCAAAGTATAGCATAGTTCTTGGTTAGATTACTTTCTATTAATCAGAACCTAGTGTTTACACTAATTAAGTTTAAAAAATGTATTTTCTAGATAAATAAATAAAATAGGTAAGTACAAGCTGGCTCTGTCACTATAATAGGTACACACATTGTTGCAAACAACAGCCTTTTACTTACATACAGCTTATATTCGCAAAGCGAATAGACTAGTAAAAAAAATTAGTAGTTTTTGTCTGTTGCCAGAGCGTCTACCATGAGTTTTCACAATCTACACTCGCTAGCGACTGTAGTTACAAAAATGTATGAAAATATTGTACAGCGCCTCTAGCGGATAGTTGGGTACTAAAACCTCACGTAGCTAACTATCCTACGTCACAGCGTACTACAGCGACTGTAGTTTGCGCTCATTAATTTGCTTAGAATTTGGTACCATGAGTAACAATTTCGACAGATGTCATAGTTACGAACTATTACTTGTGTAGTAACGACAGCTGATCTAAATGTGACAACTCATGGTAGACCTACAGTTTTAGAGCGCTCTATTTTGTTTTAGATAGCAGCATGACAAGACATGTCAGTTGCCTTCCTTTTTTTTAATCTTTTTCATCATGTCAATCATTACAATATGCGGGGTGAGATGGGGATCTAAAACTTGATTTTTAAACCTATTCTAAGTGGCATAAAATATAACATAACTGTGTCTAAATAATAATAATAAAAGGTTTATAGTATAGTTGGCTCAACGAATCTAGGCATTCGTGATGTTAGCCGCAAGAGCTGCGCAGTATCGTTTTTAGGGAGCAATTGGAAGTATGAGGAGGGGGGGAAGGAACTGAACATGCGCAAACTCGCACCTGTGGCTAACTTCACGAATGCCTAAATCCGTTGGATGAACTATACATTCTGTACCGTAGTTAGGTAGGTACCTGATTCCAATATAGCTGTTCGCTTTGTCCACGCTGATGACTTCTTCGCGGCAGCTCAGCTTAGGGTAGAGCTCGTAGGTTCCGTCGGGCGCGTACACCTTGCACTGTTCCACTGAGTACGGCGACGAGCAGTACTTAGAGAACATCGTGACTATCGTGTCGAGGACAACCTTTGCCTGTTGATGGAAAAGTAGCGTTTGAAGATTTCCGAACGTATCTGTTTTGGTTACAGACGCTGTCAAACATTAGCGCGATACGAAATGTGCTCAACGGAACGTTTACGGCTGCTTTTTTTGTTTTGGTAAATACGTTAAACATTAGCGCGATTGCCCTCCTGTACCCCTAGCATAGCATAAGGTTTTATTTTTCCGTGTTGATCTGCAATCAGTCTAGCTACTATAAGCGGATGTGTTGTAAATCTGTTGTGGTTTGTGCTTCTGGGGCGCGACTCCTTAGGCATTGTCTAGATTCTTTTATCCAGCGTTTGGAGTTTTTTATTTTACGAAAACTTTTTTCGAATAGTATCGTCATATAAAAAGTTTTCGTAAACTATCAAAAACTCATGCTAGGGGTACTGAATTGAATATACCTATGACTAGGTAGTAGGTATGATTTATATTTTGTAAGGATTATACAAAAAGCGCTAGGACTTTTCCTGGTGCTTTCGACTGTGCAACATGTATCATGTTTTTATACTTTTCTCATGCTATATTAAACAAAACAGCCATCTATTGTTTAAAAATGACAACCATTTCACTATAACTCTGTGACATTGACAATACTATATAAATTAATAAAATTGACACTGACAAAATTGATAAGTGTTGAAGCTTATAACTTGGAGGGTATGGTGTAGGGGTGTGCTTAGAAAGAAACTCCCAAATTTAATCTCTATAGAGAACAGGATTCTGTTTGTATGGAAATTACTAGTCCTTATATAAACTTCTTATAACTCTGTTGCAAACCGCCCTAAGGCATGGGATTGTAAGACTTACCTTAGTTAAATCGGTAGCAGTACATTCAATAAAGACATTTTTCGTGTCCAATTTTATTTTGGAATGGTCTCCGTTGATGATGGGGGGCATGGATAATACCACACCGTTCTTATCCTTGATAATGGGGTACACTGGACTGTCTTTTATGATGCCAAGATATTGCTTCAGTTGTGCGTGGGTCTAGAATTAGAAAAAAAAACATGATAAAAGTTAGATCTTGGATCAAGTGTAGCTGATGGCACTACAGCCTCTGGTTGCTCTGTTTGAGCTCTACCGAAAGATGGCGCTCTTAAGAATTGTTGACGTAACGAGTTTGTTGGAAAATTCCGTATCAGATTTACATGAGATTTGATTTTTAGGCAATAATGTCTGATTTAGGTGAATACTGAATACTCAGTCTTCTTCTACTTTCGATAAACGGCAATTTTTTACACTAATATTTTATACAGGTAAAGTTTGTTTGTTTGCATGTAAACTCTGACAGTGCCCATCCAATTTCAAAAATTCTTTCGCCAATGTTAACTAAGAATGAATTTTCAGGATGAAAATAGGCGGGCAAGCCGCGGGCGGAAGGTAGTTCCCAATATTCGGCTACTTTTACGCCCCTCTGCGTTGTCCTCTCGTTTGCAGGTGTGTTCGGGTACAAAGGATATAGTTATAAGGCAACAAACCTGTATATCATAGTTACCTAGTTGGCGATCCTATTTAAATATATAAAAACTAGCTTCCGCCCGCGTGATACCTTGAAAAAGCAAAGAAAAATCTATCCCGCGGGAACCTTATATTTTTCCGGGATAAAAAGTAGCCTATGTGTTGTTCCAGACCATAATCTATATCTGTGCCAAATTTCATTCAGATCCGTTCAGCCGTTTTAGCGTGAAAGAGTAACAAACATACATCCATCCATCCATACATTCTTAAAAACTTTCGCGTTTTTAATATTAATAATGTTACTAACAGAATAAAGCTCCATAAGCTCTGCAGCCGTGGTTTCTCTCTGTTGGTTGAGCGCCTTGAATTTGATCTGGTCTGGCGGCAACGCGTCGTAAATGAATGGTCCCTGGATCGTATCCAAATCGTGTGTGCCGATGGCCACTAGCGTCCTCTTGCGGCAGATATTCTGATGCAGCTTGTCCTGAAATTATGATGATTAAAGTAAGTAACTTGTGGGACTCCCCGCGACATCGTTCGCGTAGATAATGTTATTTCTTAAAAACTTCAACCCCCACTGCACTTCTTAAACAAAACAACTTTATACTCTTTATTTCAAAGGTGGTTTTGAATGTTTTTTAACTGTGATGTACCTAATTTAAGAAAAGTTATGCAAAGTTTCAATTCTGAAAGTACCTACCTACACAGAATATGATTTTTCATAAAAACATTCTTTTTAAAAAAAAAAACTTACCATTAGGTTGCTACATTATCCCCGAGTAACATAGGCTATACATAATGTATTTCCAAATTATTATTTAAAAAAATATCAGAGATACTTTTCTACCCATGTGAAGCAGCAGTGGGTTGCTAGTTATGGGTATAAAAGCATTTATTTACTGAAAGAAACATAAAAGTAGTACCAACCAATTATATCGGTACCTGCAAGTCAATAAAACTGTCATAGGACTCCTTGGTAAATGTGATGCCTCTGAACACAGCAGCCACTGCATAAGGCCTGATCTGAGCCGTTGCAGGAGTCAGATGCAGTGCATGACTATCCTCATACTTTATCAACTTGTATTCTGGAGGTGCCTTCCTGGAATTATGATCACTGTCAAAACTCATTTCTAATACCACACATATTTTTATTCTATGTACTATGTACGTTTCTATCTTTTAATGAAAATAATATTTTAGTATGAAAGGATCAAATATTAAAATTTAATTTAATTTGAGAATATTAATAAAAATTAAAAATAAATTTATTGAATTGGAAATATTATATAGTATTTTGTCAGGAAAGTGTACCATTGTTTAAGAGTAAATCTCCAAGCTCGGTGTTTACAGTCATGATCATGTTCTTTTTTTTTTTGTTTTACTTGAGTACCAAAGTAAATGATAAGGAAAAATTTTGCTTTTTACATTAGAGTAACTATTACGGAACACTCAGACAATAAACAAAGAATATAATATTTTCATGGCAATAAACTTCCCATAATACAATTCACCGCTAGTAACTAGAAGTTCTTAGTAACAAAATATTTGTGGGTATCAGAATTACGTAATCACAGCACAGATAAGTATTAAATCAATCAATGGTTATCAAACAAATTACCAGCACTTACTTTCCCTGGAAAACCAGTAAGCCGTCAACTAAGCCTTCCAAACACAGTAGATCATATCGATTGGCCGGGATGTCTATTCGATAAAGAATCTCCTCAGATACTCCTGCACCTACTTGTTCACCTTGCTCCTTCATCAACATCTGTTTCTCTGTTGTCTGTAATTAAATAAATATATTACCTATATAATGTGCTACAGGTTACATCTATGTTATAAAGAAACATAGGTAAGTTTATGTAGTGAGGTATGAAAATAGCTTATTATATTTTTTTAAATTGCTATTCTAACAGCTGTGCTATGAGGGTCAGTAGGTATTAGTGAAGATATATTGATAGATTATAAATAAATAAAAGATGTAACCTAGACTGGGCTAGGCTTCATTTTGTTAATTTGAAATGTACGTACATACGGCTAGATCGTGTGAGTACCTAATTATTTGTTTCCTACACTTTTTGGGGTTGTTTATTTGAATTACAAATAATAATTTTGTTTACCACTTCATCTAATTCCAGACCGAATTCAAAGCATAGATCCTGAAACTCTTCATCCGCTGAAAAGAAAAGAAAACAAATATTCAGACGCCGCTCTATACTATGTGGATAAATAATGTTTCAGTAAATACATACTATAGGTTTTTCCGAGAGCTGTGAAGAGAGCATCACGTTTTACTGAAATTGTAGGCATCTTCTAGGAAAACAACACGTTTTATCCCAAAAAGTAATCGATAACCTCAGCTAAAATAATATCTCCTTCGCCAAAGAGAATATAGTCTTCTTCTTCAATTATGGCATCATTCTCTTAGAGAACAATTTTGCCAGTGTCAAGTGTATTTATTTATAAGTATTGTCAACGTCACAGAGTCTTCTTCTTCTTCTGCAATTATGGCATCTGTCTCTTAGAGAACAATTTTGCCAGTGTCAAGTGTATTTACTTATAAGTATTGTCAACGTCACAGAGTCATAGTCAAGTTGTCAAGTCAATTTTAAACAAAAGATGGCTGTTTTGTTGAAAATTCTTGGGATTTCCTCCGATGGAATTTGAAGAGAACTATTCACTCTAATTCACATACTTTACACTCGCGTCAAGAACCCGGGCTTTATTGGCAAAATAACCACCAAAATTACGCAATAAAACTCAAAATAACACGAAAAAACATATAAAAACCAGAGCGACGTAGTTGTCAGGCAAATGCACCGCAGAAAATCCCGTCACAGAGTCATAGTCAAGTAGTCAAGTCAATTTTAAACAAAAGATGGCTGTTTTGTTGAAAATTTTCGGGATTTCCTCTGATGGAATTTGAAGAGAACCATTCACTCTAATTCACATACTTTACACTCGTATCAAGAACCCGGGCTTTATTGGCAAAATAACCACCAAAATTACGCAATAAAACTCAAAATAACACGAGAAAACATATAAAAACCAGAGCGACGTAGTTGTCAGGCAAATACACCGCAGAAAATCCCAAGCCCAGCTCACCAGCTGGTGAATTTAGACTGCCAAAGCCTTCACTGTCATATGCCAAATTTTGCAGATGCCAAACGTCAGAACAACGCCGACGACAGTGTAATTTCATTTCTGAAGCCCACGAACAAAACTTACATAGAATTTCTACCAATTTATAAATAAAAGGGCTTATTTATTTTTGATGAAGTTTTGATGATTGGAGAGAAGGAAGGAAGGCCTTTGCCCTAAAGTGGGACACTACAGGCTCTATATAATAATATTATTACTACCATCCCAAGCAGTGAATAAAAATGAATATGAATAATAATTTTAGAAAGTCAAGTTATTATGTAGGATATTATTTTTAATGAGTTACCTCAACGCTCAGGTTGGTATGGTAGCTAATAGTTCTGCCTTCTTATAATATGTTGTGGGCACGTTGCGTTTTGTGGGTTTTCCACAAACTTTTTAAACAAAGCCTAGCTGAGTGGTTCTCAAAGTCAGAGAGTAGGTACCTATTATTTTTTTGAAATTCATTTATTTTTAAAAGATTACGTTGCAGTTCGCTGATACGCTGTACTGCACCTACATTATAATAAATGAAACAACTACTGACAGCTATTAGTTAAAAAATTACATAATGCGCACATAAATTTGATAAAATAAGATGTCAAAGTACATTTTAAAGAAACCAAGTAGGAACCTACTGCAAAAACTACCATGATAAAATTACTTATTTTAGTATGGTAACATTTTGGTCACGTGATTAGTCTGGTTTTGCAAACGGTGGGTGAGTGAGTGGAGTGCCTTGTCATCAATCTCTTGAGTTTTTGGATGGTTTTCTTTGGAATTTTTATTCAAAGTGAGTAAGTACACGAGTTAATGATAAAATAGCCATGTTTCAAATTATATGTGGTGCATAAATGGTGAATAACAAACGCGAGAACTTAGGTATGACGAAATTGTACCTTGTTCCGTGACTAGTGATATGACGCCATTTTCTTCGTGAATGCCAATTACTAAATTCGTCAGTATTTTCTTTGTTTCTCATGTATTTTGCAAAATGATTGTGGAAACCTCTTCGTAAAAGAATGCTTTAGCAAATTCTCTAGACAAGAGCCCCGTCTTTATGTTGGATTTCATTGCACCAGCTATTATTGCTTGGCCAAATGGTAGGTATCAAGTACGCATTTTTTTGTATGACACCACCTTGGGAGGCGTTTTCTAATAATTGCTTCATTCTTTATTACAAAGCTACAAATGCACAATTTCTAAATGAAATATTTATTTTCATGTAAGCGCCCAGAACCGTTCCTTGCACATATTTTCTTATTATTTTATCCCTACCTACAAGTGTTACCTACCTACTTCCTGTAAATAATTATGTAGCGTGGTTCGTTGTTGAAGCTGTCTGTTCCTTTTGTTGTACGGTCGAAACTTCGATTTACTATACTTTGAATACCTTTTGTTACATTATTATTATGTATCTTATGCCTGACTATGAAGAGGATACATTTTTTTAAATTTTAAAGTAAGAAGTTTACTAAATTCTTACTGCATTATATACTATATAAAGTTTAATTGATAAACAAATCCAATTTATAGTCCGGACTGACTGTTAGGAAGTCTAAATAAGTATTAGTGGGTATCTTCCATTATGATTTGAAAACCAATTATTTATTTCCAACCAACAGGTGGACATCCCTGTCTATGTCAAGATAGTAGAGTTTGGAAGTTTCAAACATAAAGTACTGATGGAACCAAGTTATAGGCATTGTGGGTATGAATTACATTTTTACTGAACATTTTTTTCAAGCTAGTATGATAACACTAGTTTTAGCTGTTCTAACTTTGTAGGAGTTTGTATTTTTTTAATTAATTAATTTTGGTTTTGGTTATTTAGTAAAGAACCTTGTATTTAGAAGAAGTATTTTTATTCACTAAGTAAAAATGATAATTATGAAAATAGTATTACTAAATGTTAAACGCCCGACTAGGTACCTACATAAAGATATCCATACATAACTATCTATGTACATATACAAAAGTTTACATAGCTATAATATATTGAACTATTTATGAAAGCTGGATTGTTCCTGTCCTCTGTTGACTATTGACAGGAAGGTAGTTAACTACCAGTCAAACTTTATGGAATACCTATACATTTTCAATTACAGTTATTCTATTAGGTACCTACTATTTCTGATCTAAACTAATAGAATAAAGAGGAAAAGTTTGTTTGTTTGTATGTAGGAGGTAATCTCTGAAACAATCCATCCAATTTCAAAAATTCTTTCACCAATGTGTAGAATGAATTTTCAGGATGAACATAGGCTAATTATGTAGGTACCTCGTGGGCAAAGCCACGGGTGGAAGCTAGTGTGAAATAAAGCTAAGACATTTTGTAAAAAGGATGTTTTGCAATGACCTAAGTTTCAGTTCAACTATTGGTACAATTAAATATTATCTTAGAGAATACACAACATTGTGTACAATAGCAAGCAGTGTACTCAGATTTATTTATATATACATACTTACTAGTATTATATAGACATATTAGTCTATATAATAATAAACTATAACTTAAACTTAAGGGGAAAATCTACAAAACGATCATAAGACCTGTCGTATTGTATGGGTCTGAATGTTGGGCCACCAAGGGAACGGACGAGAAAAGAGTGCATGCGGCGGAGATGCAAATGCTGAGATGGATGTGTGGAGTGACAAGAATGGATAAAATAAGGAATGAGTATATTAGAGGAAGTCTGAAAGTGGCACCGGTGACAGAAAAGATGAGGAGTAAGAGGTTAGCGTGGTATGGGCATGTTATGAGAAGAGATGAATGTCACGTGACGAGGAGACTGTTAGATATGAATGTGGATGGATACAAGGGTAAAGGTAGACCAAAGAAAAGATGGATGGACTGTGTGAAAGATGACATGGGTAAGAAAGGAGTGAGTGCTGAGATGACGAATGATAGAGGGAAGTGGAAGAGGATCACATGTTGTGCCGACCCCACATAACGTGGGAAAAGGGCAGGAAGATGATGATGATGATGATGATGATTAGTCAAAAATTTTAATATTGTATTGTATAGTAGTCAAAAACTAGATCAGATTTTACAGTTTAATTTGTAATAGTTACCTACATCGCTTGTTTGCTGGGTTCATTTTTGTTCATACGTACCTAGGTACTTAGATAAATTACTGATAACTCTGCTGACTTCTTATCAGCCTGTGGCTGTTAATGGCAAGATAAATAGTGGAGAACAGATAGTGGTACAATAAAACAAAATACTTACCACAAACCTTGCCAGCTTTATTTTTAACTATGTTTTCATGGGAAGTCACATTGCCTGTTTCATTATTTTTTTACATGTCCTTCACTGAGGGCCTCATCATTCCAATTCAGTTATAGTACCCGGCCCAGTTAAATATTGTGTTTACATGCCACTTCTTGCACACCATTTGGCCATTATTTATGCATCTTGTCTTCTGGTGCCCTAGTGCAGCAAATTGATTATTAATTAGATTGCATTCCACAGGTGGTGTAACCATTCATTGTGATGCCGGTGGATGCCTACCCAGACCGCACAGACGTGGAGACGCCTGCTTGTGAACTGAAGGGCCTACGCACTTGGAAAGACATTTGTTTGGTACGAAATTCCTTATTTCAACATCAGGTATGTACGTACGCTTTTGCTTTCAGAGTTTTTTAAACTATGGGACACCAAAAAGCTGCATGTTAAAGGTCCTAAATATCTTTTTCCAATCTCAAGAAAGCCTAAGTATATTAGCAGGTTTCCACCTATGCTGAGCAGAGAAAAGTTTTGTTCTAGAATCTCGTCAAAATTACAATTATGGTCTTCACGCATTAGTGTTGTTCATTGATTTTACACATTTCTATCCTATGCTTGTGTGGATACCTGCCCCTATGTACCTAACAGTAGTATATTTGGTAGTAGTCTGTATCCCTAGCTAGAGTGATAAGTTACATGAGTGAATCCACATTGAATAGCTGTTGTAATCTGACTGTTAGAAAATTTTATGAAAGAGTAGAGGTAGGTTGGTAATATTACCTATACGCCTGCTTGCCTACTTGCACGGATTATTTTTGTTCAGATAGTTTCTGAGTAAATAATCTGTATGCTGCTGGAAATGACTTCCTTTCAGTCCATTCCAGCCATGCTTTCTGGAATGGACTAAAAGGAAGAAAGTTATTCCCAGCAGCATACATAGTTCCAATATACAATTAACTATTTTTCTGCTCATTTATTAGTTGAAAACCATATTCTTATGACACTGCAACTGCACTAGAACGTGATCTTTCCTTTGTGCCAACAACGCTCGAAAATCACATTCCATAAAAAAACAAAGTCATCAATTTTACTATCTTGTTCAAAACCGAAGCAAACAATATCGACTTCGGGATTAATATTCCTATTTCACTTTACACTTACAGCTACAGTGCGTGCCAAATAAAATAATGTCTGAAAGTTATGGTCACGTGATGTTATTAGTAGATAGGTAGGTAGCTATGTGTGGCGCGCGATACTGCGACCGAACGCGCCGACAAGGTGATTACACTTTCCACGTGCTCGCACCAGCCAACGTAACGACGACCTCAGTGCACTTCTTTCTGCTCTTTGTCCCTTGTCCCTTTGTTTTAAACTTTAGCTCTTGTTAATTGGAACAATGAGCTTGAAATTAGTCATGGCTGCTGATTGGCGGTGGTTTGCAAGATAAATAATCTTTTAGGTTAACAAAGACAGGACAGGGAGTTAGAGAAATATACTAAAAACAATATTTGCTACTAGACACGGTAAACACTTTTTAGTGTAAAAGATTTAAAAAAAAAATATTGAAAGAAATTGTGAAAATGGACTGATTGTTAACATCATCAGCTAGTAGGTACCCTTGCCGACCGATTTTTATGGTAGGAATATCACCAGCACCCTAATCGATTTTGAACCTCGTTAAAAAGAGTAAGGGCATGTGAGTGAACGTGAATGAATGGTGCTTTCGGTATAGTAAAATTGGTGAATCTGCGGTGGTATGGCGGGCGCGGGCGTTCGCTCGTGGCGGAGGTCAGCGCCCTGGCCCAGGACTAATTCGGGGGAGATCGACGACTCGCGGCCGGGCTTTGTCTGCCGACTGGCAGCCTCGTACCGGCCGCTTTGCGCTGCGACGCACGTCGCACTCTTCGCGTGCTTTTGTTATCTCGCGTTTCTCGAAACCGTTCCTTCCTACTCATTACAATGACGACGTGAAATTTCGCAGAACTGCGCAATATCTAAAAGTTCAGTGTTCACGGTAAACAAATTTACTAAGTGTAGGTATCTTTATCGTTGTAAAATTAGTTTGTTTTCGTGATTCTTCATTCAGATTTATTTCATTGTTTCGTTGATTTGCTTTATTTGAATGCGTGATGGTGACGACCGACGTGATGATCATTGGAAAATTTATACATATCTGGAGAATCATTTATTTTGCTACTGATTTTTTATAACAAGTATACTTATTGAATATTGTAATAATAACATCGTCTTCGTAATGGACCGATCTTCACCTTAGTGAGGTTGTTTATTACGAGTATAAGGTTGATTGACCTTCGACATTCTTACTAGGTCCAATACCTAGTAAATGTTTTCACTTTCATCTCCAGAGTGCGTTGCACTTCTGATTTCGTATAATACCTACATAGGTACTACATTTTAGAGAACTCTTTGATCTTTTCGATTACTCAAAGATATATTCGATATTATAGCAAAAGACAAAATCAATACAACACTACACTTATGATAACAAGTGGTAATGTCTCGAAAACCATCTTTGAACCATGGCGCAAAGCGTGTTTGATTGATGCTCAGCTATAATTGTCATAGTGGTGGTGGAGCTCGTGATTTACTCAAACTAGCTGGAACATGCTCTATCACTATCTAATACAATGTGCATATTCATCATTATATTAATTAATACACGTGAACTATGTACTAGTGAAGTCGATGATGAAATAGTGGATGAGCATTCTTTCGTCAACATCATTAATTGTTTCGCTTTGAGGAAAGTGACGAGTCACAATTTTATCCCACATTACGATGATTCATTCCATAAGTTTTCGTTAAAACTTCTCTGGCACATGGATGACTCATATTTATATGTCAAGTGGCACTAGTTTCATTCAATTTAGGCATTTGCTCCTATTATCCGTTCTATGTAGCTCTAATTTAAGCTATATTAATTAAATGATCAGTTTCGTACGAAAATTGTGAGAAGTGTGATGACGAAGGTGTTGTGGAGTCGAACATGTGGTTATCAGCTAGCCGCTGCCGCCGCCCGCGCCGCCGCGCCGATCAGTTGCTTGTTTTGTTTGTGTTGGTGAGTGCGTGCGCGTGTGGGACGCGAATGACGCGAATAGTTGCAGGCGGCCGCGGCCGACCGCTGCTGCCACTCGCTTGCTCGCTCAGTTCTCAGTTCTCTGAGCGCGTCGGAGCTCGTATCGTCGAGGCCAACACGTTCGCTACGTGATAAAATACGATTTTCATCGCAAGGAATACCTAACGTTCTTTATCTGCCCTGATAATAGTGCGAATTAGTGCCAGTGATACATTATACATGATCAAAAGTGTCTGTGAATAGTTAAAGTGACTTTGAAACGCTTTGGAGCGTGATTTGTACGTGGCCATGGGCTCATGTTCCCACTCGAAGGTAATGTCGTTAAGTGCGTGGCGAGCGCGTTTCGAGATGTGCTCGAGAGAAGTCGGTGCGGCAGGTAGTCGAGGTTCTAGGCTGTTTGAAGGCCGCCGCTCTGACCTTGGTGTCAGAAGGTCAATGTCCTCGTTCGCCTGTTTAGAACTTTCCTCTAATTTATAGGAATCATCTACTTTAATAGCTTCATAACTTACAATATGTGGGTTTTGAACTACGATACCTATAAGTCCGTAAGTACTGCTTTCTGATATAGGTATAAATAATTGGTGCCTTGGTAAAATTCTTCGTTCACATATTACTTATCACTTATTACTTACAGAGAATCGAATTCGATAAGTTTATGCACTAACAATGTAACGAACGACACGATCATAAAAATTAAATATGAGCTCTTATTAATTCCCCATCTTTATGATGATTATGCGCAATTTCTGACTGAATCATAGACAGGCATTTTATTAGCTTATCGTGCAATTGCCATTTAGCATAGAACATCTTGTTGATTGATAGACTGACTTGTGTTATATTTTTCACATCATTCCTTTCTAATTTTTATACGTAGATTTAATTATTTAAATAAAATATTTGGTAAGCGGAAAGTTTTGCTAATTTCAACAATAAATTACATTTAAACAATATTCTGTCGCGATGATTGCGTGTTGATGCTTTGTCCAGGAAATGGCAGAATTAGCGTATTTTGTGACTTGATGGTTTTCCCGTCTCAGTCTCGTAACTCGTTCCAATTATTAATATCAGGGTTTTTACAATTCTACCTACTTATACATTCAGGTTTATTGCATAGAAGTTTTTCGCACTGTCTTCTGCTGGCGCAGAATGTAGGTAAAGTGGTGTGTTAGCATTGTGTTGTTTCAAACAATGAGTGAGCACGTCCATTGTGCTTTAGAGCTGGATGGACGAGAACGAGACAGATATATCTTATATCGCGAGGCGAGCAGATAGCAGAGCACCTTGGTCACAGAGTCACACTGAGCACAACAGCGCTGCGTGAGCGCGATCAGCTGACGCTGTGTTCGGCGGCCATCTTGCCGTGCGTGTTTCGGTTGTCGCCGCGTCATTTTGTGCTTGGTGACGAAAATTCTTCCTTCAAATCCTAAATGTCATTGTCCTATACGCTCGCTTTGACGAGATTTTTCGTTTACTATACGGATGTATGATATTTCGAGAGCATGAGGAGTAACTTGTCGTCTGACACGAGCTTCCTGCTTGCGAAACCATGCGGAAGGTTAACCAGAAGACCCTGTCTAGTCTATTTTTGGTAAGTGACGTTTCCGTTAACATAGGCACTCTTGGTTGTTTATGTTGTGTGTGTGTTAAACCATGCTATAATTTTTCAACGTGCTTAAGCACTAAGAAAAACGTTCGACCTCGATTAGCGTAGTCTCCGTCGTGAATCTTATTTCCGTATGTAGCTAGTTTTGTTATGTTCTTTGTTGTATGTGCTTAGATTGATGAATTGATTTCTTTGTTTGAAATTTACAAACAATTTTTTTTTTTGTTTAAAGACTAAGATAACTAATGAAACAAAAATTTTCTTAGAAACTTCTAGAAATATTTGTTTCATGTTTGCTAGGTTAAATCTCATTACAAAGATACAAAATAGGTATATTTAGTAAGTAGGTTAGGTCACGCAGATGGTCATTACTGGGTCGGTAGTACCTATAATGTGTTATCCCTTTGAGATGTCTTCATTTAATGAGTACAATCTCCTGTTCATCATTTTTCTGACTGTTTTTAGGAGGACTTTTCTCAGCAGTGCACGATTTTTGTCTCGTACCGTTACAGTTACCGTTGATCGAGTGGTCAGACCAGTATTTTTATTTCGAGTAAAACATAAATGAGCAGAGCAGTACGACTCAGTCAGATATGCGAGCTATTTTGGCATTGATCCGAACTGTTTCAGATGACCATTTTATCACAGTACAAAGGGTTGTACTGTAATAACAATTAAGATCATTAAACCAGCCAGTTTCACACAATTTGTTCTTGTGAGTTTGCAAATATTTTCAACAGTCTTTAATGATAAATACTTTGCACTTAGTATTTTAACTTAGTGGAATTATCCATTAGTATTAGTAGGCAGTGAATAGAGACTTAATCGTAGGACTGTTTTTGTTCCTAAAAACACACGTTTAGAAAAGTTTGAAGGTACTAACCCTTCAGGTAGAGCGATCTCTAGATATCTTTTGTATGAGCGATGGAATGTCGCCCTATCTATCGATAAGTTTGGTTTGCAGTATATTAAATAAAATGTGGCCTGTGTGTGGTGCAGGTAGGTCGCACTCGAATTGCGTGGCGAGCACTCGGCAAGTGGGTCAGCGGGGCACAGCGCCCGCCGCCGCCCGCGCGCGCTGCCCGACCGCCTTGACGTTCACGACGAAAACGACGCTCAAACAAACATGCTCACATTTGCCACTGCTGAATGCTTTATCTCAAACAAACTTATCTGTTTGGACAGGCGTGAATGTGAACCCTAGTCTAGAATTATCGATGCGCGATGGCGCATTGACGTTTTATTATTTGTCTTTAGATCACTTTCATAGTGTTCTTCCACGTGTTTACTTAATATTTTCTGTAGAGCGTGTCATTACTCATAGATTGAATATTTAAACATCGTCAACAAATGTTTATACGCTGGTGTACCTAATAGTTAATTTGGCAACGCAGGTCGAGCATCGCCATTATCGTAACGCTATATTTGAACATCACGTTTCCGACTGGTTGAATAGGCTGATAGTCGCCTTGGCACACATATTTCGTATCAATTTTACTTAAATATGTTTGCGCTTTGTTTAGTTAGAGCCTTGTCAGTTGTGGCAACTAACACCATTTTGTGAGATGTTATCTAGGTACATAATACCAGCGTGATTCTGTTATTCGCGATTTTGAACAACAGGTGCGCCTTCCGCAGAAATAACGCTAATAATAATTGAGCTCGTTTTGTAAAACTTAAAACAACATGCTTGTTCTTAGAATGGTCGTTTCTTTGTATGTATAATTTAAGTACTAACCTAAAAATAATAAACCAATTGTCATTCAGCAACGGATGCCTAGCATGCTAAACAAAATGCATAAGTAAAATAAGTGAATTCTCCACATTAGTATAGTACAGTTACAATAATATTATAGGTAGGAGGCAGATCCGGAGCGAGTGTGTCGGTCGTCAAGCGAGCGAGCGACCGAAGTCCGAACACGTCATAATGGGGTTCCACAGTCATTGCACAACATCAACAAGCTCTTTCTAAGAATGCTTTCTAAAAATATAATATTTATGCTAATCGTGGTTAGTTATCATAAAACTGCAAATTAAAGCCAAGCCAGGCTGAAATAAGTGAAAAGAATAATGGCCGTGACGATATACACATGCCTCTAACTCTCAGACACTGACAGGTACTGGCATATGCGAGCTACTAGCACGCAGATGTATGATTATTGTTCTCTTCACTAGGAAGAAAGGGACGTGGATATAATACTCTCATTGAAATTAATTGTCACTTCTGAGCTACATGCCTTTGGTTTCCGGATGAAACGCAGACTTTTAAAAGAACATCAGCAGTTAATGTTTCATTAAGGAAGTTTTTGAATTTCCTCAAGACGCAGTTTCTGTTTGGTTACTATGTATTACTTTATATTTGCAATTTAAAAACTATGTTAATTTAAAATTAATACTTTTAATTAATTGCAATGTACATGTAATTATTATAAACAGGCAAAGTTAAATTTGTATGTGTATATAAGTTTTAAAAAAAGATAACTTTTGGAATTAATGCATCGTTTCAAAAAATTATTACACCTGTATAGGTAGATTTATCTCTGGGCCTATTTATTTAATGGGATAAGTTTCTTAAGTTTCCACGCGAGTAAAACCGCGGTGCAGGCAGCTGGTAATAATAGGTAGGTACAATATACCTATGTAAAACATGTGACCATGTACGTACGCCTACTATCTACGCTTCTTCTGAAAATGGCTCATTAAGAGAAGTCCACTAAGAAATTTGTCGAGGACTTGGTGAATGCGTGTAAATGAGAGTCCATGTGCGGTATATGTAGCGGGTGCGCGGGCGCATCGGCTCGCACCCCCTGCGTGCGCGCCGGTCGATGACTCCCCAACTGAGACCGACCGGTGCTAACGACCCGACTCCACTAGAGCATTTATGCGAGTGGTTGGTTATAATATTTTTAAGGATGCCAAGTAGTAGGATACGCTAAAAAAACCCTCAAAAGTTGCTATCTCAATACAATTCAAGTTTGATAAAATCAAGAAATTTAGGTTGAATAGGGAATCAGGGTGTTCTGTCTGAGTGAATAAAAGTTTATTATATTTCTTTTTTCATCGATCTGCTTTTTGTGTTTGACGAAATTGTTCTCTGTGGTAGGCGGATTTCCAGACTGTCATCTAAGACAACCGGGTAGGTTTAGTGTTACAGTAGCAATTATTCATCAAGACGTTAAAATGCGTATGGCGATGACGGCGCGCCGGGGCACATCTCTGCCTGATGTTAATAATATAATGAGTTCAGGCGCATCTACCATCTGTGTTTTATGTTTATTATGACTTTCGAAGTATGTTGGGCGGGCATGTCGCGTATTGAGGTCACTCCTATTTTGGTTATAAAACATTAGGTAAGTAAGTATATATATATTTTGCGTAAAATCTGTTAAAAACAAGGTTTCGCTAAAGATTCATCTTGACTCGTCCGATTTCTCCAAAATGTAAAGTTATTCGTGCCTATTTGGTAATTTGTAGTGTTATAGCGTAGCGAGTAGCGACCTTGGCGCGGGGCGCGGGTGCTTAGTTTCGCGGGCGCGTTCCACTTTAACATTAGCTCTCTCTTGTTACGCAAACCTGTCGTTATGCATATTATGTTCTGCTTCCAGTCTACGAAATCATATTCGACGCCTAATATCACTTTCTAGTGAAATAATCGCGTTCCACGCACATATGGGCACGACAGCATGCAGCGGTGCCGAGACGACGATACATTATCGCTTTCAGAATGCTGTTTGTACAATAATTAAACGGTTATTGTTTGCCGTTGCATTGTTACGTGCGAGATACCGAGCTGGGGAAACCAACACTCATTTTAATAATCTAAACACTACAAAATGTATATCTATAATCGAATAGGGGATAGTTATTTTGTCAATTATTATATTTGATGTATAAAAGATTAATAATAGTTTATTGAAAATCAGCTGATGTTATTATCATACCCGTGTGCATGAATCCTAGCTTACCACAGGATTAGCTTGGTTGTGGTGGCGGTGTAGCATTGCGCTTTATTCGAGATCTACAAAAATGCCAATTTATAAATTTTCCATATTGAATGTTTGTTACGTCTGTTTGATAATTGTATTTGATTGTTGCAGGGCCCGCCGCGATCCTGACATAGAAGGAACAGCTAGCTCGTTGGCAAGGGAGCCACTTACCGCGGATACAAGCCAGAGAGATAAAATCACGTCTAAATTGAAACGTTACAAAGTGCACCACGTCAGTAGCCATAGTGGAACACTGTTACGAAAACAAGTGCAATAATACTGTTAGTGCAATCGTACTCTAGTGTAAACCTTATAGTGATAGACTTGTTGTTATTGAAGTGAACTACGATTCGAACAATGGAGCGCGAATCAAATCCTATGGAAGCGCTGTGCCGCTCGGGTTGCGGCTTCTACGGCAACCCTTCCACAGATGGACTCTGCTCAGTTTGTTTTAAGGTAATCATCACCTACTACTTGCCTAACTTTATTACTTCATTAATTTATATAACAATAATCATTCTTCTACTTGTAAAACATACAAATTTGCATACATATATATATATTATAGTGGGCGGAAACTTTTATAATAATGCTCCTTATAGGTTTTACCACTCCTGCCCAGGGTATCATCTAGAATTTGTGTATAACGACTAATCTATACGTCCAAGAAGTAATCTTACTAATATTATTAACGCGAAAGTTTGTAAGGAATGTATGGATGTCTGGATGTATGTTTGTTACTCTTTCACGCTGAAACGGCCGAACGAATCATGAAATTTGGCACAGATATAGATTATAGCTTGGAATAACACATAAGCTGCTTTTTATCCCGGTAAAATGTACGGTTCCCGTGGGATAGATTTGTTTTTGTTTTTCAAGATACCACGCGGGCGAAGCCGTGGGCGGAAGCTAGTAGGTAATCAATGTATGAAAAGCGTTACAATTTAAGTGTAAGTTCAGTAGTATCTAGAAAATGTTGGAACAGCGACCTTTTTGGATGGGTGACATTGCAAAGTGCCGGGTGAGTCACTGTTACTAGGCGCGCTTGTTTGATCTATAGCTTTGCCCAACGTGGGGATACGACGTGCTACTTTTCCTATCATTCGTGTTTTCATTCGGGGGACGCAAACATCCGGTTCTCGAATTATTGCGTAGTTGTTCCACAACACGACTAAATTAATAGGTTTTTAAAATGTTGCTCATTTGTATGCTGTGAATACCCACACAGCGGTATCGCCAGCGACTCGGACGGACAAGTGTCATTAATTCAAGACCATAACAAGCTGGCATTAGGAGAGACAAACTGTGTCTGATAGATATCTCACTCACACACTGAACAGTTGTCTCGAGCTCCACTCGTGTTTTTGGCTTTGTGAGTGGTTCCTTCTTTGTTTTACCAGATTTTGTTTAGTGTTGGCTTATACTTTCGGTTTACAATTTGTAGGGTGTAGTGTTATTGGTACCTACTGTATTTAATATAATAATACTCAGTTGAAAACATCATGGAAGCCAAAACAAAAAAGGACTCAGAGATAGCCAGATTATTTCAATAAAATAAGTCTTAGTTTTGTTTTGAATGCTATTATTTTGCAATTTTTAAGTATATTAGACTGAGTTGTCTAATGAGTAACTAGTGCAACATCCCGCGACTTAGTTCGCGTAATGCGCCTTCTAAATTTCAAGTCTAGAACCAGCGCAGCGGTTTAGGCTCTTCGTTGTCTGTCAATAGTTCAGACACTCAGTCACGGCATAGTCCTCCAATACTCGTAGCTGTGATCAGTAGCAAAGTTCGCCATCGCCAGATATAACTTAGCGAATAACATCAACATAATTGAGAGTAGGTCTGCATAATGCGTACTGTATAGGTACCTTCTTTTGTATCTTGTAAATTCATATTCTCATATGCATATTATGACGCACGGAAACTTCCGCTCTCCAATAGTTTAACCTGTTACGAATGAATTCGTTTACTGAAGCATTTGATACTGATTGGTTATGTTATGAATGAAAGGAAAAGGTAGTTATTTTACTACAGAACTACCTTATGAAGTTTTATACCTATCTACTCTTGAGGGTACAGACCCTTAACTTGTGACTTCAACATTATAGCAGCATTTATGTATAACATCTATCCAACATTAATATGTGTTGGATAGATGTTATACCAGCACTTGCCATCCTGATTTGTGACTTTGTCTCATCTGAAACTAGTTCAGTGAGATTATCTTCTTTTGCTGACTCTTAGGCACATTCAGATTCAGCTCATGCAATCGAAGATTTGTTGGAAAATTATTTGTTGAAAAATCATCAACATACATTCGAATACGTGGCTTCAACACCAGGATATATAATGGTCACCATTTCAATTAGGTAGCACAGAAATAATGATGTCGGACAAGGTAAACCTGGCGCGTGACGTCATCATTAGTGATTACCAGTGTTATTACGTGAAGTGAAACATACAGTAACTAAGTTATTGCCAACGTATTACCGTTACCATGTAACACTGCACTGACGTAGAAATTCCTACTACGCAAATCAATCTTCATCTTAAATCAATCTTAATGGCATGACGAAAAAGAGTTAAATTATTTGAACTATAGTATTTTGGATAAAAACTCTCTCCTCAATTGTACTCTCTTTTTCAACCCCCATTCATGGTGACTCGTAAAATGTGTCTACATTTGACGTAGGCATAACCTTATTATTAGTATTAAACGAGTATTTATCGCGTTAAAATTACCTTTTATTTTCCCGACGTTTCGACGTTTCAGTCTACCCGTGACCACGACAGCGTGCAAACCTGTCGAAACGTCGGGAAAATAAAAGGTAATTTGAACGCGATAAATACCCGTCTAATACTAATAATAATGTGTTCAGATCGCGTTAGTTTAAAAGTACATAGGCATAACCTATCTTTGTAGTAATCATTCGTATATCCATAAAACGTTATTAGCATGTTTTCATCCATGCTAATAACACATCGTTTCTGAAAATATCATCACGGTTACACAGCAGATGTCCACTAGGCAGTTAGTTACTAATATCGGGGATTCGTATGTGCTCGTACTTTTCTACGGTAATTAAACGAAGCCATACATTTAGCTGAGGCTATAATTTTAGCAGCTTTACGTTAGCGAGTATGGATGAGCCTTTGCTCATTGTTGAATCCGTGCTAGTTAAGGTCGTACCTGATGTACGACCTTCATTGGTCCATTCAACATACTTGTTTGTTGTGCAGTATTCAGTTAAATTAACCCCATTTTGATGTTTCTATAAATGTTAAGTTACTAAGAATGAAATCCATTCCCTCGGGAACGATATGCGAGAACAATGTATTATCCATTAAGACTCAAGCGCTTAGTTTATTTAAATTGTGTTTTTGCGTTGTGACTGTACGTCTACCATGAGTTGTCACATTTAAATCGGCTGACGTTACTAAAGTAGTAATTAATAGAACGTTACTATGACATCTGTCAAAATTGTTACTCATGGTACCAAGTTCTAAGCAAATTAATGAAGCGCAAACTATAGTCGCTGTAGTACGCTGTGACGTAGGATAGTTAACTACGTGACATTTTAGTACCCTACCATCCGCTAGAGGCGCTGTACAAGTTTTCATTCATTTTTGAACAACAGTCGCTTGCGAGTGTAGACTGAAAACTCATGGTAGTCCTACTGAAAGCGGTGGGTTCGCTAACCTAGCACTTGTGTTTTCCAGGAGGCACTAAAGAAGAAGCAGCAGCCGCCCACGACGACGCCGTCCCCGGTGTCGGCGCCCTTCGTGCCGGCCGCGCCCGCCGCCGCCACGCCGCTGGCCGCCGCCGCACCCACCGTGCCCAGCCTGCCCGCCAGTCCGCAGGCGCATTCAGACGTGAGGCTACTCTTCTCTCATCGCCCTTCTCTTAGGTTACGAGTTGGCAGCGGGCGACATGAGGCGGCGGCGGACGACGTGTCGCGGCGACACTACTGGTGTCTATGTATTTCTATGAAATTCCCTCCGTAGTTAGCGACACTAGGCTAGCGACGCATTTCATAGAAATTAATAGAAACCAGCAGTGTCGCCGCGACACGTCGTCCGCCGCCGCCTCATGTCGCCCGCTGCCAACTCGTACCCTTACTGTACCTTCACCTTCTTGTGCCACGTTCGTCTAACTGCTCATTTATCACTGTTCAGTACCTGGTTGACCGAGCTTTGCTCGGTTTTTTTCTGGTATATCTTGTTTTTTGGAAAATGATACCTAGCTAGATCGATTTATCGTCCCCGAAACCCCCTGCATACAAAATTTCATGAAAATCGCTGGAGCCGTTTCCAAGATTCCGATTATATATATATATATATATACAAGAATTGCTCGTTTAAAGGTATAAGATACAAATTTGACAGCGTTAAAAAATGATTTTATTGCACAGAAACACGTGTTGAGTAATATGTTTTGATGGTGTTTGATTGTAAAATTAATGTAGGCAAAATGAATTCGTGATTGTCAAATGATTGCACAATACCGATTTGTTTTTTATCAAAACATTGCTTACAGTTGGACACATTTACAATGTTAGTCATGCTTATAAAATAACCATAACTTCACTGTGCTGTGACTCAGTTTGTTCACGAATTTCCTGTCATCACCTTCAAAACCTACTATTACTAAATTAGGGAAACTTATTTGTAGTACATTTTGTAAAAAAATCAAGAATATTAATAACTAGATGTAGGTTCCCTCAGGGTTAACCGCTGAGCCTGATTTTCGATGAAAAATCACGGGAAATTCGTTTTGAGAATAATTTTAGATTCCCGTTCTTGTCAGGAGGGGCAGGGAGTGTCTTGCATAGTTCGATCAGGTAGTCTGAATAAAGAGAGGTATTGGTACAACTTAGGTATACCAACGTCCGTATATTGTACCAATGTACGGTACGTAATTTCAATTTACTTCTTCGAAGCTAATGTAATATACCTTATCCAATGTCATTTATTTACGAGTATTTTCCAATTGTAATAATTGACGTAATATCACAATAGCCATTGTTGTTCCGCCAGGCAGTGCGCTCTATACTCATACACGTGTGACATTCGGGCGCGAGGACGAATGCTTTTAATAATACAAATAATTGTACTTACACATAATACGTTTACCATAATGTACGGTCGTATCGCATTGTGAAATAAGTTACTTGTCTAGCTAAGGCGAAGAAAACGTAGATACATATTTTAAGCCCTATTGATCAATTCTGATTTTTAAATGGTGGCGTGTAATATACTGGACCATTATCGTAGCTCGTCATAGCCAAGGTAAGAGGTATCAGCTAAAATTTTCAAATGCTTTTTTTCTTAAAACTATTTTTTTTATAGCTGCATATTTTATTTTATTAGTTTATGTTTCTGCATACTTATATTGTTTGATGATCACGTTGTCGTCTCGCTCAGGCTGCAATAAACGTTCAAACTTCTTAAAACTGATAATCCAACCTTTAACAAGGTGACAGCTAGACCAGCCCTTTTCGAAATAAGAATATTGTGTCAGACTGACTTTTTGCACTGCACGTATTGAGCAACATTTTCGAAATATTTTGTTATCGAGTATTTTTCAAATAGTATTTTATAATCCTTGTTTGTTAGTGAGTTTTAAAATGTAACAAGTTTATTTTTATATATCTGAAGACCCCGAGTCATTGACTGGCGATGAGGGGCACCTTTACATAGCAACTGGTAAAGTGTTTACAATTACAGATTCTCTCTTTCATTCCAATTTGTGTTTTTATAAACACTCTCATCAATTAGAAAAGTTGTCCAATTTGCACGTCAAACAGTTCACAAAACATTCTCGATTTCCATTACAGTCAAAATGTCCGATCTGAAAAATAGACCTAAAAAATACACATAATGGAAAATGACCCTAATAAGAAAGAGTCGAAAGGGAAAAGGATATTCAAGAAAGCGCTCCGTCGCAACAGCAAGTCCAGCAGCAGCGGACAAAATTCTGAGCAAGGAGTGGGAGTATCGCGATCCAAAAGCGCCGAAAATAAGAATCTCTCCATCGAAATAAACGACGGCACGCCACTGCCGAAGCCAGATGGAGCCAAGAAGAAGCCTGACAGCTCTGCCAACGGGCAGATCGCAGGCGGGAGGCTGAGCATCATCCAGGACAGCTCAATCGAAGTCGCGAAAGGAAAGAAAAATGTGGAAATACACGAAAGTCACAACAAAATGATAGTAGACCCGCTCGCCGTCTCTGAAGGCAACGCTAAACCGACCAATATGGCTTTGCCCATTGTAAAAGAACAGCGCCTTTCCATTCAGGACGGTATCAAGAGGAACCTCAAACGGGTTCGTTAGTGTTATAGCTAATATAGCTATCATTCACTTCTTATGTTTTATAATATCAGAGCGTTCCTTTCTGATCTGACTTATTTCGTAAAGGGCTTTAGCGATTAGCTGTCGATAGCTTCACAAAATCCTATTCTAATCAAATAAAACCCAGGAATTATTTAAATCAGGCAATGTATAATATACGTTAATTAAAACCCGACAGTCACATAAATAGTTCAGACCCCACACTAGTATTCCTTGTATAGCAGATATCTGAAACTCCGAGTACAGTTGGCCCAACGAGCCGAGGCATTCGTGAAGTTAGCCGCAGAGCGCTGCGCAGTATCGTTTTTCGGGAGCAATTGGAGGTATGGAGAGGGATGTGGGACTGTACATACGCAAACTCGCACCTGTAGCTAACTTCACGAATGCCTAGATCCGCTGGAAGAACTGTACCATGGTATCATTTTTGATGACTTTCATTATTGTTTTCAGAAATTTGAAGATGAAAGTGGGGCGGGCACCAGCGGCGCCAGCGCCGGCACCTCTGACAACGACGCGGACGACAAGGACCCCAGCAAGGACAAGAAGAAAAAGAACAGGTGTGCTGTTTGCCGCAAGAAGGTTGGACTCACAGGTAAACATTTCTTACTTTATCTATATCTAAATATTTATGACCTTAATAACCTGACTGACTGATCCGTGGCTTATTGTTGGAAGCGCAACGTGAATGGCGTATTCAACTTTTCATGTGCGTACGCATCACGTCGGAAGTTCTGAAACTAACTTTTGGCTAATTATTTAAAGCATAGTTGTGTCCGAAGTAAAATCTTTGCCAATAAATATAAAAGGAACTAGTTCAAATGTTCCACGCCGTTTTAATTTTCTCCTTATTTTAATAAATTTATTCTTGGGGACTTGATCCTCTGATTGTTAATTTGTAATTTTTTTTTATTAGCAACAGACTTCTATTAAACAATAATCATGGTATATGCATTAATGGAAGATTAATTACGGTTACATTTACTTTCATAAAAAGGAAATTAACATAATCTTACGTGATTGAGTAAAAACATCGAGGCTTGTAATATTAGTAAGTCATTGGTTATGAAGTGGGAGGCCTGTGAGCGGTGTGCTGGCTGATTGCTAAGCTGGGCGCGTGGTGGGTTGCAGGGTTCGAGTGCCGGTGCGGCGGGCTGTTCTGCGCGGTGCACCGGTACAGCGACAAGCACGAGTGCTCGTTCGACTACAGGGAGCTGGGCGCGCAGGAGATCCGGCGCAACAACCCCGTCGTCGTCAGCCAGAAGATCCACAAGATATGAGCCGCCCCCTCCCCGCGCGACCCGCGACCCCCGCGCCGGCGCCCTACCCTGCCGCGATTTACTCTGAATAAATGTCTCGATCGAGTTTGTGTCTCTTATTTGGGATTTTTGTACAGTTGACTGGCGCCGCGCGCGCCTGGCTCCGGCCACGGCTCTCCGACGTTAGAAATTCGAAACGCAGACTCGATCTTATTGTATTGTTTAGATATTAACCGCGGCGAAGTTTTAATTTTAAATTTTATAAATTGTAGATACGTTCTTTTCGGGTAGGATTCGGGATTATTTTCGATGACGATAAGTAGAGTTTGAATAATGTCCATTCACCTCCATTGTAAATATTAGATATAATTAATTATAGAGACAAATCCTATATATTGTAAAAAAATAAAACTCCAAAAAAAGCTACATTGTTATGGTTCCACCGGAGGATATATTGCGCTTAACGTTAACGAAATAACAATCGTAAGCTGAAGCTCAACGAGCGGCTGCGCGCGCGCACAGCACACGAATGACGAGTGTCTACAAATTGTTAGTACTGTAATTTGGTTTGGGAAGTGTCGCTTTTATTTTGGTCTAACATTCGGCATAGGTGACATAAGTGTTTAGCGAGATTGTGGTGTGTATCGGCGTGAGAGCGGCGCGGGCGGCGCGGCCTCGCCTGCAGCCCCGCCGCTCCCCGCTCCGCTCTTTGTGTGAAAATTTTTAAAGTAAGCATTAATTAAGTAGTCGACACTTTATATTATTACACATTATATAAGTAGGAAAGAATTATTTAGCTTTTTTTTCTTTTAATCACAATATTATTCAAAATTGTAAGTTGTATTATTATGTAACTTGTTCATTTTAGTGGTGAAGTTGACGCAATGATATCCATGTATCGCTTCGATCGTTGTCCACGGTACACTTATTCATTGGACTCAATTATTTAATGACTTTTGTTGTATATTTTGTTAGGTCATTGATTAATTTTGCTCTTTTTGCTTAACATAATCAGATGAAAATGTTGATGATTTTCTTCTTGCTGTTTTTAATTTAGTTATCTTCTATTAAAGTCATTAAATTTTCAGGAACATACAACTTGTTTTATTAACATTATGTGAAGTGAGGTTCCCATGTACAATTAAATGCCAAATTTATATTTATCAGATTTATTTAAAAAGTATATAAGTAGACGAAATTCGTATAATTATTTTTAACCTCATTTTAGTCTAGAATGATCATTATTTACGTAAAATCGATTGTTATCCATTAAATCACAACCAGTAGTTATTCTATTAGCTCTATCTCACGACGTCCTGTGCATTTGTGACATTGATATAAGATTCAAAATCGAATAATTCAGCGGACGGTAAATAGATTACTACAACATAATACAAATAAAATTGTACTTAGTATGTCACTCATTAAGTACTTTGCACTACAAATATAAAATATATGCAATGTTACGAATACATACCTATAATTATTTTGAATACCTATAGGTTGACTAGTGATCATGGTAACTTATCGAAAGAGGCAAATAATAATAGTGATGACTTATTTTAGTAATATGAAACTACTCTTAAACTTTGGTGCTGTAAATTATAGCTCATTCAACGGATCTAGGCATTCGTGAAGTTTGCCACAGGTGCGAGTTTGCGCATGTATAGTTCCTTCCCCTCATACCTTATTGCTCCCGAAAAACGATACTGCGCAGCTCTTGCGTCTAACATCACGAATGCCTAGATCCGTTGGATGACCTGTACAGAGTACACTTTTAAACTTTGGTGACTTGTCTGATCCAGTCGCGTACGGCGGCGACTCTGGAGAATACGACGAGGGCTCCGTTGCGGCACTCGTGGGAGTCGTTCTCGACCCAGGACGCGATGCCCACCAGGCGACCGCTGTCGTCCACAAGACCACTGCCGCTGTCGCCCTGCCAAATAAAACGACATGGAAACATGATGTGTCGTCTACCATGAGTTGTCACCTTTAAATCGGCTGACGTTACTAGGTACAGCAGTAATAGTACGTTACTATGACATCTGTCAAAATTGTTAGGTACTCATGGTACCAAATTTAAGCAAATGAATGAAGCGCAAACTACAGTTGCTGTAGTACGCTGTGACGTAGGATAGTTAACTACTACGTGGCGTTTTAGTACCCAACTATCCGCTAGAGGCGCTGTACAATTTTCATACATTTTTTTAACTACAGTCGCTAGCGAGTGTAGGTTGTGAAAACTCATGGTAGACCCTCTGATAGTCAATACAATCAATTCAAGATTATGTGCCTGTCGGAGACAAAGCTTCGCCGCGCGCTGCTACGACCACAGTGGGTATGTCAAAGTAGGGGCTGATCTATCTACACATATTCTACAAATAATATAGAAATATAGGCGGGGAACCGATTAGTCCCATTTCAGCCCTGGTGGTGAAATTTTACACCATCTCAACACCGGTGGTCAATTACAACTAAAATCGTGCCATTTTATCACTAGTGGGTGGTGAATTTGGAATAAGTTTTTCCCAGTTGACCACCAGTGGTAAAATGGGGTGGATTCCGTCTCTATTGACAACCGGTGGCAAGTTCATGGTGGTCAGATGGTCCAGAGGGAAATTAGGCACCCGCTCTTTAACCGTCTAATACTAATATATGCCTTTTTTACAGTTCATATGCTTTTCATTTACTGAGAAACCCCAACATGCCAGTTCCAGCGTAACCCAAGCCTGAGAAAAACGGGTAAGAAACTCGTCTCGGTCCTAGTGCTTTTTTTGGACACCTTACAAAATTTATAAAGCTTCAGTTGGAAAGTAAAACTAGCGAAAAACCTACACTATTATGATAGAGCTAGATCATTGACTTACATTGCAAGCGGAGTCATAGCGCGGAGGGCGTCCCTTGGTGCAGACCATGTCTTCCTTGTTGAACTGCTCTAACTTAGCGGTGCATACTTCTTCGGCTTGAACTGCCAACTCCATACCGTGCATATCGCTGCGCATTGTGCCCTGCATCAAACATATCACGTTGAAGTGTGGAGAAAGCTGAATATATAGATTGATATGAACTTGTTTATTTGAAGAAGAAATTAGGTACAACATTGTGTGTTCATTGTCACCATTGTGTGGCGTCCGTAGATACGATTAGTCGTATGCATTGTGTCACTCATAGTCTTTCCATGTGTACATTACCGATACGTATCACGTATTGTCTGTAAAAATCCCTTTATTTCCTTAGGCACTACCGCTTGGCACTACTAGTAGTGTGAAGGAAAATTTATCTTTTTCGGGGCACTACTATTAGACTAATAAACACTTATTTTCACATTTCCCTTCACTCTACTAGTAGTGCCTAAGAAAATAAAGCTAATAATCGGGTTTCATTACAATAATAACTTTAAATATCATATAATTATGTGTGACATCGTTTGTCATACATACATACATACATAAAATCACGCCTGTTTCCCGACGGGGTAGGCAGAGACCACGGATCTCCACTTGCTACGATCCTGACATACTTCTTTTGCTTCATTCACTCTCATTACATTCTTCATACATGCGTGTCGGTTTAGGGTACTCTGGACCTGGCCTTTCTCTAGTACGTCCCCAATTTGATCGAGGTACGTACGCCGTGGTGTTCCCCTTCCAACTGTCGTCCAATCGTTTGTCAGTCTGTATATAAACAACAGACTTAGCTGTGTAGCCCTTACCCCGTGGTGGTCAGTGCCGTATCCAGCGTACCCGACTTCGAGTCCGACTGGCAGGCTGCTCTGATCGTCTAAAGTGGCTGCCTTCATAGTCTTCCCGTCTAGAGGAAGGGGCTCGCTCAGTTCGGCTAACAAGAAGTCCCAACGCGCTGCCACCTGGAATAGAAAATAATATGAGTATAGTTGGCTCAACGAATAGTCATTCGTGAATTTAGCCGCAAGAGCTGCGCAGTATCGTTTTTCGGGAGCAATTGGAGGTATGAGGGGGGGAAGGAACTGTACAAGCGCAAACTCGCACCTGTGGCTAACTTCAAGAATGCCAAGATCCGTTGGATGAACTATACCTTTACCATTTGACTGCTTAGGGATGTCTTGGACCACCAAAAACGACGAAGTCTAAACGCGTTACCTAAAATAGGTGTATTGTCGAACTGGGAGTTATTGTCCCCAGTTTTTGATAGAAAAAGTGTCACCTGTTTGATATCGAACTCATCAGCGTCGAGCCAGTAGGGGCCCACGGAGAAGAGCGGGTGGATAATGAGGCGCTTGACGCGGCGGTACACCCCGCTGCCGTCGTCGGTGTTGTTGGTGCCCGCCACCACGCCCCGCCCGCTCGAGAACAGGGTACTACAGAATAGGAACTTTTTAGTTTGTGATCTCCATGCCTTGTGATTATCGAGTTAATTGGGATATCATCAGCACTCTTCTTGCATGCGGTTGGATTATGTAACATGCTTCATGGAATGACAATCGCTCAAATGTGAGCAACTATAGGATAGGGTAATCGTTATTAGGTACTTTTGAATTTTGTTATTGAATTATTATACTTAGGTAATAATAATATATTATTCCCTATTGAGTTAATTTTTTTTTGTATAATATAGTGTACCTAAACAAGTATAGAGGTAGGTATGTAACATTTATATATGCGTGGAAGTAGGTATATGAATAAAATAATTACGAAACTCCAACATTCGTTTGGTTTGTTCGTTTTTGCTACCTACCGAACACCGACATCGGTCCAATCGCGGATAGAACTGTAACATGTAAAACACTTGAGACTTTGATTATGTGATGCAACTTGATGCAAGAAGATAGTCTGTTTTTGATGAATTAGTATCATGCATGAACGTGTATCGGTGTATCTGTCTACAGTAAACCGACTATAGACATAATCCATGTGTTAATACTGCTGTAGGTTTCATGAACTCGGTTTGTCCTACCCATCAAGATTCACAATACTTTAGTAACTATTTCACCTTTAGTAACTACTAGCTTCCTCTCGCGGCTTTGCTCGCGTGGTACCTACATGAAATATAGCCTATGTTACTCAGGGATAACGTAGCATTCTAACGGTGAAAGAATTTTTGAAATCGGATTGTAGTTTTTGAGTTTATTCGTTACAAACAAAAATACAAAACTTTCTTTTTTATAATATTAGTATAGATAATATAGATAATATAGATAACAGTTCACTGCTATTACAGATCACTGCTCCTACCTAAGATCTGTATTTAATACCTCTACCTACCTACCCATTATAGATTGGTCGTCAGTAGTGTAGGTGCCTACCTAGGTACTTAATTGTTGCGAGAATTCGGGATTCGGTTGGAAGCACATTTCAATTTAGTGATTGTATGCCCATAGCCCCATGGGTACGGCAGGTCTGTAGATTTACAATAAAATAAACAGTTAGGTATGTATGTACTGCAGGCAGGTCATTGTAGATGTGTAACAAAGGAAAACTGGTTAAATATAACATATTTTCCTGTTATATACCAGCCATAAGTTTTTCTACGTTTTTACGTCGGTTGGTTTCCTATCTACAAAAAATAATTATTTGGCTATTACATAAGTCAGAGATACAAGTTGATTATGATATAAAAAACTAGTTTTAGGTATTTATTTGTTCGCACAAGCATAACAAATCGGATTCTAACCAGGAAAACCCAGAGCTATAAAGTTATGCATGCAGTGACGCAGTTGGCATTTATGTTGTTTTCTGATCTGGCGCGGTACCACAGTATGGTTCCGGAGTAATGCAATACTAAAAAGTTCTCTTCTAAGTTGGTTCTTACATAGGTACATAATATACATACGTTATTGTTGTAGGTGTCAAAACTAGATTGATGAAGTAGGTACCTTTAGCTCACCAGCAGAAACTTTCGATGCCTAACGAAATTCCACTGTGGAAGAGTACCTACAACTGCTTATGTTACTCCGTGCAGTGCTGTTGTTGATTGATACAAGAGCTACAAGCGATTCTTTGCTTCAAAACAACTTTGTTTATTTAGAACAAAATTTATAATGTAATCAAATGAAAGGAAAATACGCACCAGTGCCCAGCCGTCAGGATCCATTTCGAGCTGATGATGGTTCCACCGCAGATGCCTCCGAAGAGCACGGCATGAGGGTATCTCTCATTTACAGGTGTCGGTGGATCAGCGACTGCCTTTAACTCTGCCGTCGCTGGCACGGTACTACTTTCTGGTGTTTCAGGCTTCACGGTTTCAGCGGCAGAATCTGCCTTGCCGGTGACATCACCTGTAAATTATTAATAATATTATTAAGTGGTGAGCACGGTTATATTAAGTTACGTTTATGGTTAAAATGGGCTGATTTATAAGACAAGTACATTATACTTAACTCGTATCCGCTCGCGGCGTCGCCCGCGAAGTGCCTACATAAAATATAGCCTATGCTCATCTTGAAAGTTCATTCTACACATTGGTGAAAGAATTTTACAAATCGGTCCAGTAGTTTCGGAGCCTATTCAATGCAAACAAACAAATAAACAATCAAATCTTTCCTCTTTATAATATTACTAGCTTCCGCTCGCGGCGTCGCCCGCGAAGTACCTACATAAAATATAGCCTATGTTCATCCTGAAAGTATATTCTACACATTGGTGAAAAAATTTTTCAAATCGGATCAGTAGTTTCGGAGCCTATTCGTTTCAAACAAACAATCAAAGTTTTCCTCTTTATAATATTAGTATAGATATAGATTACTAGTATAGACAACTAAATGGCTGGACGGATTTTAATGAACTAGCATGGAGCTAAATTGTATCTGAGAGAAGGACATAAGATATCTTCCTTACTAGTATCTCAAAATATTAAATGCGAACGAAGTCGCGCACCAGCTAGTATTACATAGGTAGATGATATAAAAGTGAGGTAGCTATTGTAAAATTAAGTATTTATATCTGACATTCTTATCACATAGGTATCTGTTCAAAAAAGTGTGCTCAATTTCGTGGGCACTTGGCAGATACCAGCTATTGATTGACCATGCACTTATGATGACGTCTGACCTCGTAAGTCGTAAACAATAAGTAGAAATAATCAACTAAATGACACGCCAATTAAAAGTGTATTAGTTCAACAGATAGAAACCTTTGAGTAAAAAGTTCATCTATTTGTTTTCACAGTGTATAGCTATGTAAAGTATCTACCTATACTGGATAAGTGCCCATAATTACGAATAAGTACTCATATTACCTGGTACTCAATGCTCAGACATGGCAAACCAATTACGATTAGGTAGGTACTTACGTGCTGTTAGATTATTCAAGCAGTGTCGAGGGTGGGCAAAGGTATGGCATGGTGTATTAATGAAACCATAACCCCAAACACGGTTAGTTATTTACGTTGTTGAATGTAGGGCCACGCATTTGGGCAATATAATATTGTTTTTATTTTATTTATGTACAAGTAACTTTAGTTTTGTTTGATAGAACAATTAGTTTAAGTTTACCTACAGGTTAGTATCTATTTTAATAACTAATTAAATAATTTCGCTGTAGATGGGTTTGTTTTTACTCTGTTTTAAATGTTGACCCTTTATACAAAAATATTATTTTTCGCCGACTTTTGATACAAAAGACTTAAACGCGCGCTCCGTAGCACTTCGTAGAGCGTAGTCGTAGACCGACCAAAACGAAAAAATAATAATAACAATTTTTTATTCCTGTACCACAAGATTCACATGACTTTTTTTCTACTTACGTAGGTACCTACATAAAAATATGTAGTCTCTGAAAGAAATATCTGTCAAATCGTGAACATAGCTATAAGTTTTTAGGCTACAATAATTTATTTCTAGGTCTCAATGATAAGAGTGTTGACTGTTACTGTTATTCCAAAATTTTATTAATTTTAACATTGTTTTCTCGTTATGTATCAAGACTTCCTTATATTTTTTATAGATTGTGTTGCCCACTTGCTGAAGTTCGTACTTTGGTTCGAAGTATTAATGATAACGATATCGGGTCAAGTTCGCAGTATAGGGTTAAGTAAATAATGAATGTAAGCTGCTATACTGTACATACCTACTTCATCATATTTTACTAGTGGAACTTCTAGCGACTTATATTTTTTTATTTCCGTTGTATCAGGTAGGTACACACAGGTTATTTTGTACGTGAGTAAAGTTGAGCAAAATAAGCCTTCAAACTTTTTTAATAATTGCTAGTTAAAACATAAACCCAAGAGATAAAATATTGATAGACTCCTTTGTACTATTAGGTATTCTGCGGTAAATCCGCTTTTCTGGCCAGACTACCTTCTTTTATTTTTATTAGCTTCTTGTTTATAGTACTTTGTAGGTATTATTCATGTTTTATAAATAGAAATTATAAATTAGTTAGGTCGTAGATTTATAAATAAAACAACCTCTGACCAAGCTATCTGGTGGATCATTTCATGACATAGAAATTAGTTGTAAATTGTAAATTAATTATAGGTAGTTAGGTACGTACCTGAGAAGTAAATACTATTTCATTAATTAGTACGTAAGCCTGCATAACACAGCTGAAAATATTTTAGATCGTATTTAATTGTATTACTAACGAACTAAGCATATACCCCATAGTGCTAGATATGTACCGTTTGTAAACAATATTTACATGAATGAGAAACGAAATGCTAGGAACTATACTAAGACCGACTAGCAGGCTTCGATACAAGAGCGAGATATTAAGAACAAACCTTCTCACATAGTCAAAGGGTAAAGAACACTTTCAAGAACAACCTATTTAGTACGAGTAATACTTAGGTATAAATATCACTTTAGCACCCCGGTAGGTAGGTACCAACAGCTACAGTTGAGTCGTAACGACATCGACAGGATAAAATAACAGTTAATTATTGAATAGGTATACTCACACAAAATGTACCTACAACTTAACAACTGAGTCACAAACAAACACATTACAAATAAATGACGAATCCTTCGTCCTACACCTGATTAACTTACTGGTTTTTGTATAATATAACGCCACAAAAAGTTGAAACAAAATTTGACAAATAAACACATGATTCTGAACTAACATCATTTTGTTTCTTTTGGAACAACATGAGCAGTAGAAACGTGTTTGGTTTCAATCTATTTTTTATCAAAAACATTATTGAAGTCATCGTTATCAAAAAGCAAAAATTAGGCACGGATATTTATTTACCTACCTGTATGTATTCTTTATCTTAAAAGGTTATCAATAATGTGCACGAAAAATAAAATCACCTTTGTTATGTTGGTCATGAAAAAAATGCGATTTCTACGCTATTCATTTGTTATTACAAAGGTCTTTTCTTTACACAAATCTTGCCAACCCACATCGTGTTGTAAGTAAGTAGTTGTACCTTTACACAAAGCTCTAACCCAAAACTTTTTGATACTTGAACTTTGAAAGACACTTACTGTCTTTGCCAGCGACGACAATGTCGTTGGCGCCGGGGTCGGGACGCGCGTGCGCCGCCGCACACAGCACTAGCAGCACACAGAACCGTCCGAGAGAGCGCATCGCGGTTGTTTCCTGCCGAGACCGCCCGGCCCAGCTTATATCACTTGTTCGTTACTACGCGATGACGCGGTTTGTACGAGAATATTTAAACTTGACCGATAGCGTCCATGAAACAGTTTATGAGGAGCAAACCTTTCATCTTACGGCCACATTTAGGGAATCGGCAGACACTAAAACTATTTGCACTGCCTGAAAACTAGCCCAAAGTCGCATTGACCGTACCTCAACAGGCAGAATATGAATCATTGCCAAAGAAGGCTTTCAAGCCTCAATTAATCGCCATCCTCTTTAATGCGTTGTTAGAATTGATAACTTTGCTTTATGCCTAGATAGTCTAGTCTAGGTAGGTAATTTTTAATCTGGTGCTGGTGTGTGTTTTATCTAGAGGATTAACATGAACACATTACAACACCTAGTGTCTCAAGGACTCAAGTGTAAGCATTTAAATCCATTTATTTTGTTTTTAATTCAGTAAATAAGGACAACAACGTAAAAACATACCAGGAAATAACAATATCTAACCATGTTAAATAATTAACTTAACTAATAATTTTGGACTTAAAACCCTCCTAGACAGGAAGTTTCATAATAGAGTTTGGTTTAAATTGGTTATTAGAACTTTGTATTTCAGATCGATAAGGAAAATATTGTCACCACAGAACATATATACTCTGACGAGATTGTCACATAACGAAAATAAACAATAAAAACTGCAATAAATGGTAGAAATATACTTCAGCTACCTATACAAAGATGCCTTTAGATATATAAACAAAAAAAACAAACAAACATGGTCAAGACTGTAATCCCGAGGCTCGGTAGATATATCCTCATATAGTGACTTAATTTTTTTTTGAGAAAATCTAAAGAGGGTAGTCAGAGGCACGACCGAACATTACATTTGGCACATGACCACATTTTGCACAGTGGTTATTTTCCGTACGCCCATCGCCGCTGATACGAATGCTAACTATGACACACGCCTTCGAATTTTTGGTCCTAGGGTATGCCGGTGCGCGCATTAATTTTTTTTAGATATTTAAAACACCTTAAATGGCTTTTAGTTTGTTTGTACGATGAAGTCATTCTAGATAACAGTTTAAGTTCCGCATGCGGGCTGTGTCTTGCGTCAATCGCCTCCCTGAAATCCTTCTACTCGTATAACTTATTGAGGTTGAATCGTAACACGCGCTTCGAGGTTACCAATTCTATTTATTCATATAATATTTTATTGTGTCTACTTATGTACCTATTGGTATAAGATGGCTGGGGTAGCCAACTAGGGCTTTTCTTGGTATTGAATATGCAAATGTACTTATCATGAGAAAAAAACACCATATAGATAGGGTATCCCATTGTTATGGTATTCAGTCATTCTGAGTTCCAGCCACTTTAATATCAAGTACTTTTTGCATAACTGGTCGTTTTGGGACCAATTAGTTCTGCACACGACCCGATAAAACAAACAAAAAACATGCACGATTTTTCCCAGATTTGGTAGAAATATCAGATATCTCGTTACTTAGATCCTTGTGGATATCTAAAGGAGATAATCAGAGGCACTATAAGTATTTGGCACATGTCCACGTTTTTGTATTATACTTATTGTATCTAAGTTATAAACTAGAGCTGTAGACGCAAATCGATAAACTAGGCATCTGCTTACAATAGTTATCTGTTGCAATTTGTTGCAATATTTGCACTTAACATGCTATTCATCTATAAATATCTTCGACATGCTATGCTGCCTTATTATGCAAGCCGATGGGAATTTTCCTACGTAGGTTTAGAATGTATCACCATCCTACTAATATTATAAACGTGAAAGTTTGTAAGAATGTATGGATGGATAGATGGATGGATGTATGTTTGTTACTCTTTCACGCTAAAACGGCTGAACGGATCTGGATGAAATTTGGCACAGATATAGATTATGGTATGGAATAACACATTACAGGCTACTTTTTATCAAGCGGGCGAAGCCGCGGGCGGAAGCTAGTTTTATATATTAAGTATTATTGTTATTCTGTAGACCTGTGATACCTCTCGTTCTCCTTCTTTCTACCAGCTGTCGTACGCATAACGTTTTTTTTCAGACATATGATTTCAATTTAACGAAGCCTAGATTCTGCTCCCAATTATGTTCTGCTCACCTTTGAAAATTACATGTTCTATAATTTTATTTTACCTGTAGGTACTCGTACTTATATTTTAATACAATTCTATAACATGAAAAGTTAATAAAACAAACATGGAATTGGAAATAAACTTTATTAACCTCTTCAACGTCTACAGTTCGAAAAGTTTTTATCAACGAATTTGTCATACTTACCTAGTCTTAATAAGTGCAATGCGAATCACTCGATCTTATCAGAATGTGTTTATTCGTCCAAGCTAAATTTACAAAGAGCGGCCATACGGGTATCCAGTCGATTTGACTGCCCTAACGATTGCTTTCAACCCTTGGGGCAGTTGAGAGTAACTACACCAGAAACAGACTGTTGCTTGGAACATCACTTCGATGCGGTTCGATGCTTCGAGGAGCCAGTTTGGCCGCTCACTGTCATCTACGTTGTGGTGGCTAATCATTATAATTGTATCTACATCTATGTAAAGTCAAGTAAACAGGCCTTTGCATCTATTTAAGATAATTTATACAGCGTCAAATGACTTTTACAAATGACCCGCTTACAGGACGCTGTGAAGTCTGGGATAGTTTTATAGAATAGATTTGGCCAGCGTTTATATCCTCTCAGCCTGTGAATCTATATGTAGGTACAGGCAATGAATCACTGCATGCTTCGTATTTTTTTTTTCAAAAACTGTTTTATGTATGAGTCCTTATTACTACATTGGCATTACAAGTTTCCGTCTTTGTATGATTTTTACCAAATAAGATTTTTCATTTCCGCTTTTGTTATTGACAAAAGTATGAGTAATCAAAACTCATAATCTTTTATGCGTACCTACCTAACTACAAGTATGTACGCGTTGCTTACAAGTCTGCAAGATACTGAACATTATGAAGCTAAATTAAGTTTCAATGAGACTTCATATTGAATAGATGCAATTGCTATTAATTATCTAACCTAGTCTACCATAATGCCCTTATAGGTTCATAGATACAAATATAAATCTAGTCACAACGAAATTAAGGTCAAATAGGGAAAACCTAGCTCAAATTATTTATTTAATTTACTTATAAATGCAAATTTATATTTTTCTTTTGGTTAATTTTAACCTTTGAAAAATCACTTTAGTTACTAAACGAATTTAAACGAATACTATAACAATTTTTCACAAGTATAAATATATTTTTTTAATATTATAGGTAGGGAAGAGGTACCTACTTAAGTAGTTAAGTACCTATGTGATAATTACCTACCTTTAGATTGATAAAATAGATACCTATTGGTAGCTTGATTTAATAAAAATAAACTACGCATACATACATAGAGATACCACTAAAATAATATACATATTAACAAGTAAGTAATTTAATATCTAACATAAACTATTAATACTTTTTCAATTATAAAATACAACAAACACCATTCTTCAATAATGTAAAAGTGACCGAAAAATAAAGAAATATTTGCGATTGTTTTAAGTAGCGTGTAGGTAGCAACATGAATAACTTATGTAGGTAATCCAAAAATATCGTCAAAATATGTATGTATGTAGCTAAATAAAATAGTTAATTTGAATCCATTTTGTACTGTAATTCTGTGAATAAGAAGTGCCTTACAATTCGATAAGTATCTACAGTTACTTAGTGTAGTACCTACTGTAAACTAAGTAGGTACGTGTGTTTGCATGACTCGTCAACGCAACTCGTCACTACTGCGACTAGTATAAAACCTCAAGTACACTTGATATCATCTAAAATACTACATCGTTCCTTTAACTTAATATCTATTTAACAACTTCACAGAGTTTTGACAAAAGTAGATTTGAAAGATGCGATAAGTTTTGCCGATTTATTTGCACTAATGACTTTTTATGTGTTACTACTTTTGTCAAACTTCGTAACAATAATCATCTAATTATTGCTTGTGAACTATCTATCTATGCGACCTACTTCTAGCTTATTTGGTATTGAATCAAAATTACTAGCAGAGTTGCAGAGTTCACTAAATATAGAAGAACATGATCGATACGCAATCGAGTGAGAGCGACTCCGAAGACAGCAGATGTCAAGCGGAAAGCACACAACACTGAGATTATAAAACGTACCACCGATTGGTCGCAATTATTACATAGTAAAGTTCTTAATACGATAAAACCGTAGACTAAAAGTCTTTATAGTTTAATTTTATTTTATTTATAAGGATCGAATTAGATATTGTAAGCTATATTTTAAGGCTTTTCTCAGCAGGTACATGTACAATGTAATATCATGTAAAGATCACAACATTTAGTTCTAGAAAATTAAAACTAATGTATCTAGTAATCCTCGTCAGTCACATCAAACCTAAATTAATCACTATAACTAAACATTTAGAATCAATAATAAGCTTTGGATATCTTTGACATTTCATATTTGTAAATATAAAAGTGATGTACCCATCTTGGCCTCATATTAGGACACGGAACTTGATAAAGGAACTCATCAATATTATTGCTACCTAATTGTATGTAGCACGTCTTGTGCATACGAGTGGTATTGTATGGTATGCATAATATTTAAATATTAACTTTTAAAAATGAGTTCTATTACCTAATCCTCGTACCATTGTGTGTCTTTAGTTTATATAAAACATTTTATTCCTCGATTTCGTAGACCAAGTTCTTAAATCGTGTGATGATTTAAAGCTCAAATGAACATTTCGTTTAGGTATGGTGCATATAGTTGGTTGCAGGTGAGTCTTAAAAGGTTGTGGCCATGGCCTTCCTGGAAAGCCATAGCAAGAGGCCAAATTGTAGTCGAGCAATACATGTAGGTGCTGTTACTATCCTTTTAGCAAATATAGCTTTTAATTTTTATTTAGTTTAACAATTTATTCAAGCATCGTCCCCTTAACCTAAGACTTTTTCCTAAACATTAGTAATTGGATCATTATTATCATATTATACTATATCTAACCATTATTAAAGAACTCCTTAAGTTAAAAGCCTACTAAGATTACAAAAGGGATCATTTGCATTAATAGCTTTTCTAATTTACCTAGGTAATATAATATATTTATCTATTTATCTCACTACATAATTAATTTTACTATTAAATAACGAACTATAATAAATCAAAACGATAAACTTGTAGAGTAGATCGTGATACTAAATAACCAGCAACAAAACGAGAAAATCTATCAACTATTATGTAGGCCGTGATATTGTCAAATAACAACTCATTTATTTTGGTTTGACCCAGAGCTAAGAGCTGTGTTATCAAAATGTAACCGAATGTCTTTCTGTGATGTGATACCCATTCAAAGGGCATCGTCTGACACATTCTGGACCCAACGCTCTTCAGAGCCTGATAAAATAAAACTGCATTTTATTTTAGCTACAATATCGACTAGATACTCATAAGTAGGTACTCGTAATAGCTTGTTGCATCGCATCGGAAAGGCGTGGATATGTCAGTCATACGCATATCGTACGTAAAATATGAGCTAAATAATTTAAAAACTTGGTTGAAAACCATCATGCATGACTGTTGGAATTAGGTGTTTAAAAATTATCCAAATTACTTACACTCAATAATATCATCTCGTTTATGGATTAATAAATATTAGTGATTCTTCGATCAATTTCACGGAAGGTTTACCGTACGTATGATTATTATAAGCGTGTATCGAGCACCTAAGGAACCATAATCTATTATAGGCAGTGGTTTTAGGGGGTATCTAGCATTTTAGCCCTTGTGTTCGTGTTCCCGTTGATTGTTTTATCTGGATCGCGAAACTTCTTATCTTATTTGGAGTGGCCGAGCACTACAGCTGAAGTTTTCACCTAATTTCTTGTACTTTCACCTCTCGAGTCAAGTTTGACCCAACTATTAATCGAAACGAGGCCCTTATTCGGTCCTTATTATACTTATCTAAGTAGACTATCTTTTCTGTTGCTTGAAATCTTCATACATACAGAAACGTTCAGTTTTCGATAAGTATATGAAGGTATTGTCTGTCACGCTGTCTTCAAGATCTTGCGATGAAGGTGATCACGCGATGAAGGTGATTCCTGATTACCATGTACGTTGGTCGTAGTAGATCTCTACAGTACCTTTGGCTTCTTTTCATCAACGTTTTCATTCAAAAAAGTTTCTCCAACAAAAATATCTTGTCAGGGTTATTAAATTAGCCACTGTAGCGAGTGCAGAATTATAAGTAAAGTGTAGCAAGGGTGGAGTGACGTCATAGCTGGGGCGCGTAGCAATCCACGCGGGACATCCACGCCAGGTCGCGCGTCGTCACCTGGAACGAGAATAGACCATGAGCCTATTTACAGAACTCTTATAAACTACCAGCCGGTTTATAATCCTTTAGAAGAAGACTGTTTGAGAGCGTCGTCTTATAACGGCATAGCCAAACCGATGTGTAAAAACTTTCTGGATACTGGACCTACAATCTCTTCCAGCGATCTAAAGCAAAATATCATTTGTTGACGAACGGCAAAAGTATAATTTTTGTTTTCCCAAATCACAAACCAAGTATAAAAATAAAAATAAAAATAAAATGTCATGTTTTGTTATGACGATTGTTACTTTGTCTTCTCTTCCGTAGAGAAAAACTCGTGTAATCCCGTTGTCCCCGTACGCCATGTCCCCGTCACGGGGATAGCGAGTCGTGTTTAAATTTCTTTCCCGTTGTCCCCGTAACGTAGATTCGGGGACGGGGATGTAAAAATTTCACGTGCCGTTGTCCCCTTTAATCTGTTATCCTTTAACTGAGAAGAACACTATCTGTGGTGCCCAAGCTAAGGGGCATGACAATGGAGATTGAACAGGTACAATTCTGTTCCTATGGTAACTGTGAGTGAGGGTGACGAGACGAGACGACGCGTGGGAGTAACTTTAGCAACCAAGAAGCAACAGTAATAGATGAGGTGACTACACCACACTAATATTAAGTAATAATCGTGCTCCTATCATATGTTTACCCAGCGGTTATAAGGAAAGTGGGTGTGTTTGTTCATCGTGATTGAAAATCTATAATTTACTGTATATTGGCTACGTAACGTGAAAACTTATCGAAAGTTTACCACACCAGTTTAGTTTTTATTCAACTTGTTGCTGAGGTAAAAAGACCTTCCTATACCACTACTACATAAAGATTTGTTGAGTAAAAAAATCTTGAAAAAAAATGTGTTATAAGGTTCAAAATGCAATTAGTCACGAGTCTTCGTAAAATGTGGATTTCTTTTGTATTGTGTCACAAGGTGACGGCATGTGTTACTCTTAGCGCTAAGATAATGAATAAACATTTTATTTTTTTATTTTACAAGCCCTACAAACGCAAAAACAAAAATATAGAGCGACGTAACACACAGACCTGATGCATGGAGTAAACGGCGAGCACGACCAAGACGTGCATGATGTTATGCGAGTTGAGGCAGCGGTCCACCGTACCCGGGAACCACTTCTCCGGGATGTGCATGGCTCCTATCACCCCTCCTCCCAACGACACCGCATCCTGTGAAGCAAGATAAGAGTCATTGAAGAAATAATCTTCTCATAATAGTCGTGATTAGCTGTGGTCTTCTGCGAATGGTTTGGGTTGCGTGACAAGTTGGCCTTGTGATTCGTCACAGACTCGATACGAATAGGGTTAAACTGAGTTCATCCACAAACGAACTGAGTTCATCACAGTTGAAACATGCACCATTCACCTACCATAACGTGATTCGAACTGCTCCTTCTAATTTTATTGAATAACTATTTTGAAATTCTAAAACATTTTGCTACTTTAATGCGGGTGGTGAATGGAATGCTAAGAAACCTTACAATCATGTATTTATTTCTGCTAAAGACATAGCTTACATACAAATCCCCTTAGCTGCTTATTTCATTAACATTTGCCGCATAAGTATTTACGCTGTTGATAAAAAAATAAATGTTTCCAAAGTTTAATAAAGGCAGAAAAATATGGGGAACTAAATGTAATTACGATGACACGTGCAGGTAATTGTTCCCTGATTCAGTGCCTATTGGGTTTACCGTTAGTTTTCTACGAACGACTCCGGTATCGATTAGCGGCAAAGGGTCACAAGGGTTCTGCAGGCGGTCCCGGCAAAAGGGAGCGAATACATTTATTATTCTTGCATGGCTCGCCCCGGAGGCGTGTTTGCAAACGTTTGCTCCGTTTGTTGAATCTGGTTCGTTTTACCTCCACCTACCGAGTACTACTCGTATTATGTGCTACTACTCGAAGAGCTCATTTATTATTTTGCTTGACAGCATTGCTAAACTACTAATATGTATATTGTAAGCTAATGGCCGTAATTCAGCGAAGATTCTAATAATACAATTTTTTTTATTTGCAAACTAGCTTTTGCCCGCGTCTTTGCCCGCAAACCTACATTTAATATGGTAGCCTATGTTTATCCTGAAAGCTCATTCTAAATATTATAGAATTTTTGATATCGGATCGGTAGTTTCGAATTACCTCCTACACACAAAGAAACTTGTACTTACCTCTTTGTAATTTTAATGTAAAATAGAGACAGTCAAATTTAGAGCTAGCCCCTATTCAAAAAACATTACAAATTGTAAAATACATTTAATTGTAAGAGGCTACAATTCTACAAGTATTTGTTTAATAAAAAATTACGATTTACTGGAGGAAAATTAACAAAATTGAAAAATTTTCTTACAATTCTACATATTTGTAGGTTTTATTAAACAGCACTTGACATAAAATTCGACAATATTGTCACTTTTCTACAAATTTGTAGACTTGTAATGTTTATTGAATATGATTTAAAACAGCTCTAAATTTGAACGTCTCTCAAGCGCACCTGCTACGCGCTACGGTACTACGACGTCGTAGAGCTACAGATCCACTGAACAGTTTTCAGTTGTGCGATAGACGATTGTCGCGGACTATGACGTAGGCTTTGCAAAGCCGCGTTGGGGAGGTGCGGCAAAAGCTGGCGGCATGCCAAGTTGCTTCCATTGTTGCGGAAGGGACTTTGGAATACATTTACGAGTGCTCGGACCGAAACTTGAAGGTCCCCACAGCGTTTTCACAATATAATTGGTTTTTTATAAGTGCGGAGATGACATTGTTAATCGATCTCAAATAACAAATATAACTATATATAACTATGTAAATATCAATGCGAGTTATTTTCTATTTTTGTTCGCTCTGGATGTTCCGCCCTTTTAGACAAAGTACAAATGTTTTAAGGAAAAACATGTTTTACTAAAGTTCTAAACAACTCTGCCTACTCCTTAAATAATTGAAGTGGAAGATCAAGGAGAGTGACCTACTTAACTATACACCTTTTATGGTACCGTAAGTATTTCTCGAAAATTGGCTTTTATTTAGCTTGAAGAAGTTATTGTGAAGGTTTTAAATAACTAACGAAATACTAACTACTGTGAAAATTTGGACATGTACCAAATGTCATGTTTGGACGTGCCTCTGACTACCCTCTTTAGATATCTTCAAAGATCTAAGTATCTAAAAATCTGGGGAAGATATCTACCGAGCCCGGGGATTACAGTCGTGATCATATTTTTTATTTTTTTTAAATTAACTGTTCATCCAAACAATATCACTTATTTTATTATTCGTCGGGTAATTACGTCGTACATCCTTTTCTATGTTTTAACTCAACGGAGTTGTACTCAAACAAAGTTTAAACATTTATTGTGAGTAAGATTGATGAGTCGACGTAAGCCTTCTCTGGGAAACGGAATATTTCATTTGTCGATGTTCCATTGTAACGATAATTTTATTGTATAGAATGTAATATTCTCTTGCAAATTCTATCTGATTATCATCATTTTGTATCATAAAGTGGTACGACGACTGGTCTTAATTTACCAGTACATTACTTCTGGAGTTTGCTACAAGGATTACCGGTCAAACTAATCTCCTACTGATACATTGACAACTGTAGTTTTAGATAAGCATCTAATTTCTCTAAGGTATCGTTCGTGTAGTGTACCTATATGCCGTGCGTGTATCTATCAAATAGATCTTGTTATTCGACGGACACTTTGATGGTAAATTGATGTTTTCAGTTTGATAAATTGCGCGATACGTGAAATATGACAAGGACACACGATACTGCAATTATTCGATTGCTTTTTTCCAATATACCCATTTGATCGTCTTAATTATATTATTTCATACAGTTCTCTGAAGAAAAGAGTCGTATTTTAGTAAATAAATAAAAACAGTCATAGTTTTTATAGTTGGGAGACCAGAATATGAAACGGTTGCTAATGGAATGGTCACTAGCAATATTGTTCTCTCGACAAAAGTTTAATCGGAGAAATGGAGTGCGCTAATGAGAGTGGCTAATGAGCCTCACACGAGTGCCCTAAGCCAGGATGTATGCCTGCAGCCTGGCAAAGGTCCAGATGGCTAGAAGCCCCTGGTTCTCGATATTTATCGTCCACTCGCCGCTATTACTATCGAACTAATGTAACAGAAAATTTCTGTTGAAAGTTCTTGTGAAATAAATTCTGTAAAAAGATATTTTTGGCACTAGGTTATAGGAAAACAACTGAAATGTTCAAATTGAATTTATTGTTGATGTTTCCGAAAGGCTTTTAATAATTTCTTGCGAAAAATATTGAAGACGTTTGCCAAAGTTCCGAATGGATTTATTGGTTGTCTACGTATCTTTATAGTACGTATAGCGTAGTTCATGTGTTAACTATAGATACTTGATTTATATCGTGTTCCTTCCAGCTATTTCAATAGACGACGTGTTGCATTCGCGCAATGCGAGGCGCTGTCCTGAATCTCATCTCATGTGACACGGGCTTGAGATTGAGAATTCAAAAGTGGTCTCTTTTCATTCATATTCATGTTAGCAACTTGCTATTAGGCCGTGGCTGACTATCCTGTTCCGTGGGATCGGATCCTAAGATCGTGAGTTTTATTCCGATCGTGCGTCATAGGATTTTTCAAAAGGAACGAGCAATATCCTACGCACTCTTTTATAAGGAAAACATGGCAAATCTAAGTGCACGCAATAACGACCTTACCAAAAAAATTAAGGTCTGAAATAGGCCCCTTGAAGGCTCGCTGAATCGTTCACTAGATATAAGTTCAGTCATCGCGGATAAACCTTTTGACCGAAAAAGAGGAGTGACATGCCTACCTGCAGGAAGACGTGTAGGATAGCGTGCGGGTCCCCGCCGCCGTAGCGGCCCGCGCGCGCGCCCGCCAGCAGCAGCCGCATGCAGAAGGGAGCCGCGAAGCACAGCCGCCGCTCCCAGGGAGACCACGCTCGCATAGCCTGCCACACAATAACTGTATTCAAAAGACGTTTCAACCCTTATGTGTCAGTCTGAATGAGTGAAAATGCGTCCGACATGTTCAGCGGAGCGAGCGATTGGCGCTCTCGCCGCTCAGATGGCATTCAGGGACACGTACTATACTCGTTTGCATGTGCTTGATATAACATCGTACGCAAATTACCAAATTTGATTATGTACAGAAAAAAATATGTTACAGATTTCATCATTTTCACTCTCTTGTCCGATTATAGAATAATTACATACAAACTGCAATGGAAATATAATTGTTTTTATAGGAAAATACTGTTCAGAAACTTGTGCGATAACCAATTCCTTATCAATGACTTCCAAACAATACGACCTTACACTAATTAAAGTAAGATTAACTAAGTTGAAGTCAAAGTTGAATGTAAAAACCAAATCGATAATTACAAAATACTTATATTAACTCATGTAATATTCTGGAAACAACGTGATATTTTTTCCTTTTACTGCACGTGTCATGCTATGCAGTTTTGTGTCCACCAAATGAACAGCCTCATAATATAACAGTAAGATACTTTACCCACTATAGGTAATATTAGTAAGAAACGTTTGAAACAATAGGATCGTATTATGAATCATCGAAAGCGGTGATATTAGACCCACAGTCAACTCGCGGCTGCGGCTTTACTGTATAAAGGTGAAACTTATTTTTGAGTGATGTATGTTGTGTAGAATTTACCTTATAAAGGCCAAGAAGACTGCCGAGGCAGTAGACCGCCAGGGCTCCGTAGCGCAGCAGAACGGGTGCGCAGTACACTGTCGCGGTCACCATCGGGATGGCACCTGTAAACCATTCATCATCAGACTGTATACAGCATTGGTCCAGCTGTTGGCAAATAACTTGAGGAATGAAAAAAAAATGCTCGATGAATGAAATCTAACGTATGTGGTAAAAGTTAGACACCTAACCACGGAATTTCTAAACAACAGCAAAAATTTATATTGATTGATATTAAGTTAATTAAAAATGCATTTCGCCCGTAGATACTTTCTTGGTGTAGATTAGGTCAAAGTAGGTATGGGAATCCTGAATAGTATGACCAGAAGATACAGCGCGATGCCCAAATGCAGCCTATACGCAGATGCTAAGGTGAATTACAAGATCTGTATTAATCCCAAGTTTTCAAGTAAAGTAGGTAGGTCCTGTCCGCCATCCTGACACAATTAATTTTGGCGAACAACGTTAAAGATACTCGTACTTTATTAAAAAGTTTGTTAACTTGAGCGGAAAAATGAAAAAACAAGCGCAGTGGAAAATTCCGACCCGATTAAAAGTTTGCTGAGAACTTTTTCCATTTTTCATGTTTTTGTTTCCATAAGCCCTCGACTCTTCATTTGTGAGTTTGTAGCATTATTGTACAGAGTTTCAGTCATTAGCTACACTGGGTCGGCTTTTAGAGGCATAACTTAATCGTGATTTCCTAATACGATTTTAACGACTGCTTTCCCCATTTCGTCTATATTTTATTACCATAAGAGTACCCTTTCGCAATATTCATAAACTTTTTAAATCTATAGAGCGTCATCCGCCCGCGTTTACGAGTACAAAGTTATCTAACTTAACTACTACTTAAGGGATGGTTTGCAGATCAAGAGCGGATCTATACGTAGGTACAAAGTATAAAGTATTCCTTTACTTATCTTTGTTTTATTAGGCCAAGGTTTTTAAGATAGTAATGATTCTTGAGTAAACACTGTTTTTTAATTCCACCAAAATGTGATAAATTATCGAAAACTCTACAGTATCTATCTGTAGATACCGGTAGGTAGGTGGCGTGTGGCCTATTTTCCAGAACGGATTTAGTTTATCCATATAAAATATTCAGAGCCTCGCTACTCTCCGTGGGATTTTCACACTTCTGTTCTGCGGAAGAAACTTTTGAGCTTGCTAGATGGGTACCTATATTGTTATTATTACCTACTAGCTTCCGCCCACGGCTTCGCCCGCGTGGTACTTTGAAAAACATAATAAATCTATCCCACGAGAACCGTGCATTTTTACGGGATAAAAAGTAGTCTATGTGCTGTTATAGACTATAATCTATCTCTGTGCCAAATTTCATCAAAATCCATTCAGTAGCTTTTGTGTGATAGAGTAACAAATATAAATCCATAAATTCTTAGAAACTTTCGCGTTTATAATATTAGTATTACCATTACTTAAAAAACAAACAAGGATAGTTCGTAACATTACCTTTGGAAAATTGAACAAAGATAAGATTGCATGTCTTTTTATATCCGGTAACTTGTATTTAGTAACTGCTTGCCGATCACTAAATCGAATTACCTGATATACCTGAACCTACGCTTAGCATCCGTTGCTTGTTCGCGTTAATCAGGCTAAGAACTAAAGAACAATGTTCTTGCTAGAAAAAATATCTAATCTAGATAATTTTTCTAACATCCTTCCAAAAGAAAAACAACGGAAAGAGTTAGTTGAAAAGTTGCTCCCGTCAAATCAAATGGGGTGTGGATACTATGATGGATATTCTTGATTGAAATGTCTTTCGCATTACGTCGAGACGTCGACTACCTCCCGTCATCATCGTCGATCACTCTAAAGACACATCTGGGACATCTCTACACATACGTAAGTTTTTATTATTTTTCTCACATAATACCTAAAGTTGTGTGAAACTGGGTTGAAACAGAAATACACCATATCAAACCATTATAGTGTTGGTAAAAAGTAAAAAAAATAAAATTGATCTCCTTTGTCTCCTACATACCTACAAAGTGTGTCTAAATAAAATAAAGTACCTACTTAACTAACCTACTACTTCGACTCTATCAAAATTCCAAATCTCCTTCATAGAATCTTACTTTTCTTTACATAGTTGGAGCAATTTATTCCTTAATATAATTCCACCACTCAGCCAAAGCCCAGCTACTCTGTTAGTTACGGCTTGTAGGTTCTAGATTAATCTAAGCGAGCTATTCAGCGCCTACACTAATCGAGTAGTAGTGCAGCAGGGCAACACTAATGGGTATTATCGTGAGTGGACAATGTCAGGCGCACCCGCCCTCCTGGCCTGGGAGAAACTAACGATATATATTTCCGTGTAGATAGTACACACACACCCGCCAGCAGCAGTAGCGCCATGCTCATAGATTAAAAGTTGGCGGAACGCAGTTCCATTTTGTTCCTATAAATAATAATGAAATTTTAACTAAAAGACAGCAGAACTCACGTAAGTATACGACGGGTGTATGTGATGATTGTTTTATTATGACCTTTTGTTGCTCAAATTAAGTTCGTTGTCGTTCGGCATATCACGAATGTGTTCAATCGTAATATATGTATCGAGGTAGGCAGGTGCCTACGTTTCTTTTTATGTGAGTGAGGGGAAATTACCCTAACTGAATGAACAATACACAAACCCATCAGCGAATCCTTATTGCTGTTGTTTAGAACTACAAAGGTTTTGCGGTGGTTTCAAAGTAAGTCGAGGGATTATCATCTCATTTGGAAAATTTAATATTAAAAAAACGGTTTTGCGTGAAGCTAGACTCTGGTTGGATCTATCCCGATGGGCTAAAAATAAAGCTGTGGTGAACTACGCCACTGTGATAGAACATTGATGAAAGCATTCCACCGACTCACTGCTAATCTAATACGCCTTGACCTTATCGTAATCACTTTCAACATGTCTCGATGCGGCTTTTCCGAAAGGAAACATGCCAATTGGGCGGGCCGGGTCTTTTCCGCGAGTTAACGATCTCGAATGACGAACGAAGAACCAGTGAGATTAGCCTATTTCCCTCCGCGAAGTGCGCCAACTTAACGACATTTTAGGTTGGCGATTTGTATTCTGTGTAAGTTCAGCGTTTTAGCGAATGTAAACATTAAAAGTTTGACTAAAAGTTTATCCGTTTACAGATGTCTAAAGATGAGAGCTTTTGAACCAAGTGGATGGAAAAGGAATCTTAGCTGGTGATGGCCCTCGAGTAAAGTCGAAGATCTCTTAACCGGGCGTCTCTCGATACTCGACTCGTGATCTCCACCTAATCCCGAAGCAATTAAGACAAAAGAGCTTGAATACTGATTGGCTTTTTAAATTGCCCCATTTTTTTCATTGGAAGGTAGCTTTATCGGGGTTTCAGGAAGTTAAAAAGGGAGCAGCTACCTTTGATAAATAAATATGATTTCAGGGATAATGTAATTTCATATTATCCGTTTTTGGTTCATAGAAAAAAATACATGATGACGTCTGTAATTACATCTCCTTAGATCTTGTTTGATCTATGTATATATTAGATTTAAATTTAAAAGTTAGGGGGAACCTATGTGTGTCAAAACATTATATTTGTCAAGCTCGCGATTACGCGCACGTACTTATGCACTTTTTTCGAATGGAAAATCGAATGGTACATAAGCATGTTCGAATTCACGACCATAGGGCGATGCAGGTGTGATAGCACCCTTGTGGCACTATACCACCGGTGCTCTTTTAAAAGCCCGTATGGCTAATTGCCAATCTCACTCGTATATAAGGTCGGGAACAAACATGAAATCATAAAACTCTATGGTCGAGCCGTGTGCTGGTGGACCCGAGCGAGTCACAAATGAACACAGATAATCTAGTTTATTACCCGCAATGTTATACAGTAGCAAGTTAAGCTTGAAATTGCTCGGTTAGCTCGACTCGTTGCTCGTAAAATAATGATGGGGCCTGTGGTACGCGATACGCCCGTCCTGCGGAGTCTCCTTTCCATCGAGCGTGTCTGCTGAAGGATACAGTGAGGACAATGAAAGCTTTGTAGTGAATATCTGTATTCGATATATGTACCTTGGGAAGTGCAATTGAAACTATGGCGTCAGTTGTACCCAGCCTAATATGTTTATGAGGTCATTCTTTATTTGAATGGAAAGTTATAGGTGAGCTAAACCCTTTTTTTATTGCCATTTTTCACACTGTTGAAATGAAACCAATGTGTAGCTTAGAAGTGTGATTTTTAAGTCTTTTATCTTGTTATTCTATCTAAATCAAGAGATATTCGCTGAACAATTTTTTATTTTGAAATTTTTACTTTGATTGCACTTTTCTTCAAAATACTTTTGAGTTATCCGTTTTTTGCTTCATTTTAACCGTATTTTTAATTTTGTAGAAGCGCTACTAGTATCTACAACTGTACCGTAGCGCACACCGCCTGCACTTGGCTCGTGTGGGACCCGAGAGGAAATCGTCTGTGTCGAGCTTCGAGGCCCAGTGCCAAGTAGGCCATCGGAAATTTATTGTTTATTCAATAACGTTGTAAGGCATTGTAGGCTATTTTAAGAAATACTTCGGTAAATAGTTCCAAAACTACCAATGCACACAAAGGACCTTTTATTGATTTTGCTTGGTAATTATTCTCGCTTAGCCTCATCTCGTCTCGGCCTTCGCTACCCATTGATTTGTTTTCAAGGTACCCCGAAAGTCTGATCCCATTATACATAAATCCCATCAAAAACATAAATGTGAAATGAGAGCCAAGTTCAATAAGTATGTTTTAGTCGTTGACTTCAGCGACAAAAGAAGTGAGATCTAAACAGGTGCCAAGTACAATGGTCAGTCCTGAAACTTATTTATAACAATATGAAATATTTTTAACAACTTTAAAATATCATTTCATCTCATAACTTAGGATATTGTATTGAAGCCTAAGGTCTAACTTGGCTAGTTCTCATTATACAAATTACCTACCTATTATTAACTACTTACCTACTATGTCCGATCGCTAGTTTCTACCAGCAAGCAAAATTTTTAGAAGAATAAAATAATAACTTGCATTAGGTATAGCTAATATAATTTTTACTCTTAAGAAAACTAGCCAAGTCAGACCTTAGGCTTCAATATAATATCCTAAATTATGAGATGAAATGATATTTTAAAGTTGTTAATGATATTTTATTTGATGAAATGATATTTTAAAGTTGTCGCTGAAGTCAACGACTAAAACATACTTATTGAACTTGGCTCTCATTTCACATTTATGTTTTTGATGGGATATCATTACTTTTTGTACAGAACTTATTAGTAAGTACGTAGGTACTTATTCTTATATTATTACACTTATATATCTACCTGCATAGATGGCTCATACTATTGGCACATTGTATACATACCTATTATAGTCATACTTAGGTACGTATCTGCATAGACGGCTCAACTATTGGCACATTGTATAGAAGTGGTACCTAGTACCGACTTACCGAGACTGTACTACTTACCAATCCAAGACACTACTTCCACTCGTTATTATATTCACGTCAAGACCCTATTAAAATCCACATAATGACCGACTGTCAACTATTTAGATTGCTATTCTTAAATTACAGGCGCTAGTAAGGGTTCCTAGGAGAATCAATTAATTGAAAAAGTACGATAAAAATATAAAAATTTACAAGTTTCAGATTTTTTCCTTTGTATCCACCCCACTACCTACCTGAATGCCAAATTTGAACGATCTAGATCATCTGGAACTGGGTTATAAATAACGTCTATAGGTCAGTCAGTGATATTTTTTTTCATAATATACGATTTTTGGACGTTGATATCTAAATAACCGTTTGGGGTGTGTTTATGAAATTCAGAGTACATATTTTACTCGCAAATGGCAATAGATGAGCCAAATTTGACTTATTTATGTGTAATAGTTTTTGAGTTACAAGAGGGTGAAAATGGCTCCAAATGCTTCGTGTAATATTACACACGGCACGCGCTTCGCCCGTTCGCTTGAACTTGGCTGACACGCTGCCGCGTGTCTAGATTGAGGTTTACTAGGTATTGAGTATTTCAGAATAATCGCGATTTTTATGTTAGAATAACCTTATAGCAAAGGGAGAACTCTTATAAAGAACTTTCCGCTATAATACAGTCGTCATCTGAACCGTTGTTATCTTAAAAAATCCAATCTTGTTATCCAGTCAAAGTGAGCCCTGGCATTGTTTGGTATTATATTTGTTATGTAAAAAGCGATATAAGTAGGTACATACATATTGTAGTTACGTAGAAGGCAGAAAATTGTGTTTTCCTTTCATATCTTTGTGTTATATAGAGATGTATTTATTCACAACGTGAAAGGGCACTCGGAAGCGTTCCGTGGGAAGTAAATAAATTCATGTCTGTGTTTGAATAAAGAGGAAATTAATATAAAAAGGTGAAGGAGTTAGATTATTTTTTTAGATTATTATTCACTGAGAATAGCATGGTTGAAATTTTGACTGGATTTTCTATAAGGGTGAAAACGCGAGGCAGGCAGCTTGTAAGTTATACAATAAACCAAGACAAAGGAATCGGGGTCGAATGTGGAAAAAGCATATGGAATATTAATGTTTAATGTTAAAAAGAAATATTAATGTTTAAATTAACTCGATTATCAAACCAAAATAAAAAATATATCCTCATTCGGCAGTCGATAAACATAAAGTACCTCCAGCAACTGTTCATCTTAAGTTCGTCTCCTTAAAAAGGTTCCCAAAAGTTCATAATCTCATTGAAGTTGCGGTTTGCGGTGAAGGCCGCCACTGGTGTGCCAGAGTAGGTACCCTGATAAGCCATAATCTTGAGCCGCTTAATCCAAAGGCCTTCACCATTTCTAGGTTCCATTTCAGCGACAAGCACAAATCCTTTGTATTATATAGTTTCTCTCGCTAATATAAAAAAATCTAAAATTGCTATTTTATCAGTTACATGAAACTTTTGGGCTTTGGGAATCAGCGAAGGTGCCTTTATTTTATTAACCTTATAATTAAATGAAAATAACTTAAATAAATGAGTGAAAACCCGTCCCATGTAAACAGATTCAGGTTCAGGGATTGTGAAACCGATGTGGAGGTGAAATTACGAAAACTTAGCTAATTAGCTTTGCACAATTAACTTACTTGCGAACACAGTTCGGTGTGAAAGCCTGCTTGTATATTTGATGTTCGTCGTGGAATTTGATGGAACGATGGAACTAATAGTAATTAGGTACCTACTGACATAATACTGTTTTCTCTTTCAGACTTCTGGTATTCTTGTTCAGTCCTACTGTAATTTGTGATTCAAAAATCCAAAAGCACACACAGCATACCAAAATCACACGACAAAATAAAAGTAGGTGCCTAGGTACCTAAACAGAATAATGGATTAGATCTCAGGCGACTTAGGTTCCGCATTCTAAGTTTGTCGTATGCAAATTCCAAGGTCTCATTAATAGTATCAAAGCGTTTAATTAGAGGCGGCCCTCGTTCTGAAAGTGAAGTGGCGTCGCGCGGTGCACTCTCGACCTACTTGTGTTGGTTTTACAATATTGTGTCCAACCATATCGTATCGCAGGAGTACGATGTAGCGTCATCGTTTGGACTGCTGAAAAATACGTCTAAGGTACCTACATGCCGAAAAGTAAGTGCTTGAATATATAGCTAGGGTGGCAAGAACCCTCTTTGAACTGGCCAACAGGGACATTAGCAAAAGGGTGAGTTATACTGGAAATTACCCTTCAACCTTTCGATGCGATGAATAACGTAGATAGACCTACTTAATGTTTAATCAGCCGAGGCATTACTTCAAACTGGGTATCGTACACTTGAAGGTTGAATTCTATTCAATTCAAAGAACCATATATACTGGTTGTGTGTTCAGTTGAGTGCCGTGTAGGTTTACTGTGTATCCCGTCCGATATCATATTTTAACCAGTGTGTCCTTTCCACAAAACGACGGGTCTTTAGTCAACTGAGGCCGCTGTCAACTTATCCCGCGAGATGAGTTGACCTAATGCATTTTTGAATCGGTCAACTCATCCCGCTGTCAAAAAAAACAAAGAGATATGTATTATTTGAAATTTATATACACACGTGAACAAAAATCTTTGGGGAAAAAAAGACACAGCATTGGTTATACTGATACCGAATTATTTTTATGTCAAATTAAAATTATCATATCGTCCGCAAGTCGAAATGTCGAAACTTAAAAAAGGTTTTGCATGATTATTGTGTCGATATTCGTTGATTGTTTTGCGGAGTAGACACCCAGGCTAACTCGATAACACGGTAAGGCCGGGACTCCACCAAAGCGGAAAGGAGAGATGTTTTTTAAACAACCAATAGAATTCTGTTATTGACACATCTCCTCTCCGCTCAGCTTCAGTGGAGATCTCTATGCGGAGATGTGTATGGCGCGATGGAAGCGGAGATGTGAGCTGTGCGCGGACGACGCGCAGTGGAGACGAGAGATGTGAGCGGATCTCCGCTTTGGTGGAATCCCCCGAGCTGAAAAATATCTCTTCTCGCACAGCACACAGCACACCGCACACATCTCTGCTTTGGTGGAGTCCCGGCCTAACCCTCCCGTCACGTTGTAGGTTTGCTTACTCACGATCGCCTAGGGCTCTACCGGGTACTGTATGGATCGATTTCATACCTTCACTGCCTTGCATGCTCTATGTTTCAGATTTATTTGGCTTCGCTTTCTCAGCCAAGAATGAAATTGAGTGTGTTTATACAGCCACGTTTTATAACAAATAAAATAATAACAAATGTTATTATTTTGGACAAGTAAAACCCAGTCAATAGAAAGGTAAGCAATTACTAGTCCCTGCTACCAATCAACTAATAGAGGAAATTCCAAATGAACATAAAGAAAAATATCGTTAGTCATAGATAACACTTATAATGATACCGTTTCAGTCGGACTAAGGCAAACACATAGGTACAATTATGTCGATTGCTGGCATTATATTGAACGGGCTCCAACTAGAAATTCATGGAAATCACAGCTCTAGTCGACAATCAGGGAAAATTGTCCACTTATTAGAACTAGCATTGTCCATGGCGTCGTAGCCATTTTACCTGTTGCAACCCATTATTTCTATTTTTAGGGTTCTGAAGTAATTTGCAAATACAAAATCTTTTCCTTCTGTAGCAAGGTGTGTAGAAAGTATACCAGTCCATCACTGGCTGTCAGGAAGTTCATACATATCCAACACATTCTCTGTCAGTTTGATAGTATATGCTTCCCAGCAAATCTACCCAGCAGAATCTCACAATGTGTAGAGGAAGTACATTTTAGATGTGATATTTAAACATAAGTAAATATTTGGCTTTCGAGTGTCCAAAAATCTGATTCCAAGCATAGCGGGACCCTATTCAGATGTTTTAGAAACCGAGCATAGCGGAACTAACCGTGTTTAGTAAATGCAAACTAGACGTATCAGTTAGTTCAGTTACAGTTATACGTGTTTTCACGCCATGCCGCCATGCCCTTGACAATGCACTTGACCCAGCTGTTACCTAACACTGCAGTGCTATTCTGTGGGTAGCAGGTAACTACTAATATCTGTGGCCCGGCCGCAGTCGCGAGTCTAGACTTCAGATAACAACGGACATAATCGTGCTAAACTCGAATATAAATGAATAGACATTTCCCTTTCTTTTTCCCGACGAGGATTAAAAATGTTGGAATCATAGTTTGATAAGTGTGATGACTCCCGCTTGGATTTGTGATCGCTACCACCACTTATATCTAACAACTGTATAATATAATAAGTACTCGTATTGTTATTTAGTATAGATTGGTTGTAGTACAATTATAAAGGTACCTAATCGAGGATAGCGATAAAATATACTACTGAGCAATGTTATTTAGCGGTGCATTGTGGCAAGATTCCTAGGGTGCAGCGTGTCGACGTGTGTTTATCACATTGGAAAATCAACGAACATTTATCAAATTATTCGCAGATATTTTATGGGACAATCTTCAAAATCAGCGTATTCGGTTGACTTCTCTGGTGCTTTTTGAATACTAATATTACAGCTGTTCTGTATTTTTATATCGAAAAGGAGGTGTCTAAATAAGCGTATTTTCATATTCGCCCCTAATTTTCTCAACCAGTTTTCGAAATATTTAAGTGTGAAAATTTCGAGACCATAGCAATCAATATTAATGGCAGAGCAGTCAATAAAAGAAGGATTTGTATTAGAAAAAAGATTATAAAACAGTTAAATTGTTTATTAAATTATTCAGATATTATCTTAATTCTAATAGGATTATATAAAAAGTAAAATGTAGGTGGTACAACCACTTGGTTGGTATTTTTTTTAGCATCAATTAGTAAAAAAATTAACCAAGTTAAAACAATAGGATCTAAAAATTTAAGTAGTTTATGATTAAATATAACATTTTCAGCCTAGAGAATCTGGCAGCATGTGCACTTTGTAATATTTTATGACTTTTTAGCAAGAAAAATGCAATTTTTTGATGGATCTGGTCTTTTTGACCACAGTGATCAATACCATATCAATCAAAAAAAGTTACTAATTCAATGATAATGCAAAGATGCAAAAAGATAGAAAGCTATTACTTGTACAGGTTAAATGTATTCCTAAAACTGATCTAATTATTAAATTAAAACATAAACAAAGTGAAAATCAAATTAGAAAAATGTACCATAGCAATCAAACATTTACAAATTGAAAGCCAGAGTAGTCATACGTTTACCTCTTTATCTCAGCACCATGGCAAAGCAGAACATGCTCGTTCCCCTCGGTAGACAGAGCAAGCCTGTTGGCAGCGCGCACGGCAAAAACCAAGTGTCCAAAGCGATCAGTTGGAGATGTGAGCACGAATTCGTGTCGCTCCAGAGCGATAAACAAAAACACGGGGACACAACTTATTTTTCGAATTGAAGCTAAATTATGCATATATTATTGTAATCTAATTGAATTTCATAAATAAGACCTTTTCTTTATGTTAGATACATAAAGAAAATGTCATAATGTTTCAACACAAAAAAGTTACGATGATTTTTTTAAGTCAATCTGTAGTCAGGACAGCCCAGAGCAATCAAGTTTTCGAGGTTTCCGATTTTTTTTAATATACCTACTTACAACAATGTTAGAGAAATAATTCTGAGTGTCCAAGGTAGCTTACAAGCCAAGCTATCCAACAAAAAAAACTCCTATTCAAAAATATTATTTTAAGGTAGACTTCTTCACTCGGACACGATTTTTTTTTTGTTTTGGAGATTGAACCTTATACCTATTCTCAATTCAATTGCAACCTATGTTCAGACCGAGACCACAGAGCAAATATTATTACAGAACAGACGGCTAAGATTCAGACACGAAACTAAGCACGAACTTATCACTGAAGGGCATAGGTAATCAAGTCAACTTTAAGTTACCGCAACTTAGTTTCATTCGCTTCTAAAACTTAGCCTAAATACCGGTTAAGCCATAGCTAATAAAGCTACATTTTTTGATTCTTATTCAATAATTCTACGAAAATATAGAAGGAATTTTCAAGTTGAACCTAAAGGTTCACTTCAGCTAAGTCATTGCGCCAATTAATTGCTTGGAATGAACTGAATTCAACCAAGGTAAATTAAATTTTCTTTCAGTAAGCTGAACTCAGATTTCCTGAGAGAGCAATTAAATAAATCACGTACTAACTTAGCTACCTCCATACAGTAAAAGTAACATTTTACTAAGAGCTGAACATAAAATTACTAAAGTTTTACTAACGTGCCTAAGTTCAAGTCGTTGAAGATTAAATTTGTACCAGTTGAAAATTAAATGCCATAAAACATTTTTATATGTCCGATGAAAACGATTTTCCACGAAATTGTACTCATTTCGCGAGATTTCAATTCAAAACCACTCCCTACAAGCGATAAATCTCCTGAAAGTATTGTTAAAAAGCTTTTTGCATTTGTAAATATTTTTTTGTAAAATCGATTCTCTAAACAAGCTTACCACCACCTGATGGTAAATGGTAGATACCGGAACTTACGGGCGCTCCAATCCCAGATTTATGACAAAATCCATAATTATTTTTTCTATTCATCCAGCAGTTTCACTTGCTCCACAAAATATGGTATGTGGTATGAAATTTCCTGTGTCGGTTAGCTATCAAATTCAAATTCAACTTCAAATTCGTGTCGCACTGGATTCCTTCAGGCAGAGCGGGACTATAACCTTAATAAAACAGTCTAAATAATAAATAGACGTTTATTCTTTAGTATGCGAACCGCATACGCGATAATTGAAAGAGAAAAACGAGTGAAGTATCACAGGCTTTATAGATTATGTTCAATAATAATACCACACACACTGACAATCTCCAGGCGACTACAAAGTTCCGATTTATTCTTGGCTAGGGTATTTATTCTTTACACAAATAATTTCTAGCAACTCGAACAATGAACCTTCAAAGTTATTTTGTAGGTATGCACAAATAACTATTAAAATTCCTCAAACATTTTATACATAAGTAACCCACAACTTCGCCTGTAACTGTGGGGTAACTAACAGAATAGGTACACATAGTGAACGAACTTCATTTACATTTCGTATATAATCTACACCTACTGTGTACAGGCTGTGTGTTTTATGTCAATCAGTCATTCAGACCTTTATTATTTTAATGTTGAATTTTACCATAGCTTGCTCGTTCATTGTTATGGATGTCCAGCTAATCCCAGTGAACTCCGTAAAATATCGTTCAGTCGCCGACACTACTTTGAATAGATGTCACACACAACAGAGACTTCTATTGAGACTCCTAGACGTTTCTTTAGTAGCAATGTACATAATTATTTTATGACGCTGTGACAGTGAAATAGAAGGTCTATCATAATAAGATAAATTAGCATCACTTACATACCAGAAAATAGGTAATATAAAGGTAGGTAGTACTAAACTTAACCAACCTGTAATTTCTAAGCAGATTATAGACAAACGCTAAAATTGATATCTCACAAGTAGACATTTTAGACGCGGTTCCTATACTTGTAGATATTATCTTCCCTGATGAAGGTATGAAGCAATATTTTCGTCAAAAGAGTGTTTTCAACGCGATTTTACTACGACACTATTGTTCGCCGTCTCGTGTTCGAATAGTATATTTTTATAAGACTTCAGGCCCACATTTTATTACATAAAGTACATACAATAACACTACACATTAACATAATTTATCTATGATACTCAAAGGCTATTTTTATGGGATCAATAAGTTTAGTTATGGAATAGAGACTGACCTATGCTCTGGCTGACCCATATTCCCAGCATGTCGAGCTGCAAGAGGCGGTGGTAGAGAGCCTCGCCGTGCGTGTGGTTCATGAATAGGTGGTACAGGAAAGAGCCGCACCACGGCGCCATTGCCCCTAGCAGGTGGCACAGGGACAGGAACCAGGAGCCGCCGCCGCCCCACGGTAGCAACCCTGGCAGCACCAGCATCATATACACTAGTGACACCCCTGGAACAACCAAAAATATTTTAATCATGCATTGTCACTAGTAACTACGAGTATAACAGATCACTGTGCATTGTATGTACTTCGAAGTTGATATCAATATATCCTTTTCTTTTATTAATTTGATTAATTTACATTTTATTTTGACACAATATGTTTGAAAACTCAATCCAATTTTATTCAAAAAAGGTTGAACTCACAGAAATGTTGGAATGTCTCGAAATAACTCTAGAATGGCTGGACCGATTTTCATGTTTATTGATTTTTTGTGTTTGTCTTCGTCCCGAATAGCAGAATAACTATTTAAACATTTAAAAATGAATTAAATGCGGACGAAGTCGCGGGCAACCACTAGTATTAATATAAAATGACTAAGTATTTTATTCCTTCAAGTTTTTTTTCCAACAATTGCTTGGCAAACACTCGGCATCGATTGACAGTCTGACAGTGCAATTGAAAACGATGATATGCCAGTTTCTATAATAAATAATAGGTAGTATTGAAAACAACTGTTGTTACTATTCAAGCAATTATGTAGGTATTCGTATCCCACTAACCTACTAACTTTTAATATTACTGGTAGATATTTGCGGTTAATTCTATATTGTAATATTGCGTCTTTTGAATAACATTAATCGCTTTTATTGTTTTTATTCTCAAGGACCACTTATTATCTACGAGTACTATCCAATTTTTAAATAAGAATATCTGCCTATCAATTAATAAACTCTATCTTATTATAACAAAACTTGACATAATATGAATCTGGGTACCAACATCAATTTTTTAAATAAATACCTACATCATCATCATCATCATCAGCCTATAGCAGTCCACTGCTGGACATAGGCCTCCCCTAATGAGCGCCATTGCGCCCTGTATACAGCTCGACGCATCCAGCCTCCACCAGCAGCCTTTCGCAGATCGTCACTCCACCTAGCCGGAGGGCGTCCTACACTACGTTTGCCGAGCCGCGGTCTCCACTCGAGAATTCGTTTACCCCAACGGTTATCGGTTCTTCGACAGATATGGCCAGCCCACTGCCACTTCAGCTTGCTAATTCTCTGAGCTATGTCGACAACCTTAGTTCTGTGTCGGATAGTCTCATTACGGATTCTATCCTTCAGAGAAACTCCGAGCATAGCTCGTTCCATAGCTCGCTGAGCGACTTTAAACTGGTGAACTAGCCGTACCGTGAGTGTCCACGTTTCGGCTCCGTATGTAATGACAGGTAGGACGCACTGGTTGAAAACTTTCGTTTTCAGACATTGTGGTATGGGTGACGAGAAGACTCGACGTAACTTTCCAAAAGCTGCCCAACCCAGCTGAATCCTCCTCTTAGCCTCCTTCTCAAAGTTGTCTCTACCTAACTGTAAAATCTGTCCAAGGTATGTGTACTGCGAAACAACTTCAAGAAGGTTGCCATTAACAGCGACAGGTCTCGGGTCAATTCGGTTATTAACCATGACTTTGGTCTTATCCAAATTCATGCCGAGACCCATCATCCGCGAGGCTGATGCTAAGTCGTCCAGCATCTGTTGCAGCTCCTCCAGTGACTCCGCCAGTAAGACTATGTCATCTGCGAATCGTAAGTGTGAGATCTGCTCGCCATTTATGTTTATGCCCATGCCTTTCCAGTCCAAAGTCTTAAACATATCCTCCAGCGCGCTTGTGAACAGTTTCGGAGATATTACATCTCCCTGTCTCACTCCTCTGCGCAGCTGGATGGGCTTAGACTGCTGGTCCTGTACTCGGACACTCATGGTGGCGGCTTCGTACAGACATCTCAACACTTCGATATAACGATAGTCTACTTGGCATCGCTGTAAGGATTCCAGAACAGCCCAGGTTTCGACAGAGTCAAAGGCCTTCTCATAGTCCACAAAAGACAGACACAGGGGCTGATTATACTCTTCTGACTTCTGTATAATCTGCCTCACTGTGTGAATGTGGTCTATGGTGCCATATCCTCCGCGAAACCCGGCCTGCTCCGGTGGCTGGTATTCGTCGAGTCTTCTGGCGAGACGATTCGTGAGAACCCGAGAGAATAGCTTATAAACGTGGCTCAAGAGCGAGATGGGTCTGTAATTTTTAAGAAGAGTCTTATCTCCCTTCTTAAAAAACAAAACCCCCAAGCTCTCGTTCCACGCCTTTGGAGTTCTCCCACAGAGAAGGACGGAGTTAAAGAGGTTCTGCAGCTCCTGCACAACAGGAGCTCCTCCTGGGTGGCTCTGGAATCGTGGCTGTTACGCTGGGGGCAAGGAGCATGTGCCGCATATAGCCGGCCATAGAAGTCCTCGATCTCTGACAAAATCTCCGGCTTTGACAATACGGTTTGGCCATCGCGTGTTGTTAACTTCGTCAGATGGCTCCTGCCAAGCTGCTGAGTGAATACTTTGGACCCTCGGTTTCGCTCTATTGCCTCTTCAATGAGACGTGTGTTGGAGCTCCGAAGGTCGCGCCGTACCATCTTCGCAATTCGCTTGTTCAGGTCTGGCCTCTCTGACGAAGTGGCCTGAGTGATTTCCCGTCTTTTTGTCATTAGCCGAAGAGTCTCATCCGACAGTTTGGACTTCTTGCCTTTAGGCTGCATTTGGCAGAATTTGATGCCCTCGTCCCTTAGTGCTCCAACCACGTTTCGTAGGGCCTCATCAACGTCCTCGGTGGGTTTCGCATCAACGAATCTATCACCAAGAAGCTTCTGAAACTTTTCGGTGCCCGCCATGATCTGGAGCAGATTGGGTCGGAGCGTGGACTTCATCAGACGGTTTCTTTCAAGCTTAAGATTGATATTCAGAGTGCCTCGGACAAGTCTGTGATCAGATCAGGTATTAAACCTGTTGATCACGGAGACATCTCTGAATATGTGCCTTTTATCCGCCTTTTATAAGTCAATCTCGTTTTTTGTCACATTGTCGGGGCTTCGCCACGTCCACCAGGGTCAGTTGTTTGAGGTAGCCTTCGGTAGCCCGGTGATTCTTAGCACCCCCTGTCACGCCGTTACCATGGCCGCTACCATGGCCAGGAATAGCGTGACGGCCGGGAACTGGGGGCCATTTTCTATTGGTGCTTATCATAAGGGGGTTTATGCCTATAATCCCCACGCTGGGCAAGCGGGTTGGGGATCGCAGGACACAGCTTATCGCACCGCCAACGCTGCTACCCGTCGACGGCCAGAGTGTTTAGCTGTGCCGATGTAGGCTGTGCTATGCCGCCATCAGCCGGCTGCCAGAGCCTCGTTTGTTATTTAGCAGGGTGCACCACGTGCAGGTGAGGTTGGCTTGGGTACCGAATATGGTGGATGTTGGAACCCCGTACACCTATTTTATTTAGCTAGCACTTCCCATACAGCAGTAGCATGAGATATTACTACTACTCCACAGTTCAGATAAAAAGCTAGGCTAAGATACATGTATTACTACGATATAACCCTACTAATATTATAAACGCGAAAGTTTGTAAGAGTGTATGAATGTATGATTGTTACTCTTTCACGCTAAAACGGCTGAACAGATCTGGATGAAATTTGGCACAGATATAGATTATAGTCTGGAATAGCACATAGGCAACTTTTTATCCCGGAAAAATGTACAGTTCCCGTGGGATAGATTTGTTTTTGTTTTTCAAGGCACCACGCGGGCGAAGCCGTGGGCGAAAGCTAGTGTATTAGAAATGCAAAAGTTTGTGGAGATGTTTGTTAGAGATTCCATTATGCGAATAAAATCGATATGGAACAGGCGACTTGTATACTACTTAGATAAATAATAACCTATTTTTATGTACTTGCCCCGCTTCAGAAACCGCGGGCAGAAGCATGTTATGTTTAGCGTAGGAATAAATTTCTCGCTTCTGGAGTTATGTAATGCTGAAAGCTTCTTAGGGATTTACCCGCTATTTTCTTGTCTCTACAATTTTTCTACTTAAGACTTAGCTTGAATAAGGTTGGATATCAAAGCCTTAAGCTGCGTGACTTGAGTCCTAGATCTTGCAGTGAACACGCGCTTTGTCATTGTTAACATAATGTTGATTAGAAATTGGGGACGTTTTAGAGAAAGGACAGGTCCAGAGTACCCGAAACCGACGCGCATGTATGAAGAATGTAATGAGAGTGAAAGAAGCAAAAGAAGTACGTCAGAATCGTAGCAAGGGGAGATCCGTGGTCTCTGCCTACCCCGCCGGAAAACAGGCGTGAATTACGATGCCACGAAGATTGCCTTTTTGAACGATTTTATCATTTTAGGGTTTCAGTGATGCGTAGCAGTGTGTGATCTGCTTAAAAATAAACCACTTTTCTATTGGTTTTTTCCCTCCTCTAAGAAGGTATATAATCCAAACACATGGCGTTAAGGCTTTGTGAAATAACCTCCTTCGTTGCTTAAGTCATGGTACTACCCGTAATTCATCAGCTTGTGGCGAGATCCTTGTTTATTTTTTACCTGGCCTTTAACTACGTATCTACAAACTTATAGTTTTACTAACCGTTTTGTTGTATTATGTACCCCCAAAATTATTTTTTCCGTTGAAATTAGTACATAGTTAGACGCCGACCTGTGGGCGAAGTGTGCGATAGGTACGATTTCTGATTACATATTCAACAAGCTGGCAACTTTGACGAAGAGAGAAAATAATCTGAGGCTGGCAATACCAAGCTGACTGGGTGGAGTAGACCAAACTAGTATAAGGACTATATCCAGAATAATTGTACTTATCGAAGAGTAAACTGATATTTTAAAATACTTTCATTTGACATTAAATTATTGTGAGACTGAGAATAGTTATTTACACCAGAAGGTGGTACTTATTATGTTATTATAACAGACGGATTTATTTGAACTCTCTTCCATGCTAAAATAGTAGGTACACGTAGTGACGTAGGTCCCCAAACGTAATATTTATACCGATGACCCAAACATGGTCTTGTATAATATTGGCATCTGTTTCTTAGAGCCCGCGCACACAGAGAGCGGTCAGAGTTCTGCGTTCTAGTGACCGTTGACCGCCCAAGAGTTCCAACGCACACAAGCGGCGTGCAAATTCTCGCGTTCTAGTTTCGTTTGGGTCTTTGCACATGCAACATGTCACTAGAAAGTTCGTCATCCGATGAAGAATTATTGCGGAGCTCAGCAGCTTCTAAGAAGAAAAGGAAGTATTGGGTGCACCCAATTAACACAACGCGAGAAGAACAAGGCGAATTCAGTAATATTTTTCAGGATTTACTTAAAGATGAACAACGATTCTTTATTTATTTTCGAATGTCGATTAATAGTTTTAATGAATTGTATAACATCATAAAACCTGATATCGAAAAACAAAATGCTAACTGGAGGAAATGTATTTCATCAAAAGAAAGGCTGGCTATAAGAAAGAGAAAGAAATACATAAGAAAATACATAGTAAACTCATCAGACATCGCGGCGTTCCGGCGTTCTCTGTCTTGGCGGGAAAAGAACTCTTGAAACGCGACGTTCCGCTTGGACCGCCGCGGTCAGACCGCCCGCTGTGTGCGTTGTTGTTATAGACTCAGTATATTCTAATGAACGCCGAACGCGGAACTCGGAACTCGGAACTCCTGACCGCTGCCTGTGGGGGCGGGCTCTTAGGATAAATTTTCCTAAGTAGTATCTAATGTATTTTTAAACAAGTGTTGTCAACGTCAGAGAGTCTAGTTGACAAGTCAATTTTAAACAAAAGATGACTGATTTGTTTAAAATTCGTAGATAAAAATCTGATGGAAACGAGCTCTTTGAATTAGCAGTTTGTACGAAAAGCTTAGAAAATAGAGTTGTAGAGGCTTGACCGCAACTGAATAATGCGAGCTTACTAGGCTCATCCAGCCCCGGAAGGGATAAGGTGCTGACCTGTATAATCTTTCACCATAATCTACGGATAAATTATTTGGGAAAACGTTTTAGATGAGGGTGCAAATATTAAATATACATTTTCAGTTTCCATTTAAGAGTAGGTTTATGCCGTAATGCTCGAAAACTAAAAGTATTTTTGGTCGTGAATGTAGACAATTGTAAAGTGGCTTGGACGAAAAGGCTATCTCTTTGTTTAAAAGTAGGTGAAAGTAGTAAATAGGTACGTTACAGCCTTCACCTAAAAAGTGGTTGTGTAACATTTGGCGCAGTTCCAAGCGATCTGTTCAATTACATACAACCTATATTACACATATTACGTTCGTATTCGCAGTAAAATGCATCTCTAGAAAAATATACTCTGGGCTCAAGAAATAGAGAAACAAGCATTTAAAACTAGCTTCCGCACGCGGTTTCGCATGTATCCCATGGGAACTGTACATTTTGTCGGGATTTAAAGTAGGCTATGTGCTATTCCATTATTATAATCTATCTCTGTGCTAAATTTCATCCGTTCAGCCGTTTCAGCGTAATAGAGTAACAAACATCCACCACACATACAAATTTTCACGTTTGTAAAATTAGTAGGATTTTGAACACGCTATGGCATACCTCAGTCTGACTAACTCAGCAAGTTGAACATCGAAAGAAAATATTGCCAAAATAACTCCTGTATTAACAGGATAAAAGTTTTATCTTTATTTTTAAGCAAGTACTTACCTACTGCGCATGTGGACGAACATTTTGGAGTGTTTCATAGGTTTATTAATAAGTTTAAGTCCAGTATAAAACTCATCAAATGGGTATTGTACCTATTTAATTAGTTTGAATGTATAATTTTTTAGGGCAATATAAAGTGACTTATTATGATCACAAATAGCTAGAAATAGAAATAAATTTAATCGAATATTTTAGTATTTACTTATTAGATTCTGTTATGTAAGTAACCAGGTTTATAAAACCATCATTTCGCATCAAAAAGGCATTGCTATTTTAGTCACGGTACCTAATATTGTATAAATATTTATCAAGGTCGCGCCGAACTTGCGCTGAAAAACGTATAAAAGTAAATATTTACCTACGTATTAAATTACTGAAATATTTAACTACTATGACTGCTTTATTTCGTCTCACGAGGTCGGTATTAAGTTAGTAGTCCAAGTCAATAAGAAACACAAGCCAAGTGCGAGTTAAATTCACACATGAAGAGTTCCGCACCATCCTTCGAGATTTAATACTATGTAGGTACTTTTTAATTTATTTTTATTATTATTATTTTGTTGGACAAATTATACACATTCTGTGAAAAATTCAACTGCCCACTGACAGACAGACGAACAGCAGAGGTATTGCAATAGGCTCACGTTGGTTACCCTTCGGGTACGGTAACCTAAAAATGGCCACACGAAATATTGAGAAATCCGAAGAAAAATAAATCAGAATCTGTTTACATTCCAAGGTCTAGCGAATAGCGATATTTGCGTTCCTTTGTCAGGAATTTAGGACGTGGAATGGCATGCTCGCCTAAATGGATTCTTTTCTTTGGCATAAGAAGTCGCAATGTATGTAAGTAAGCTAAGAAGAATATTACCTACAAATAGTTGTGGGTATCGGTACCTAGTGCGGAAGGAAATATATACGAGTATATATATTGCTTACTTTACTTAAAAAATATAAATTAATTAGTAAATACTTCATCAAATAAAGAGTGATCAAAGCTTACTAACTGAAATGAAATGAAATATATTTATTTGTCACAAACCACAACAAAGCCAAACATATAAAAAATAAAAACAAATATGATCACGACTGTAATCCCCAGGCTCGGTAGATATCTCCTCAGATCTTTAGTTACTTAGATCTTTGAGGATATCTAAAGGGGATATATAAACATATGAATAAAAATAGAAATAAGTAGTAGACTGCAATAACCGATACAAATGTTATTTAGATATTAAGATTTGGTAAAAAAATAGGGGAATAGGTAAGTTCAAACTGCTTGTAATTATTATTCTGCGCTAAACAATGAAACTGACGCAACAAGGGGCTGAATGCTGATTAAATAAAGTGAAGCATGTAGCGTGTATCGTATTCCACACGTCATTATGAATACCCTACCGTTGTTGTTTAGATAATCCAGGATTTGCAGATGTAATTTAATTCATAAAATAAATAATAGGCGCAAACAATGCGAAGGTTTTAATGATTCGACACGTAGATAAACTTATGGTGAAAGCTTTTGCTACGAAAATCGTAGCGTTTGCTACGACGAATTGGGTCGTAGCGTAGCGAATGTAAAGTATGACTTACCATGTGTCAGTATATTAATGGTCTCGTTGTGGAAGTAGAAGAGGCTGCCGACGCAGCCGGCCCAGCTCTGCAGCGGCCGGTAGCCGGTGAGCACGTAGGGGTTGAACTGCAGGTGCTGCGGCATGTCCCGCCAGTGCAGCAGCTCCACGCCCGCCGCCGCCGCCTTGCCCTCGCCCGGGCCCTGGCGCGCCGGAGCCTCCGGGACGCTCGACTCCGAGAGCTCGCGACCCTCGCTGTCGCAACACTCTAGGGACTTTTTCCTCTTCTTGGGCCCCTTTCCGTTCACTTCCTGAATAGACATGTCGAACATTTTTGTACACGTATCTTCGTTTCTCATGATTGCGTGCTAGCGGTGCATTGGACGAAATCGGGAGGCTGCGACGCGTCCCTGTCTACCGCGTTTCCCGCCCGCATGGCGAGCTTTATGTGAGAATACCGCGGCGACGTCGGTGGCGTCGGTCGGAGAGCGCGGGACGACGGCAGGCCGCCCGGACGTCGCGCTCGGCGGCTTCAGTCAGGGAGTTCGGCGGGCGCGGGGCTGCGGGCGCGCGGCGGCGGACTGATGCGATGCCGGATGCCGCAGGCAGGCCGAGCCGCGGAGCGCGCGACTGCCGGCGCGCGGCCTGCGCCGTGCACCGCCCCGCGCCCCTCACATTTGCGCACTGCGCAAACCCGATCAGCTGATTCCCGCCAGAAGGTCGGCCCACTCTGTGCATGCTCGCTCCGACAGACACTTTCCCTCACCTCAGCTCTGTGCGCGCTGACCTCCACCGAGCGGAAGAGTGGCTTGTTGTCACTAATGATTGCATGCGATGCACCGTTTACGTATCCAGGTACTACCTATTGAAGGTTGATAAGTACCTACCTAACTTTGATGAACCCTACCTACCCCAATAATGCATAATTTGTATAGAAATCTTCATATTAATCATCATACTCCTGCCTTCTCAACACTATCGCACGTCGCAATGAAAGGGTTTTTGTCATTCAGCCTTCCTATGTTTCCACAGTTAGGAGACATTGAAATGAAACATTTAGAGAGAACGGACAGGTGGGTAGTTTGGGTAGATACTACCTACTCGTAGATAGGTCCTTAGATTTTATATTCGATGCTATCTACCTACATATAAAAATAGCCACCATAATACCTGCCACCTATAAAAATACCATACGCTGAGCGCATGCAGCGATGGTTTTCCGTGAAGGCGCGTCTCATTAATCTTCAAAAAAGAGTAGGTAAGCATAACCTACCTAAGCTCTTACTATTTCTTGTAATCAAGTAGGTACCTACCTAGGTATTAGCACCTAGGCACTGTAGTACCTACTTACCTACATAATTATACCTAGGTAGGTACTACATAATACGAGTATTATAGATATACAACGGGTAGAGTCCTCCTACTCTATATTCTACGGATTATATCGCCACATCTGAGCGACTCCTTTCATAGATAGAATGGACTCGTTATTGTCTCTACTCTAGAAGTGCCGAGTGTTCCAAGTTAATTTATGTTAGACGACATGCGACATCAATCTATCAGATAATTTTATTTTAAAAAAAACTGTTCAAAAATGAAATCGTTACAATTTTTTCACTCTATTTCTATTGCCCGTTAGGTAAGTAGCTATGATTGTGATGATTGATGATGATGATACAATGTGTGCAAGAAAGACGCATACGTGTGGGGCGGGATAATAGCAAAATAAATTTGAACGCATCTTTTTTTCACTACATATTGCAATCAAGTGAAGGAGAAAATGGCGGTTAGGTTAGGTTAGATTAAGTTAGATTATAGAAAACGGAAGAAATTAATTTACGCAAGACTAGGCAGAAAGCAATCAAGTTCTGCTTAAGAACGTCAGATGGCGACACATTAACTTCCTGTTGTTTGAGTGACTTTTTATTTTATTTTGTTTTTAATGGTTGTGATTGAGCTTTTACTTTTAAATCATATTACATTTTGATTTATTTTTTTTATAAAAAATTGTTTAAAGTGATCGAGGTATAAAGTTATGTTTGTAATTTAGCTATATTACGCCAGCGTGCTGCTTCTGCCGGGGTCGGTCGATCGTTCCGCGCTCGTGCGTTGTTCGTTCACGCGAACGAATGAACGAACAACCTTAACCTAACCAAAATCAACCAACTTCTGTCTGCTTGGATTTCGGATCGATGTTTGGGCCTCTATTGCGAAGCAGCTACATTCAAGTTTCTGCATCGCGCACTTGGAACTATCTATCTAATTTCACACAGTTAATTTGGTGTAAACTGAAATATCTACGTGAATTGAGGGTAAGTTTTACACTCTTTTTGACATAACTTTAACTCCAATGAAGTACCTCAGAATCTAACCAATATGGCGTCTCAGTGCGTAAATTGTAAATAAATTCTGACATTTATCTACCAGATCAGCCAGCCACATGCGTACATTGCATTTCTTATAATAAACATTTAGGTTCACCAATTTGTTGTGAACATACTATTTGATATAGCACTAGTGTCGTATACATTCATATCTTAATGTTTGTTTCATACCTGTTCATAACTTTGTTTTCTTCTGTTAATGGTATGGTCTGGACAACAAATTAGCACTAGATCCATCTAGTTTTTGTATCATAATCCTTGCATTACGTATGGTCTTTAAAAGTAGACGATATTCTATACAATCCAGCATAAAAGCTACAAACACTTATCTAATTTAAAGTTCCTACTTATGTTTCTAGGTAGAGTATTATGTATAGTTACTTCCTACTAATATTTTAAATTTGATACATTTAGTAGGTAATTACATTATAATGAATACTGCATAACAAAGAATCTTCGGACATAATTATTTGAATGGACCAAGAAAACTAACAAGAGTTTACAAAATGTTCCTACATCTAGTTCATTGTTAAAATTATATTTACACAAGTTTTCGAGGTAAAATTAAATGCCTACCTACTAAACCTTGAACGACCAAATGTTGATGGTCTAAAAACTTTATTATTTTCAGCCTTAACTGGATACGAGTTTTGGTATAATTTTATTCAGGTAAGTGGAAGTACTACAAAAGTACTTTCCTTATTATTAATATTGGCTGCCAAAATAACACCATTGATTATCATATTACCATTCTAATAATGATTAACATTCACTGCATGATTTTGTTTCACTACCTAGTGAACTCTTTGTTATGTACACCTAACATTTTTTTATCAACTTTCGAACTCCGGTGCACTAAGTAGGGATTGTGATAATGCGCTTCTAGACCTCAAAAGACTCATACATACCCTGCTTTGTGCTGTGGCATTGATCAAAATAATATGGAAGTCAATTTGTTTTTATTTCTATTTTAACCTTGATGGATGTATATTTGTAAATGAATAATTATAATATATTTTAACCGAGTATTATTTCATTATTTTTCAATATTTGTCATTATCATTGGTGTTTGCATTGGTTTATAAGTCCAGCACATGCTTAAAGTGATGACATAATCCTGAGTTCTATTTAATCTAAAATTAAATCATGTGGTGAATGCTATTCATATATATTTTTTTATTACTCTGGCAATTGTAGAATTAAAATTTCCAAATTACAAACAATCCTATTAATTCTTACTGTAAAAGCGAAAGTGAGGTTTGTAAGTTTGTGGTTCAACCATGCTACAATGGCTAGATTGATTCTGATAAAATCTGGAATTGTTAGGTATAATATATGCTACTTTTCATGTAGGTACACCTACCTACCTACCACATGTGTGAAGCTGTGGGCAGAAACCACTGGTAAATAAAACTTAACCATTCAACAATATTTGTATGTACAGATGCTAAAAACAATGAATTATTGTTAGGTATACTTGTGTACATAGCTAGCCACATTGCTTATTTTAAAGTAGGAGAGAAAAAAGTAGGTAAGTACCTAACAAATTAAATTATATACACCACTAATTTGTTTTTTAACAATACTAATGTAGAATAAAATATCAATTGATATAATTGAAAAAATAAATTATAAATAATTATGAATAGGTACTACATTACCTATTATTTGCTTATAAAGGGATATAACTATCAATATCATCTAAAAACTATATTACCATGACTACATATTAATGAAATGAAAGGTTTTATTCAAAATTGAACATTATTTTGTGTTTTCCTCAAAGTTTTAAGTTGGATAATCCGTTTCCAGATGCCGCGTACGCGCAGGAAGCACTATGCGTCCCACTCGCGGTCCCGCTCGCGTTCGTACGACGCCAAGCGGCGCAGGCTGGACGATGGCTCTGCTGAGGGCACCTACAGGAAACGGAGTCGCTCCAGGGATAACAACAGGTAACTAATTTATTACAATACTAGCATTCCTGACAGACCGTCTGCGTCCTGACCAAATTTTAGAAACATTTTTATTAATATTTCCTTTGCTTAAAACGTTATTTAGACTAAAACGAACATTCCAGCCATTCTTAGGTGCTTGCTTGTTTAATTTTTATATCTATACAAAAGATAGATCACAATAATAGAGGGCAGTGGAAAAAAATAGCGATTGAGCCAACCGGACATGAAGTGGTAAAGGTGGAGAGATGTTGAATACTGAGGAACCTACATTTTCTATAAATGTGCATAATAGGTATTAAAATGTCCATTCCAAGCTACAAATTGAACAAACATTAAAATCCATTCCAGGATTGCAGCGTGTCGAACCGCAAACTTTCATTATAATAAAAGGTCGCGCAAAAAAATAGTCGCAGCAAATCTTCGAAGATAAACTTCATAATATAGCTGATAACATGTTAATAAATTCAGTTATGTATGTAAATAGTATAAACAATTTAGATTGCAGAGGTAAATCGCTCGTCGGTCGCACAAAGCTAAAACAGCGCCATCTGTCGTCTTAAACAATACACACGCAGTAAGCTTGTTCTCAGCAGCTAGGTAACTCGAAGGCTGATTTTCTATAGTAATATTTAGTTCCCCTAATTCACGCTAGATGGCACTTTGTACAAAAACATTATCTAGTAAGTAACTGCATTCTGAAATATAGAGGTTATGGAAAACTATTATATTTTGAAATATAACTCTAACATTAGGGAGAGTTCAAATTTGCAAGAGCGTTGTATGTCTAATCAAACGATAGCGAAAATTAATTTTGTATACGTTGCTCAAGATCACATCTAATTATTTATAAAAATTATAAGTAGGTTAATTTATAGGCAGGCAGGCACTTTGGTACTTCTATAACATCTTTTTTATTATTTATGAGAAACCAATACAAATGGGTAGTGCTGGTTTCTTGATCCAAGATAGTTATAAAGGATTTCTCCTAGCTTTATTTGATCAAATGGGTAGTGCTGGTTTGTTAATCTTAGGTAGTTAGATATGATTTCTCCTAGCTTTATTTGATATTTTTTTATAATTTACAACATTTCTCATTCACTGTTTACGTGAATGGTACGAGTATGTCCATAATTTGAACAGATTAGATGTTATAGAGAAAATAACGGTGTTTGTAACTGCAGGTTAGCGAACGGTACCCTCTGGCTAGGGCTCCACACGGCGCGCGTACTAGTTGCCTGTTCACATTATTCCTGTCCAAAGTTGTTAGTAAAATTGCAATAAAGCAAAACTTAGTATTTTGACGTTCTGTCTTGTATTGCTCTTCAACTTACTTGTTTACTTTTACAAGAATGTACACAATCTATCTATCTTCTATCTTCTATATATATAAAATGAAATGCTGTTCGTTAGTCTCGCTAAAACTCGAGAACGGCTTAACGGATTTATCTTATCTTGGTCTTGAAATGTTCGTGGAGGTCTAGGGAAGGTTTAAAAGGTAAGAAAAATTCGAATAACTGCCGGGAAAATCCTAAAAATAGCCCTTTTCTATTTCCCATACAAACGTTTTCTAAATAAAATAGGCGGTACGAAGTTTGCCGGGACAGCTAGTCTATAATATAAAAAAGAACCCCTATTTCTCCGTCACGCTATAGCTTCAAAACGGCTGGACCAATTTCGTTAATTCTTTTTTATTGTGATTGTAAGGAGGTTTTTTTTTATATAATAATTGAGACAGTATAACGTCTGTCAGCTCAGCTAGTAATAATAAAAAAAATATGATCATGACTTTAATCCTCAGACTTGGAAGACATCTCTGATCTCTAGTTACTTATGATATTTGAGGATATCTAAACGGGGATATCAAAGGCACGTCCAGACAGTATAGGTATTTGGCACTATTGGTTAGTTATTGAATTATTAATATACAGCTATTTAAGTCTGAGGCCGCGCTTTTAACTTCACACGGCATAAAAACTATTTGATTTTCTTCCTAAATTTTTTTTTTTTTTTTTACTTCAAAGTTTATTCTATAAAAACGTGCATACTTGAGAACCTATCAAATACATAAGCTAGTTATCGATATACTCTAAACTTAAGAGTCTATCTATATCTAATTCTACCTTTAGAGTCTAAAGGTAGATAAGTATTGGGAAGCTGTATTACATGTTTTAAAGCTATATAAAAACTTAAGTTGCTAGACTTCGGTACCTATATGGAAAAGTGGTCACATTACTCCGTATAGTGTTGCCTTAAAGCAGCGGTCGGCAACATGCGGCCCGCGGGCCGCACACGGCCTGCGTACGTCTCACTTGCGTGCGGCTCATGAATGTGTGAGATATGATATTGACCAATTATACGTAGGTATATATTGAGCTTCTAGGGTTAATATCATAAGTGATGCCCAGCCCGCCTTTAGTTTATTTTACCACCATGCAGCCCTTGCCTGCCAAAAGGTTGCCGGCCGCTGCCTTAAAGTCTTAAAGTCTGCCTTAAAGTCTTATCAGCCTTCGACGTATGCCTTCGTGGGAGCGCTCTTGACTTTTTTGCAATGCCGACATTGACATTGCTTCATAATAGTTATTGTTTTATTCTTATAACCAGGTTTTACTTTCTGGGCTAACTGACTTACCATTAACAAAGATCTGCTTTTGAATTCATTTACCAGATTAGAAATAACAGTAAATAATAATAGCATTTATAAAATATTTTTAATTATAATGAAAAGTTATGTGTGCGCATTGTACTTATATGTATGTGTGATATTTATCTTTCTCCTGCCCTTATCCCTCGATAAGTGGGGTCGGCACATGTTTTCTTCCACTCACCCCTATCATTCTTCAACGAATCTACCTTACATTCATATCATCTTTCACACAAGGGAACTACTTCTTGGGCCTTCCCCTTCTTGCGTACCCGGCCACACTCATACACATTGTATGTGTATATATTATGATAAATAAATAATTTATCATGTTACACTGTAAACTTTGCAAGGTTTGCTAAAAAAATCATCTAAAGCATTAGTTACGTGACTGCCAGTATAACTATGTATTTTAGTCCAAGGGCCATGAACTCAGTTCATGTTTCTGCTTCAGAAAGCTCAAAGGCATTCATGATGCAATTATTTCGAACCTAAAGGGCTATAAATTCATACCTTACACAAAGGGACGGCAATTATTATTGCTGATGAAACGATTGCGGAAAATAATTGCCTAATTGAACCCTAACTCGATATACGATCCGTGAATCATGTGGCAGACTTGAGATATACTCGAGAAAGAAAACACGGATACCGTAAAGGATTTTGTTATCTCTTACATAACAGAACGGAAGTCAAAAAAACAACGAAACAAAATACCGTAAACCTTTATATACCCCTAATTATAGGTAAAACACTGTTATACCGGTGCTGGCACGGTGTAGCGTTGAATTTACAAATGCAGAGTACCGTGACTGAAGTTATGTATAAAGTGCCCGGAACACAACAAAAAACTGAATAGACTTGCTCTGGGAAAGTGCTAAATTAATTGTAGTCTCGTTTGTTAATATTGTTGAATTTCAAAATGGTGTAATTATCATTCAAACGGTACACATACATTGCACAAGGTATCTAGTCTGCTCTTCAAAAAGTAAGAAAAACAATGACTGTATTAATTTAGTGTACCTAAGTACTTACTATACGTGCCGATTGTGTGAATGCGTCAATATGGTTTCATTTTTTTGTGTTTCGCAACGTTTGTATGCCAAGGACCTCTGAAAGGTCGTTTACTAAAACGGTAATCTTTATTTTATCTGCGAACGTGGTTTCGGTTTTTGCAAAACTGACTCGACATCTTCATAAATTGCATGTATTATGCACGTGTGCTTGCAGCGCGGCGTGTCAGTCATATTCGTGGACATAATCTCGAACATTGTGCAAACCGCAAATAGAACAGTTGCCAAATAAGGAAGCGGTGAACCGCATTGTTATTTGGTGAAAACAGAAAAATGCAACATCTGAAACCACAATAAGGATTGCGTACCGATTGTCGCAAGACTTGGTGTCTCTCGTATTAATCAGGTGACAAGACAAATGGTGGGTCGCAGGCTCGCGGGGTAGCCTGGTGGGGGCGAGAGGCGTTGTTCTTGACACAGTAAAACTAGAAGTGCAGTAGGTAGGTGCAGCTGCGCCCACACCCGAGCTTTTTGCAAACTGACTGAGCTTAGTGCGGTGCCGTTATACGAACAGATACACAACATAATTGATTCGTTTTTGGTCCTGGTATTCGAAGAATCTGACTGGTATACTAAGCCCATATACATACAATCAGATTTTAGACTAACGAGGCACGCTATACCCAACTACTATCATTATAATAATTCTAAATGATGAAAATCTAGACATTCCGGCGTAAACTAGCCAGTGTTATGTGCTTTCTACGCGTAATGATATAACGAAAACATGATACATAATTGTATTATGACTTCCAAGCGACGTCGACGTGAAAAGTTTGAAAGTAATGATGAAAGTGCGAGGAATTTAAGTACAGGATTACTAACTAATCGCAGTTTTGCTATTACTGCTGTAGTTACACAAGTGCTGAATAGATAAAGATAAATTCACTATTTATCACGGTGGTGAATTCCAATTCGAAATTTGATCTGAAATCGGTACAGCCGTTTTCAACTTAACAGTATTTAATTTGACTAAAAAACATTAGACCTTTGCTATAGGCGGTTATCCTTTTATCGCATTGTTTTAAGAATAATTCACAAAATCTCTAAATGTTGCCTGATGCTGGTCAAAGACCTGACCTGAGTTCTTTGCAGAGCACGAAACATATTGCATGATATTATCTTTTATTTGTCTGTCTGCGTTGATCTCGGCCAAGAAACTCTTTCCATGTCGCGAGGCGGAACGCACGCGGCGGCCGTGGCTGGGATTTATGACAATACAATGTAGGCACTTATCTATAGGTATTGTACCAATTGTCTGCTTGTTGCACATTCGATAACTCGTGCCCTTATCCACTTCCTGACACCACTTTATTTACGATCTTATGATTTATCGCAGAGCTTTGCATACA